>CP125975.1:574529375-575086919 GCA_030063025.1 Avena longiglumis | reverse complement strand
ATCGACTTCGAGGAAATGCGCAGACGCCACAGGCACTGAGTGCTCCTACCGCGCCACCACCATGGCGAGGACTGGGAACGGCAATGCGTCCGAGGACCCGAAGTCGACCGGCAATGGGTCCAACGGTGGCAAACTCAGAGCTCGCTAGCGCTGTCGGCATCCACCGGACACGCGATCCATTGCTTCAAGACCTCGTGCGCTCTGAGCCTCTCGTCGCCAAGCTCAAGCGACACGCCCGCACTCGACAACATCCCGACCTCCTTGAGGTCGCGTAATCTGCCGAGAAGATCCCAATCAAGGCGTCGACGACGAGTCCGGCGGACAACGGCGCTGCAGGTGACAGCGATGGCCGGCCGAGCCGACCCTCGCTGGCGGCTTTTCGCCTCACGAGGCAAAGCGCGCCCGCCAGCGATAAATGAATCGACTTCGTCGCCAATCTGAGCACGCTGCGCGACCCCAAGAGCTACCGCTTGACGGAGGGCAGCGGCGCGGGAACTGAAACAAGCCAAGGTTCGATCGGCCCTCCTTAACCAACCATATGCGTTTCACAGCGGGGAAGGAAAGCCCGCCACGCACACCATGACGCCACACCCTCGGGGAGATCGAGAAGGCACGGCACGCGAGAGGACACCGACAACGACCGCCAAAATGGCGGAAAATTCGGCAAAGTAGCGGCTCGCTCCACACCTTCACGGCTTCACCACGAAGCGAGAAGAAGGTCATCGCCATGCCCGTCAGCGGTGGCCCAGACGGGCGTCCCAGTTTCTGAACTGGTAGACAGCCATCACGCCGGGCAAGACCACTGCGCCCGCATCGAGTATCGGGGCGAAGTCGCCCTGGTGGTCAAGCCCAGGTCGGCGACTCTGGCTCCACAAGACTCGATGGGCGGCAGCTCCATCAACATCCTCTACCTCGACACCTGCCGGAGATGCGGCTCCCGATGATCGATAATCGAACAACCACACCACGTTCCACGGCATCGTCCCGGTCGGAAGGCGTACCCGATCGGCAAGGTCCGCTACCGTCACCTTGCACTCCGGCAAACTTCCGCACGGCGGATCGTCTTCGAGCTGGTGCCCGCTGACCCTTACCATTGCGTCTGGGCGCGTTCGCCAAATTCATGGCGGCACCCCTCTGCGCAGCGATGAAGCTCCCAGGCGTGCGGCGTCATCACCATGCGGCGACCCGACGCGGCGCCCGAATCGCGAGGCCAAAGGGCGAACTTCGCGGCCGTCATCGCGGCGGAAGCTAGTCACGCCGATGAGCTCGCCAATACGGCGAAAGGGTCAACAATGACGACCCCACAATACTCAAGCCCAACTCGGAGAGCACAAACACCTCAACCTTTGAGGCCCACGGCCTTTTTCCGCCGTCGGCTGGTCCCGGTGACTGACCGAACCGGTGGCGATCGGGACGAGCATGAGGCCAGCATGGGAAGGCGCTCGCCGGGTTCGCCGTGAGAATAGGACATCTTAGCATGGAAACCTCCGACATGCGGTGTCCCTAGGGAGCTCGCTGAAGCACAAACTAAACGACCCCAAAGTGCGACCGGACAGCGATCGGCTACGGCCCTTCAATGAAGCGCCCGTCGAGCAATCGCCATAGAAGTCAGCCTTTACGCTGCCGGCTTCGTCGGCCAATCAAATACTCAAGTGGCTGGCAAACCCAGTCCTGGTGAAAAAAAAAGCAGGACTGGAGAATGTGTATCGACTACACAAACCTGAACAGCGCCTGCCCAAAGGCGATTCGTCCTCCGAGATCGATCGGATCATCGACTCCACCATGAGCTCGGGTCATTGTGTTTCCTCGACGCCTACTAAGGTATAACCGGATCAAAATGGCTGTCGAGGGCGAGGAAAACGGCGTTCATCACACCATTGACATACGCTACCGCCATGACCTTGGCCTCAAGAGCCCGGCGACCTACCATTGGTGCATGCAAGAATGCCTCGCCCGAGCCAAATTGGCGCAACATCCGTCTACATCGGCGGCGTGGTCGTAAAATCCGCTCGCCAAGGCGACCTGCTCGCCGATCTGGCGGAGACCTTCGCCAACTGCGGGTACAAGATAAAGCTCAACCCGGCAAGTGCACCTTGGTGTACCCAGCGGGCAATTGCTAATGCGTCGTCTCCAAAGCGAGGATCGAGGCAAACCCAACAAAAGATCGACACGATCGCGGCGGCAAACCCAGTACTGCGCGTCGAAGCTGGCGGCGTGGCGGCTCTCGATCGCTTCATCCCCGCTGGCGGCGATGCCCTATACCTTTGATGTTAAAGAATCCCACCTTCCATGGGACAAGGGAGGCGGACGGCAGCTCGCGACCTCAAAAAGGTGCTACTTTCGCACCACTACCGCGCACCCGTCGACAAAGGCCCATGCTGGTTTCGTCGCGGCGTCTAACGCGTCGTCATTGTAATGGTCGTCGAGCGACGGAGGAAGGAAAAGAGCGCCAGTCCAGCCGTATACTACATCAGCGAGGTCTTAACGGAGTCGCGCCAGCGATACCTGATACCAAAAGCTGGTATCGCGGTCTTGAGCTCAGCGGCGCCCGCACTACTTCGAGAGCACCCCATCACGGTCGTTTCCTCAGCTCCACTACAAGACATCATCCTAATCGCGAAGCGGCCAGGCGGAGTACGCCAAGTGGGTCGAGATCGGCGTCCACAACATTAAATACGAGCCACGGAGGCGATCAAATCGCAGACCTTGCCGACTTCGCCGACGGGAGGAGGCCCAGCAGCAGGGAAGCCGCCATACCTACATTCTTGGAGCTGCACCGGCGGGTCAAGAACGCGAACGCAGGAGGCGGGGATAGTCTTGACCTCACCAAAGGCGACAAGCTCCGCTTCATCCTCCGCCGAATTCACGCCTGCACCAACAACATGGCGAATCTGAGGCCCTGCTCCATGGCATCACGAGCCGCAAAAGAGATGGCGTCAATAAGCCTTGATACTCGGAGACTCCGACCTCGTTGAGGTCAAGTCGCCCGGCACTGCTGACGTCGTCCCCTACCATGGTGGCATACCGCCAAGAGGTGGACAAGGTGGGCGGCCACTTCACCACGGCTACTCGAGTGGATCGGCGGGAGGAAAACGAGGAGGCACCCTCTCTGCGCGGTTGGCTCGATCCGCACCACCACCCGTGTTCCTCGACACCATCTTCACGCCGTCGATCTCTCCTCCGAGGAGATCGACATTGAGTCCCGCTCAACGAGGCAACCTTGGTCGCTTTTCGTCACCGAACGGTGGACCAAGCCCTACATCGCCTACAGGTCGGGCAACCTGCCTTACGAGACAAGCGCTCGAATGATTGTTCGCCGATGCAAGTCTACACCATCATCGGCGGCGAGCTACAGCGCAGCGTCACCGGCACGTTTCAACGCGTCCAACCGATGAAGGGCGCCAAAATCTTACCGACATCCACTCGGTATTGCGGCCACCCACGCCGCGCGCGCTCCTGATCGCCAAAGCCATGCGACACGGCTTCTACTGGCCCACCGCACACGGCTGTCGATATCGTCCAGCGATCGCGGGTGCCAGTACGCCAACCGCACGCCGTTCAAGTTCGGCGCTCAAAACAATCCCCATCACTGGCCATTCGCCGTGTGGGGCATGGACATAGTAGGCCCCTTCAAAAGGCCCCTCTGGCTACACCCACCTGCTGGTGCGCCGTCGACAAATTCACAAAGTGGATAGAAGCCAAGCCAGTCCGAATGCGACGGAAGATCGCCACTAAGTTCCTCGCGAGCTCATATACCGCTACGGTTTCCCAACAGCATCATCACGGACAACAGCACAAACTTCGCCAAGGGAGCAATGGCGAGTTCGAGAGCACCACATCCGGCTCGACCTCGCGTCGATGCACCCGAAATCAACGGCCAGGCGGAGCGAGCCAACCAGCATCCTCCACGGCCTGAAGCCGCGACTCAAAGTACCACTCGGCGCTTCTGGATGCTGGGTCGAAGAACTTCCTCCGTCATCCGGGAATCCGCACCTCGGTCAACAGGTCGTGATTCACCCCTTCTTCATGGTCTGGCGGAAGCCGTCATGCCAACCGACCTCGAACCGACTCGCGGATCGTCCACTATCACGGAGGCCAAGCGGGCAGCCCGCCAAGATGGGCTCGACCAACTCGGCAAGCCTGCGACCTCGCCCGATCGCGCGCTATCTATCCTCAGCAAGGGCTCGTCGCTACCACAGCCGACGGTGAAAACCCGCACCTTCCGGAAGGCGACTTGGTGCTACGCCTCATCCGGGACAAGAAGGGCATGCACAAGCTCTCCCTCCATGGGAAGGCCCGTTCGCTATCGGCGCGTGCTTAGCGGCGCTACTACCTCGTCGGCGTCCGCGGGGGCGGTGAACTTCGACGTCAGCGGCCGTGGAATGTAAATCTCCTCCGGAAGTTCTATACCTAGAACCCCACATATGTACTCTCCGGTCGCTATGAATAAAAGCAGTTCTTTGCCAAAATTCGTTTACTCTCCATGCCTTGTGCCACTACTTTTCGTAATTATGGCGTCATGCTAAAATACAAGTCAACCTTGGTACAGCGACCGCACGGCTAAGTAGTCGCGATGTAAAACCTTTGAGTCATTCAGTCTTACGCCGTCACAGCATAATCCGGGCCCCCGAGTCGCCTAGCTCGACTGGTTTCACGAACCAAGACATCTGTCCTCGCTTCCTACGACCCTGGTCCTCTGCATCCTCGGCATAGCGACTCGAGCGGCTAAGTACCACGCTCGGGGACTGAATACCAGTCGTCTCGTCGGACGAGGAAAGCGCCAAGTAAGAAGGCGTGCCAGGACTACTTCCGCGAATGACCCACCGGGCCAATGCGGGAGGCGGCGCTCACACCAGCGCTCAGTCCTCAACCACCCTCGGTCGCGCCAGAACTACAAGTACCACGCCGGGGACTCGGCCACCCGGCCCGTTCGCGTCGGAAAGCAGTAAATCTGAGCACTCGAGGAGTCGCTGGCTGGCTCCCGACTTCGGCGGTAGTCGACTCAACCAACATACACATGATAAACAACAAAACATCATATACAAGGGAACCCCACAAAGGGCGGGACGCGGGGACTCACCCAAAACCAATCAAAACACGCAAAAAATAGCAAAATGAACACAGCGTTCCATTCAATCGCATATCGCATTGTCTTACATTACAACATATGCCTACTCGGCAGAAGCTGCTAACACATTTGGGCAAACTAAACTACTCTGCGAGGCTTGACGGCGAAGCGCCGTCGGCGCTACGGATGAACGCGGTGTCTGGGTTTGATGGATACATCGCTCGCCCGCCATCGCCCGGCGGAAGGCTGCTCAACCTTGAAGTCGCGATGCGGCGGCAAAGTCGTTGGCGCGACGACCGTCTCTGGTAAGGAAGAAGGTCGCCCATCGACCAGCGCTCGATGCAGCGGCGCGTTCCTGCAGCAAGGACCTCGGACAGATCCACCGCGCCCGATGAAGGGTATCCACTCGTCACATCGCCGAGATCGAAGTCCTCGAAGTAAGCGAGCCCAAGCTCAAGGCCGTCGGCGCTCATGACGAACGCCGACAGCGTCATGAACTCTCGACCGCGGGTGCCTTCTCCAAGTACTCCCACACCTCAGCGAGGTCCTTTGGGAATGACCTCCGTGGGCGACATCTCTTGGAGGTAGGCGGCGTATGGTCGCCAACAGCGTCGCCGGTCGGCAGGCATGTTCACGCACTCCCTCGCGTCAAGAGAGTTCGCTTCTTCTTGGCAGCCAATAAAGCGACCTGCGAGAAGGAGACAAGTATGAGTACAATGGAAACCACAAGCGGTACAATCATAAGGCAAGGAAGGCGCACTCACCAAGCAATGGTAGGCGAGCCGTGATGAAACTTTGAAGCGATGTATGGTCGATTACGAAGCCCAACAATGATGGCCGGGCGCCCTTCGATCGTCCTCCGCGGCCGCAATGGCGGCTTTGCTCGCCCGTTCGCGAGCTTGCTTCTTCTTCGCCTCCCTCGATTCGCGCCGAGGTCGGCGATCTTACATTGGCGGTGCCCAATGCGAACCGCCGCTTCGATTCTCCAGGGACAAGCTCTTGGCGAGCCACCTCCGCTGCGCCAACCTGAAGCTCCTTGTTTGCTTCACGAGAGCAGCGATTCCTTCTCGACATCTTTGCCGCGCCATCGCTCTGCCGACTCCAGCTGCGGACCACACATCTTCAAAGTCAGCACATGAAAATTCCTAAGTGCCCACCCGCTAAAATTTAGTGAGTGCGCTTTTCGAGAATAGCGGGTCGAAAATTACTCGGTGCCCACCCGCTACAATTTAAGCGGAGTGCGCACTCGAGGTAGCGGCTCAAAAATACCGATGCCCACCGCTATAATTTAGCGATGCGCTTTTCGGGCTGAACTTCGAGCACAAAACAAGAAACTAAAAGAATCGGGCTGCAAAACACCGACCTGATCCTCGGGGGAGAGGTACTGGATGGCGCGCCAAGCATGCCGTGCGATTGCGCGTCCGGCGTCCACGGGCCTTAGCGCCGGTGTGTGCCCGCGGCGTTGGTCAATCTCAGCCGCGGTCTCTAGGGGTTGAGTCGCGGCCGCTTTTCGCCGTGGCCGCCTTGGTCATGAAGCGGGGAAGGTAGCCATTGGCGCCCGCCAAAGGGCTCGCCTCCTCCGGCCTAAACAGCGAAATGCCCCCGCCGTGGGCGCGGTCGCTTCCACAGCCAGGCCCAGCCGCAGCGGTCGCCGTGTCGTCGAGAGCGGCGATATCGTCGCCCTTAGCCTTCTTGCTGGCTTCCGTGGCAGCGACTTCATCCACCTTCCTCTTACGAGAAGGTCCTCCTCGCTAAGCGGAGGCACCTTCCACCGTCGGGTGGCCCATCTTCTTCACTCGGTCCTATGTATCGAGACAACTCAGTCAAAACAATCCAAATACTAAGAAGAAAGGTGAAAGGCGAGTGCACTCACTTGGCGGCCAATAACGCAGCCAATGAGGCCGGCCGGCTTCTCCGGCTCGAGGGCCAATCGCCACTAAGCCCCAGTTCAGGGCGCGAGGCCCAAGATCTGAGGGCTTCTTTGGCGTTGAGGTAGCGGTTGGCACCTCAGGGCGCCTGACGGAGGCCCCCTCGTGAAGTGGAGCTGCAGCTGGAGCCTCCTTGCGGCGAGACCGCCACGCCGGGACCTCTTGCGGCCGAAGTCGCCTGGCGAGCCTCCTAGCAGGAGACCCGGGCGGGCGGAGTAGTGGCCAGCGGTGCCTCCATGGATGGCGCATCAGCGCGGTTGCTGCCGCCCGGTCACCGGCGGCAGTGAGCATCGGGCTGCTCCGGGCGGCGGTGAGACCATCTCGGCGGCCGTCCTCCTCCTCGGGGGCCCTCGCCTTTTCCTTCTTCTTCTTGGGAGTAGCACCCGGGCGAGGTGGTCTCCGGAGTTCCTCGTCGTCGTCGTCATGGCCTCGAGGCTCTTGCTCGCCTCGAGTTCGCCAGCGTTGCCCAGGTCTTTCGGACCAGTGGGGCGATCTCCTCTTCGGATTCGTCCTCGTCGTCCTCATTGCCCTTGGCGGGAGGCGACTCGCTTGTGTCCTGGGCGGATGGCCCAGAGCTCTCGTCATCAGCGGGTGGGAGCCAACCTTCCACCACTTGAAATAGCTGCGTTAAACATGGAACAAAGTTAGAATTACCGCGACTGCATATGCTGCGACTGCGAACGAGATCAAATTATTACCGTTGGAGCCGGACGCTTCGCGGTGTATGGAGGAGCCGGCTTTGCGCATCCGTGTATGCCGCTGGGTGATCCTCTTGACGCCAGAGGTAGTCCTCCGGCTTCCACTCGGCGAGGCAGGCCTTCGTCGAGTCTTCTCGGCCGTGTCTTGGTACATGTAATGCTCGCGTTAGGCGGCGGAGCGAACGCCGCCCAAGCCAGCGGTTGCTCTGGTTCACCGTCTGGGGCCCTTCTTCTTGAGACGCGAATGGTCTGGAGCATCTCGGCGACCATCCGCTGGTCGGGGAAGCTGGCGACCTGGAGATTGCTTGCTCGGGCGGTCGGCCGAAATCTTGTGGGATCGCCGCCTCGTCTTAAAGGTCGCCTCGGTCACATAAAACCAAGACTTTTCCGATCTCGCTGCTTTGGCGGCAGCATCAAGTCGAAGAAGGAGGCTTTGATTTCATTTGGAAGGTTAAGCCGCGCGGCTAGCATTGGCCGCCGCCTCCTCGCGGCTGATCCGTCCATGGAGCAGATCTTGCCACAAGGAAAATAGGGCGGCAGCCCAAATAACACTCGCAGAATGCCACAAAGATGGCGAGCTTTCGATGCTATGGGGACCGGATCCGGGCTGGATCCGTAGTAAGCGAAGCGCCAAGAAGAAGTGGAAACCCTAAGCCCGCTCGAGGTGACTAGTGAAGATGAACTCTCTCGTAGCGAGTTGAAGTCGTTCTCCGGCGAGGATTCGCCCGACAGCCGGCCCATGAATTCCGGCCTCCTCGAAGGAGGCCGATTCTGCTCTGGTGCATTTGGATCTACCCAAGGTTGGTGGAAGGGCCATGGCAGATTTGCTTGGAGGTCGGAGGATTCCGGGTCGATCAGATCGCGGGATCAGCGGGCGAAAGGTGTGCGTACTCGGAAGAAATGATGGGCGGTTGGCTTTCCGATAGCCTGCCATTCCTCTTATATAGCGGAAGCTGCCCGCCAAGTTAGGGGGCCGTTACCGCGCGATGATTACGCCGAAAGTTACCGTTAAGTTACCTTAACGGCTAGTTTGACCACGCCCGACGGTCCGCCTCCTGCCACCCGGCTCGTTAACTTACTCGCCGAGGCCGCGACCCGTTGGCTCGGTTCACCCAAGACGCAACTCGGTTCGCCGGATTCTTTCCTTCATGCAGGAGCCCGCCGACGATTCGACTGGATGCCAACTTGAAGCCGTATACTCCATTGCGGCAGCCACCGCGCCAAATCAGCAGCGGCCTCGGGGACTACGATGGGGATATGCCTGGGGTATCCTCGGTGGGGCGTTCCGGCTGGTCCAAGGCTGGCAGTGGGCTGTGCGAGCGGAGTGGATCAAAGCCCATCGGGGCCGCGGCGAATGGAGGTGAAGGCCCAGCGGTAGATAGGCCCCGGTCAGAGTTAAGCGATTGACAAAGTTGTAACCGAATCGGTTGAGATATGTAAACCCTAGGGAGGTAAGCCTATATAAACCTCCCTAAGGGGTAAGTAGAATCGTTCCCTCATCGCCAAGCAACTCGCCGCCTAGTCGCCGAGTTCGCCCATTGTAAACACCTCCATAATACAATCTAGCAGGAGTAGGTCTTTACCCTCCGGGGGGCCGAACCTGGGTAAAACCCTATGTCTTTGCCCTCATCTCGCACCGCAGATGGCTGGCCGCCCTTGCCCTTCGTTCTACTACTCGCTGCCGATTGCAGCATCTGCCGTGGTCATTCCTTCGACACCAGCGGTGGCAAACACCCTCAATTGCCCGCCACCAGAGCCACTGCAGCTCCAACGCCGACCCGCGAACACGGCACTCTCCACCAACGATCCCAGGCCAGCGACCAACTTCGTCGCCGCTAACGGAGAACCGATCGACGCCCGCACTCACATCATCAACAACCAAAACTGGCGCGCACGCCAGCCCGACGACTTGCGGCACACCCTAACTACTCGCCGCGATGGCGAGCCTATGAAGTCGCTCGATCGACTAGGGCCTAAGTGCCGGACCAATGATCCGGGCGAAAAGTACCCACCAAACTTCAAAGCGCCAAAGGAGATGAAAAATCGACTCCTCGTCGACCCCAGTCGGCTCGACACATACCTCATGGCAATGGGGATCGCGGGTCACCCGACCTACCGCCCGTTACCTCCCGCGATGATGGAGGGGCGTGCGGACAATGGATCAACACGCTCCCGGGCGTGTCGACTCGGGAGGAAATGCGAGCCGTCGCCGTGCACTTGAGTGCTCCTACACCAGCGCCACCACCGCCGAGGACACGGGCGATGCGTCCGGGGACCCGCGGTCGACCATAGCTGGGTCCAGCGGTGGCAAGAGCTCTGGTACCGCGGTCGGCATCCACGGACACCGCGATCCATTGCTTCAAGACCTCGTGCCGCTCACGAGCCTCTAGTCGCCAAGCTCAAGCGACACGCCCGCACTCGACAACATCCCGACCTCCTCGAGATCGCCAAGCAGATGCCGAGGAGGATCCCAACCAAGGCGTCGACGAGTCCGAGAACAGCGCCGCGACGGGCGGCAGCAACGGCGGCCGAACCGACCTACGCTACAGCGGCACCGCCTCGAGCAAAGCGCCGCAGCGGCAGGCGAAGTCGACTTAACGTCGCTGGCACGCATAACGCGACCCCAAAACTACCGCGACGGAGAACAGCGATGGCGGGAACTACAAGAACAAGCCAAGGTTCGATCCGCGGCCTCCTTAACCAACCATGTGCGTTTCACAGCGGGGAAGGAAAGCCCACGCACACCACCGCCGCCATACCCTCGGGGAGATCGAGAAGGCACGACACGCGGAAGACACCGACAACGACCGCCAAATGGCGGAAAATTCGACAAAGTAGCCGGCTCGCTCCACACCTTCACGAGCTTCAACACGAAGCGCGAAGAAGGTCATCGCCAGTCGCCGTCAGCAGCGGTGGCCCAAGCAGGCGTCCCAGTTCCTCAACTGGTGAACAGCCCATCACCGGGCGGCAAGACTACTGTACGCGCCAGTACCGGGCGAGTCGCCTTGGTGCTCAAGCCCAAGGTCGGCGACTCTGGCTCCCCAAGACAGCGATGAATGGCGGCGGCTCCATCAACATCCTCTACCTCGACACCTTCAGGCGGTTGCGGCTCCCGCAGTCGATGATCGAGACCACCCACACCACGTTCCACGGCATCGTCCCCGGTCGGAAGGCGTACCCGATCGGCAAGGTCACGCTACCCGTCACATTCGGCACTCCGGCAAACTTCCGCGCGGCGGATCGTCTTGCTGGTGCCATTCGACAGCCCTTACCACTGCGTCCTGGGCGCCAGCGTTCGCCAAATTCATGGCGCCCACCACTGCGACGCGATGAAGCTCCGCGTGCGGCGTCATCACCATCAGCAGCGACCCGACATGGCGCCGAATCACGAGGCCAAAGGGCGAACTCGCCGGCGCCGTCATCGCGGCGAAACTAATCACGCCGGCAGGCTCGCCAAATCGCGGCGGGGTTAACAATAGCGACCCCACGATACTCAAGAAGCCAAACTCGGGCGCAAACACCTCAACCTTTGAGGCTCGGCCTTTTTCGCACCGTTGAGCTGGTCCCGAGCGACTCCGCCGGCCGGTGGCGATCGGGACAGAGCATGAGCCCGGCATAGAAGGCGCTCGCCGAGTTCCTCCGTGAGAACGAGGACATCTTCGCTGGAAACCCTCCGACATGCACGGTGTCCCTAGGGGCTCGCTGAGCACAAATTAAACGCCGACCCCAAAGTGCGACCCGTCAGCGTCGATCACGCCCTTCAGCGAAAAACGCCGTCGGGCAATCGCCGAGAAGTGCAGCGTCTACTCGCTGCCGGCTTCATCCGCCAATCAAATACTCAAGTGGCTGGCAAACCCAGTCTTGGTCGAGAAGAAAACGGGACACGGAGAATGTGTATCGACTACACAAACTGAAGCGGCCTGCCCAAAGGAGTTTCGTCCTCCAGCGGATCGATCGGATAATCGATTCCACAGCGGGTTGAGTCATTATGTTTCCTCGATGCCTACTCTGGGTATAACCAGATCAAAATAGCTGCTCGAGGGCGAGGAGAAGGCGGCGTTCATCCGCCATTGGGCCTTCGCTACACCGCCATGACCTTCGGCCTCAAACGCGGAGCAACCTACCAGCGGTGCATGCAAGAATGCCTCGCGAGCCAAATTGGCGCAACATCCACGTCTACATCGGCGGCGTGGTGGTGAAATCCGCTCGCCAAGGCGACCTACTCGCCGACCTGGCGAGACCTTCGCCAATCTGCGAAGGTACAAGATAAAGCTCAATCAAGCAAGTGCACCTTCGGTGTACCCGGGCAACTCTTGGGATCGTCGTCTCCAAGCGGTGATCGAGGCAAACCCAGCGAAGATCGACACGATCGCCGGCTCGGCAAACCCGAGTGCTGGCGGCGTCGAGCTGGCGGCGGCGGCGGCTCTCGATCGCTTCATCCCCGCTGGGCGGCGATGCCCTATACGCGATGCGCAGAACCCCACCTTCCGATTGGGACAAGGAAGCGGACGGCGGCTCGCGACCTCAAAAAGGTGCTACTCGCCGCACCACTACCGCCGCACCAGTGACAAAGAGCCTATGCTGGTTTACGTCGCGGCGTCCGGCGTCGTCGATGCGTAATGGTCGTCGAGCGACGGAGGAAGAAAGGCGCGCCGGTCAGCGGCCGGTGTACTACATCAGCGAGTTCTCACCGAGTCGCGCCGATACCCATACAAAAACTGGTATCGCGGTCTTGAGGGCTCGGCGCGCCGCACTACTTCGAGCACCCGATCACGGCGTCTCCTCAGCACCACTACAAGATATCATCCGCAATCGCGAGGCGACCGGGCGGGTCGCCAAGTGGCCGTCGAGATCGGCGTCCACAACATTAAATCTGAGCCAAGAAGAGGCGATTAATTAAATCGCACTGGCAGACTTCCTCCCCAGGAAGAGGCCCGGCGAGAAGCCCGTACCTCCATTCTGGAGCACTGCCCGACGGGTCCAAGAACGCAGGGCGCGGGCGGGGATAGTGCTTGACCTCACCAAAAGCGACAAGCTCCGTTACATCCTCGCCTCGAATTCCGCCTGCACCAACAACATGGCTGAATCGAGGCCCTACTCCGGCATGCGAGCCGCAAAGGAGATGAGCGTCAATCGCCTTCGATGCTACGGAGACTCCGACCTCGTTGCGGGGCAAGTCGCCGGCACCTGCGACGCCGTCTCCCCCACCATGGCGGCGTACCGCCAAGAGGTGGACAAGGTGGGCGGCCACTTCACCGGCTACTCCGTTGAGTGGATCGACAGGAGAAAAAACAAGGAGGCCGACGCCCTCTCTCGCATCGGGTCGGCTTGACTCGCACCACCCGCCGGCGTGTTCCTCGACACAATCTTCACGCCATCAGTCTCTCCCCCGAAGGAGATCGACATCGGAGTCCCACTCCAACCAGAAGCAGCCTTGGTCGCACTCATCACCGAGCCAGACGATTGGACCAAGCCCTACATCGCCTACCTGGAAACCGGCACCTGCCGGTGAGCGAAACAAATGCTCGAATGATCGCTCGCCGATGCAAGTCTTACACCATCATCGACGGCGAGCTACACAGCGTCACAGCGTGTTCAACGTTGCGTCCAACCGCTGAAGGGCGCCAAAATCCTCCGACATCCACTCGGTATTTGCGGCCACCGCGCCGCCGCTCCTGATCGCCAAGGCTATGCGACACGGCTTCTCTTGGCCCACCGCTGCGCCGGCGCTGTCGACATCGTCCAGCGATGTGCCGGGTGCAATCGCCAATCGGGAGCGCGTACCGAGCTCGGCGGCAAAACAATCCCCATCACGGCAATTGTTGTGTGGGGCATGGACATGGTAGGCCCCTTCAAGAAGGCCCCTCTGGTTACACCCACCTGCTGGTCGCGTCGACAAATTCACGAAGTGGGTAGAGGCCAAGCCAGTCCGAAATGCGACGGAAGACCGCCACTAAGTTCCTCACGAGCTCATATACCGCTACGGGTTCCCCAACAGCATCATCACGGACAGCGGCACAAACTTCGCCAAGGAGCAATGGCGAATTTTGCGAAGAGCACCACATCCGGCTCGACCTCGCGTCGCACATCCGAATCAATGGCCAGGCGGGCAGGCCAACCAAAGCATCCTCCACGGCCTGAAGCCGCGACTCCAAGCACCACTCGGCGCACGCTGGATGCTGGGTCGACGAGCTCCCCTCCGTCATCTGGGAATCCGCACCTCGGTCAACAGTCGGCGGATTCACCCTTCTTCATGGTCTCTGGCGCGAAGCAGTCATGCCCACCGACCTCGAACACGACTCGCCCGGGGTCGTCCACTATCTGGAGGCCAGCTGGCCCGCCAAGGCGGGCTCGACCAACTCGGCGAAGCAGCGACCTCGCCCGATCGCGCACCGCCATCTATCGCAAGGACTCCGCCGCTACCACGGCGGTGAAAACCCGCACCTTCGGGAAGGCGACACGGTGTTACGCCTCATCCGGGACAAGAAGGGCATGCACAAGCTCCCTCCGTGGGAAGGCCCGTTCGCTATTGGCGCGTGCTCGGCAGCGGCGCCTACTACCTCGTCGGCGTCCGGAGGCGGCGAACTCGGCGTCAGCGGCCATGGAATGTAAATCTCCTCCGGAAGTTCTATTCCTAGAACCTCACATATGTACTCTCGGTCGCTATGAATAAAAGCGGTTACCGCAAAATTCGTCTACTCTCCATGCCTTGTGCCACTGCTTTTCGTAATTAATAGCGACATGCTAAAATCTGAAGTCAACCCTTGGTACAGCGACCGGCAGCTAAGTAGTCGCGATGTAAAACCTTTGAGTCATTTCAGGTCTTGCATCGTGCACGCCAATCCGGGCCCCATTGGAGTCGCCTAGCTCGGTGGTTTCTGAACCAAGACAAGCATCCTCGCTTCTCAGCGACTGGTCCTCCGCATCCTCGGCATAGCGACTCGAGCGGCTAAGTACCACGCTCGGGACTGAATACCGATTCGTCGCGATCGGACGAGGAAAACGCCAAGTAAGAGAGCATGCCTAGGACTACGCGGCTGACCCACGGGCGAGGCAGGAGTGGCGCTCACACCTGCGCTCGATCCTCAACCACCCTCGAGTCGCGCCTTGAACTACCAAGTACCACGCTCGGGGACTCGGCCACCCGGCCCCGTTCGCGTACGGGAAAACGGTAAAGTACAGAGCACTCAAGAGATTCGCCTTGCGACTGGCTCTCCGAGCTCGGGCGAGTCGACTAAACTAACAACACACATGATAAACAATAAAACATCATATATGAGGTGAACCCCACAAAAGGGCGGACGCGCTCGGGGACTCACCCAAAATCAATCCAAAACACACAAACAAATAGCAAAATGAACACAACGTTCCATTCAATCGCATATCGCATTGTCTTACATTACAAAATATGCCTACTCGGCAGAACTGCTGCTAACACATCTAGGCAAACTACACTATTCTGCGAGTTTTTCGACGGCGGCGCCGGCATCCGGCGCCTACGGATGAGCGCGGTGTACGGGTTTAGCGGATCGTCGTCAACTCACCGCCATCGCCCGGCGGAAAGGTTGCTCAACCTTGAAGTCGCGATCACGGCTCGAGTCGTTGGCGCGACGACCGTTTCTGGTAGGAAGGAGGTGCCCATCGCCCGGACAGCGCTCGAGCAGCGGCGACGCGTTCCTGCAGCTTGAGAACCTCGGACAGATCCACCGCGCCCGATCGGCGAAGGTACCCACTCGTCACGTCGTCGATCGAAGTCCTCGGGGAAGTGGGCGAGTCAAGGCTCAAGGCTGTCGGCGCTCGCGACGAAGCGCCGACGCGTCATGAACTCTCGACAGCGCCTTCTCCAAATACTCCACACCTCAGCGAGGTCACAGGAATAACCTCGGTGGGCGACATCTCTTGAAGGTAGGCGCGGATGCGGTCGCCGACAGCGTCGCCCGGTCGGCGAGCATGCTTACGCATTCCCTCGCGTCGGAGAGTTCGCTTCTTCTTGGCAGCCAATAACGACCTGCGAGAAGGAGACAAGTGAGTACCATGGAAACCACAAACAATACAACCAAAAGGCGGGAAGCGCACTCACCAAGCAATGGGCGGCGAGTCCGTGATGAAACTTTGAAGCGATGTATGATCGTCACGAAGCCCAACAATGAGGGCTTCCGGCGCCTTCGGTCATCCTCCAGCGGCGCAATGGCGCCTTCGCTGCTTTCGCCGAGCTTGCTTCTTCTTTGCCTCCCGCATTCGCGCTCGAGGTGGCGATCTTACGCTCGGCGGTGCCTAACGCACCGCCTCGGCTCTCCGGCGAGGACAAGCTCTGGCGAGCCACCTCCGCAGCAACAACCTCAAGCTCCTTGTTTGCTTCTTGGAAGCGGCCAGCTCCTTCTCGACGCCGCTTAGCTAATCGCTCTGCCGACTCAGCTGCAGACCATACATCTCAAAGTCGGCATACACAAAATTCCTCGGTGCCCACCGCTAAAATTTGGCGGAGTCGCACTCGAGGGGCTAGCGGTCACAAAAAATTCCTCGGTGCCCACCGCTAAAATTTAGCGGGTGTGCACTCGAGGACTAGCGACCACGAAATTCCTCGGTGCATATCCGCTAAAATTTAGCGCATACGCACTCGGGGCTGATTCGAAAGAACAAAACAAGTAATAATAAGAATCAAGCCGCTAAGCACCGACCTGATCTCGGGGATTGAGGTACGGATGGCCGCACCAAGCATGCCGAGTTGCACGCGTCCACGAGCAGCAGCGCCGGCGTGCCCGCGACGTTAGTCGATTTCAGCGTTGATGGTCCTGGGCGGGACTGGGGTTGCAGCCCCACTCGCCGGCCGCCTTGGTCGTGAAAGCGGGGAAGGTAGCAATCGGCGCCGCCCCAAAGTCGCTTCCTCCGGTCTAAACGAAGCGCCCTCGCCGTGAAGCGCGGTTGCCTCACTGCGGGTCCAGCCGGGCGCCGCGCCGCGTCGTCGAGACGGTGGCGATGTCGCCCTTGGCCTTCTTGCTGCCTTCCGTTGGCGTCGACCTCATCACTTTTCCTCTTGCGGGAAGGGTCTTCCTCGCCAGCGGAAGATACCTTAGCCGCGGTCGGGTGACCCATCTTTTCACTCGGTCCTGCACATCGAATCAAATCAATAAAAGACAATCAAAGTACTGAAGGAAAGTAGGGAAGGCCGAATGCACTCACTTGGCGACTGGAATGAAACGCAGCCCTGTACGAAGGCCAGCCGGTTTTTCCAGCTCAGGGCCTAATCGGCGACTAAGCCCCAGTTCCAGGACGTCGGGGGCCCAGGATACGGACGGCTTCTTTGACGTTGACGTAGCGGTTGGCGCCTCCGGGGCGCCTTCGGCGGAGGCCTCCTCGTGAATTGGGGCTACCGCGGCCGGAACCTCCTTGTGGGGCGAGGCCACCGCGCTCGGGGCCTCCTTGCGAGGCGAAGTCGCCACAACCGGAGCCTTCCCTAGCCCAGAAACCGACGCGAATGGCGGAGGCATTGAGGCCAGCGGAGCTTCTGTAGATGGCGCATCTAGCGCGGTTATCGCCGGGACTGCGCCGTCACCGGCCGAGCTGTGGGCATCAGAGCTGCTCGTTGAGTGCGGCGGTGAAGCCGCCTTCGGCGGCTTCGTCTTCCTTCTCAGGGGGGCCCTCGCCTCCTTCTCCTTCTTCTTCTTCGCGGGAGTGGCCTGACGGCGCGAGGTGGTCTCTGGGAGTTCGTCGTCGTCGTCATGACGCTCGAGGCTCCTGCTCGCCTCGATCTCGCGCTGACGTTGCCCGCGGGTCTTTCGGACCAGTGGGGCAATCTCCTCTTCGGACTCGTCCTCGTCGTCCTCGGCGGGTGGCGACTCGCTTATCTGGGCGGATGGCCGGGGCTCTCGTCGTCGTGGTGGTAACCACCCTTCCACCACTTGGAACAGCTGCATTAAACAAAGCGGAGTTAGAGTTACCGCGATCGCACGCTGCGATTGCGAACAAGATAAAGGATTACCGTCGGCCGGACGCCGTGGTGTAGGGAGGGACCCCTGCGCATCCGTATGTCGCTTGGGTGATCTTCTTCAGCTGAGAGGTAGTCCTCCGGCTTCCACTCGGCGAGGCTTTTCGTCGAGTCTCCCGGCCCGTGTCTTGGTACATGTAATGGTCGCGTTAGGCGGCCGGAGCGAGCCGCCCAAGCCAACAATTGTACAAGTTTACCGTCTGGGCCCTTCTTCTTGGACGCGGATGGTGCGGAGCATCTCGTCGACGACCATCCGCTGGTCGTCGGGGAGCTACCGACTGGAGATGGCGTGGCTCGGAACGATTAGCCGAGTACCGCGGGATCGCCGCTTCGTCCTCCGGACTCGCCTCGGTCACATAGAACCATGACTTTTTCCAGTCGCTCGCTGCTTTGGCCGGCAGCATCAGGTCGAAGAAGGAGGCTTTGGATTTGAGTTGGAAAGTTAAGCCGCCCGCGGCTAGCATTGGGCCGCCCGCCTCCTCGCGGCTGATCCGTCCATGGAACAGATCTTGCCACAAGGGAAAGTAGGGCGGCAGCCAAGTAGCACTCATGAGCATACGAAGATGGCGAGCTGCTCGATCTTTGTGGGGACCCGGTCGAGGCTGGATCCGTGGTAAGCGCAGCGGAAGAACAAAGATGTGGGAAACCTAACCCCGCTCGAGGTGGTGGTGAAACAGGCGTACTCTCTCTCGCGGGTTTGGGGTCGTTTCCGGCGAGATCGCCAGACAGCCCGTGGATTCCGGCCTCCTCGAAGGAGGCCGGCTGCCCTGGTGCATTTGGATCTACCCAAGGTTCGGTGGAAGGGCCATGGCGAGGATCTGTTAGGTCGGAGGTTTGCGGGTCGATTGGATCGCGGAATCAAAGGAAGAAAGATGTGCGTACTCGGAGAAAATGGTGGGCGGTTGGCTTTGCGATAGCCTACCATTCCTCTTATATAGCGGAGTTGCCCGCCAAATCGGGGCCGTTACGCGCGATGATTACGCCGAAGTTACCGTTGGGTTACCTTAGCGGCTAGTTTGACCACGCTGACGGTCCAACTCTAGCCACTCGGCTCGTTAAGTCACTTTCCGAGACCCGCGTCCGTTGGCTCGACTGCCCAAGGCGACTCGGTTCACGGATTTTACCTTTATCGAGGAGCCGCGGCGATTGTTGGATGCCAACTTGAAGCCGTATACTCCGGCGCGGCCACTCACGCCTAATCGGCGGCGGCCTCGGGGACTCTTGATGGGGATCGCCTGGGGGTATACTCGGTGGGGCGTTCCGGCTGGTCAGGGCTGGCGAGTGGGCTGCGAGCGGCGAGTGGACCAAAGCCCAAGAAGGTATCGAGTTGGAAGTTGAAGGCCAGCGACGGATAGGCCCGGTCGGTCTAGGTTGAATGATTACGAAGTTGTAACCGAATCGGTTGAGATATGTAAACCCTAGGGAGGTGAGCCTATATAAACCTCCCTATGGGGTGAGTAGAGACACGTTCCCTCATACACCCAAGCAACTCGCCGCCTAGTCGCGAGTTAGCCCGTGTAAACACCTCCATAATACAATCTAGCAGGAGTAGGTCTTTACCCTCCGGGGGGCCGAACCTGGGTAAAACCCTGTGTCTTTGCCCTCATCTCGCACCGCAGATGGCTGGCCGCCCTTGCCCATCGTTCTACTACTCGCTGCCGATTGCAGCATCTGCCGTGGTCATTCCTTCGACACTTGTTTCTGCATCCAGCATCCTTCTGCTGATGTAAAATACAACTCGCTCCAGCCCATCATACACTTGCACCACCACTGAGGCGATGGACGTGTCAGCTACCGACAATTAAATGTAGAATGGCCTATCCGGCTGGGGCGGAACCAACACTGGCGGCTTCGTCAGATATTCTTTGATCTCGTCGAAGGCTTGTTGTTGCTCTGCCCCCCAGCGGAATTCCTCGTCAGATTTAATTTTCACCAGTCCCATGAACGGCTCTATTCTCCCTAACAGATTGGAGATGAATCTTCTGACGAAGTTGATCTTGCCGATGAGAGACTGCAGTTCTTTCTTCGTGGTAGGTGGCTTCATTGTTCGCATTGCCTCCTGACTTTTCAGGCCGATCTCAATTCCGCGTTCATGGACCAAGAAATCCAAGAACTGACCGGCCGTCACCCCGAAGGCACACTTTTTTGATTCATCCGTAGCCCGAATTTTGTTGTTCGGTCCAGGACGCGTTGCAGATCGTCCAAGTGTCCTTGTACTGAAGCAGACTTGACCACCACGTCATCAATGTAAATTTCCACCAGCTTGCCGATCAGATCATGGAAAATGTAATTCATGGCTCTTTAGTGCGTGCGCGGCATTCTTTAGTCCAAACGTCATGACTACATATTCAAACAACCCCACGAACCTGGGACTCTGAATGCGGTCTTGTGTATGTCTTCTGGAGCCATAAAAATTTGGTTGTAACCGGCATTGCCATCCATGAAGCTCAAGATCTTATGACCAGCCGCTGCGTTGATTAACGTTTCTGCTACCGGCATCGGATACTCATCCTTTGGAGTAGCTCTATTGAGGTCCGAAAATCTATGGCAACACGCCCGGTATCATCCTTTTTCTCAGTGCGATACTAGAAATCCACTCGGCATACCGCATGGCCTGATTAACTTGGCATCAACATTTTCTCGACCTCCTTCTTGACTTCTTCCAAAATTTGGCCTTCATCATCGTGCTCGCTGCTGGAATGGCGAAATCCTTTAAGCGGTCGATGCTCAATGATGCTCTGTCTAACCGAGCATCTGTATAGTCCCAGTGACGATGCGGATATTTTTCATGAGCTATCATCGAACCCCGCAGACTCGGATCTAACTTTTTGCTGATAAATGTTGGTCGTGGCTTATCCCCAGGACCGATGTCGATCTCCTCTAGCTCATCAGCGGACGTAAACCCATACCCTAGCTTTCCGTCACCTGTCAAATCGATGCTAAACACAGGGCAATCAGTAGGTGAGGATAACAAAACTAATTTGGGCCGATTGCCTGAATCGGCCCCCTTTTTGATTGCATTAGTCAAGGATGGCTTACACCTTATTTGTGTTTTACAATGGCAGGGAATCTCCCTGCTACGACTACATGATCTGCTTGTCGTAAGATTGTTGCTTTTTATTTTTTGTGGCCGATCGCAGGGATCGGCCGTACCACGTACGATCGTGGACTTTGCTACTCTGTCAGGCCAGTGGATAAGACCAGCCTCACCCCATTTTTTGTAGCTTCAATGCGCTCACAGCCGTCTAGACTGATTCCAGAGATCGGCTCTTGGTCTTCTGCTTCCCAGATGTTCATGCCAGCTATGGAGATCTCGATAGAATCATCTGCATGAATGACCTCCACCTTATCTCCATCCTTTGTATTGAGCCTTTGGTGCATCGTGGATGGAATGCAGCGATTAGCATGAATCAATCTCTCCCTAGCAAGAGCGTAGGTGCTTTTTCTGTCCACGACGAAGAATGCGTATGGATGGTTTTTACGCCTACGGTCGGATCTCTACGTTCGCCTTGCGTTTCTGAAGTTTGGCCGTTGAAGTCGCTTAACGTGGCGTTGGTTTTGATCGGATCTGCGGTGGGCGTCCCCAAGCGCCGTAGCATGGAGTATGGCATTATATTGATTGCCGCTCGGTGTCCACCAACATCTTGGCGGAGCTGCCCATTGATGTAACCTCGTAGGTACGGGGCTTTCGGATGTTTGTAGCCCTTCTCGTGGCTTCTCAAAGATAACGGTCGTGGGCGCGATCAAACTGCCTTTGGTAGCTCGTTGGTTCTTGGGCGCGAACTACGGCGGATATGAACACCATGTTTGTGCCCGGCGATGTCTTTGGATCGGCTTTTACGGTTTAGGCGCCACTCTTTCCTTTTCGGCGATCTTCCGTTTCAAGTCTGCTGAATTTTAACGGCGATCGGGCGTGCTTTCTTTAAAGCGTGGAGTCTTGCTTGGCTTCCTCCAAGTTACGCATCGTTGAACTCTCGCTTTTGGTGTGTCGAGCCCATCGGACACCACCTTGGACGGTGATATCTGTCTTCTTCCTGTCATCCATTGGCTCCTCGAGATCTTTTGCTCGGCGGACTCCTGTGTCGGCTCTGGTGGGAGAGGCCCTAGGCAGCTTGAACTGGCGGCCCCGTGTCCTCCTTCTGCTGTCCACATTCCGGGCAGTTATCGATTGTAGGCAATCGGCTCATTACCGCATCCCAGCAATACTTGAAGAAAGGACAATCCCAATGTTTGTCTATGCCTTCCTTTTCTCTTGACGGTCCCCTAGCGAGGTGCTCATATCCTTCATCGTCTCTATCGCGCCAGCGACGTCGATCATACTGACGCCCATACTTGTTAAGGAGATGCGTGGAGTGTGGCTTCTGATATCGCATGCTTCTGACCTGTTGCTCAGTTAAATACCTTTGTCATCGTCTTGGGGCGGTCCGTGGACCGGCCTCCTCTCTTTCCTTGGCCCGAGAGCGACCGCCCTCCTCCTTATATGTGCCATGATGGTATACAGGCCCTGCCATGTTGACGTCGAGCAGAAATCCGGCGCCTCGTGGAGTGGCTGTGTTCTACCATGTTGACGCCAGGAAATGGGTTTGTGTCCACTTTCATGGCGAACTGTCCAAGGATCAGACGGCCCTGTTCTATGGCCGTTTGGATTTGGCGACGTAGCTCTTTGCATTCATTTGTGGTGTGGGTGAACGAGTGATGCCACTTGCAGTATGGTCTTCCGTTCATCTCTTGAGCCGTAGGGATTTTGTGGCCTTCGGGTAACTTCAGCTGCTTTTCTTTCAGCAGTAAATCGAAGATCTGCTCAGCTTTGCTCACGTCGAAGTCGAACCCTTTTGCAGGCCCTTGCTGTTTCACCCATTTGCAGGATACAGGATCTGCCCCCCGAGCCCATTCAGCCACGGCCACCTCCTGGTCTTGTGTAGGATCTTCTTCTTCTGTATCGACCAGGCCTATCGGACGTTTGAACTTGTCTTGGTACAACTCAGGGTGGCGCTGTTCATACATCGTCAGCTTCTGGGCCATGTGCGCCAATGAGTTGTACTCTACTTGGAAAGCCAGATCCTTGATAGGTGCTGAGAGACCCAACACTGCCAGCTCGACTGCTTCTTTTTCAGTTAAACGAGCTGAGTAACATCGGTTCTTGACAGTCCTGAAGCGCTGGATGTACTCGGCTACAGTTTCTCCCCGCTTTTGCCGCACCTGTGCCAGGTCTGCAATGCCAGCCTCGGTAGCCTCTGAATGATACTGAATGTGGAACTGCTCTTATAGTTGCTTCCAGGTCTGGATCGAATCAGGTGGCAGCGAGGTGTACCACCCAAAAGCTGGTCCTGTTAGAGATTGCGCAAAGAACCTTCTGGCGCGATCCGATCTTTGAAATCATGCCTAAGCATGCGGTATCGGCTCACGTGCTCGATCGAGCTCGACCCTTCGAACCGCTAAACCTTGAGAACTCGGGAGCGATACTTGCGGCGGTGGAATCGAGATCAAACTTCGTTGAAGTGCGGCTTAGAATAGCCGATTGTCCTTCTCTTGACGCAGCGAACTGTCTCTCAAGATGGTGGATTTGCTCCTTTGTTTGAGCTGCGGGGCTAGATTCTCATGACTCGTTCAATGGCATACTTGGCTAGCCACGCTGTTTTCGGCGTCCATCCCGCATATCGCTGCTCGAAGCTTTGCTCCTGAAGCCCTGCTCCGGGAACTCCTGCCGCAGAAATCCACTGTGGTTGCAATCTGGTTGGCGTGTCGGGTTGTTGCGATCCGACGTAGGTGCACACATATCCATGTGGGATTTCTTTAGGTGGCTCAAGCGAACGGCAATGCTTTGGTCGCCTCCGACCTTGTACGGCGTCGTCGCTGCCTGGCGGCTCGGAGCTGCAAGTGTGAATGGCGTGGTGGCCTGGTGCAGGCGGTATTTCTCCTGGTGAGTCCCAGTAGGCCCCGACGGAGAGTCGATGTTTCATGATCTCTGAACTACGCGAACTGCGATCCGCCGGCGTTCACGGCTCTCGAATGGCGGTGAAGAGAATGAGCCACCATGTAGTTGACTTCTGTCGCGAGCTCAGTGCGCTCCTCGAAGGAAACAGCGGATCCACCTCATCAAGAGCCCCTTGTGAAACCTTTCCACCGATGCCATGCTTGGTCCTCTCAAAAGAGCCGATGAGATCGGCTTCAAGAGAGCTTTGATGTCATCATACTTAGCCTTGTGCTCCTCGGGCAGCTCGTAAATGCGTGACTGGTCCATCCCCCATCTCGATGTCGGATGTTGATGCGATGTCGTTGAATGTCCCACCATGCGAGAATGTGTTGCTGTCAAAACCCACCCGGCAGCGAGCAACACGAAGAGCCGGAGGCTCCCGCTGCTGGTGGGCCCTGGTCCCTCGCAACGGCCCGCAAAACTCCGGACACGTCTGGCTTGGTTCGGTGTGCCACGACCTATACCTGGGGAAGGTGATGGATTGCTTGATCGGTTCTGCATGGTAAACAAGTATCGTAAAATTCGAGCCATGACCGGCTCCTGGGTTTCCAGAATCGGCTCCTAGAGCGATTATCCCATGGTTCTGCATTAGATCTACGATAACATGGGGTTTTGCTTCATCATTACAAGTTAAATCGATCTCGACGGTTTAACGTTTTCACCACGTAATTGGGCGTCCTACACGTAATTGAGCACGGTAGATACAAAAGATGATAGAAAACTAACCTAGAGGAGGCCTAACAACCGACGTAAAGTCAATTACGGAACAACTCCTCTCGAGTTAGCAAACCATATCCTTACTCTTTGGATCGTTCAACCCGTTTGCAAGGCCATTGCGTGGATATCAAACTAAACCTTGGAGAACAAGGCATAACTATAACAGATCGAGACAACTAAATAAAGATCAAGCAAGATGCTACCCTTGCACCCGGGAAAAGGTGCAAAGGTAGCGAGGTAACTAGAGGTAGCATAACTTCAACAATCATAGCGAAAAGTACCAATGCTAGCCTCAACAAATCTATGATAATAGTATTACTCGCCATCAACAAGGCTTCAGTACGAGTAACACCAAATAACGCATAAGCAAATCGCCTAGATCGCAAGATGCGATCTAGGCAACATATTACTACCGAAAAAACCCTAGAAACAAGGGGTGGCGATCTTGTAGAGATTGTGTTTGTTGTTAACGTGATTGTCCTCCTTTTCTCGATAACCTTAGGTACATATTTATAGTCCGGAGACTTTCTATCTTTGGAATAACTCTACAACTCTATCTCTTACCTAAACCGAAACGGAACCTACTACAATATACAGATACACGGGCAATTTAGCCCAAATCCACGCACAAGGCCGATTCAGCAACACGTTGCATATACGTATCTTCCAAGCCCATCTTGATTACGGCCCATCTCCTCCTTTGGCCAAAATATGGCGATAACACCCGGGAGCTAGGATTTCCATCTAGGGGCAATCCACCACCCTTGTGCATGTATGCTAGGGCAACACACATGTTCCCGTGGCATCCCGACATTCCGGCAGTCCTTTTCCGACGAAACCCTAATCCGAGGGCCCCGCGGGTCTACCCCCGTAGAATTCTCCGTACGAGGGTTGAACAATGCACTCTCTTGGTGGTTTAGGTTTGTTTAGGTCATATCTACATGGAAAACCAAGGATAGGCCAAAGGTTCCACGGGTCTACCCTCGTTTGATCCGTGGCGGGAGCCTACTCCTACATGTCCAGCACACTTCTCTAAGTGTTATCGCATGCAACATGGACGGTCACACCCGGGAGCTAGGTTTTCCATCTAGGGGCAATCCACCACCCTTGTGCATGTATGCTAGGGCCACACGCATGTTCCCGTGGCATCCCGACACTCAGGCAGTCCTTTTCCGACGAAACCCTAATCCGAGGGCCCCGCGGGACTACCCTCATAGCATTCTCCGTACGAGGGTTGAACAATGCACTCTCTTGGTGGTTTAGGTTTGTTTAGGTCATATCTACATGGAAAACCAAGGATAGGCCAAAGGTTCCACGGGTCTACCCTCGTTTGATCCGTGGCGGGAGCCTACTCCTACATGCCCAACACACTTCTATAAGTGTTATCGCATGCAACATGGACGGTCACACCCGGGAGCAAGGTTTTCCATCTAGGGGAAATCCACCACCCTTGTCCATGTATGCTAGGGCCACACGCATGTTCCCGTGGCATCCCGGCACATGGGCGGTCCTTTTCCGATGAAACCCTAATCCGATGGCCCCGCGGGTCTACCCCCGTAGCATTTTCCGTACGAGGGTTGAACAATGCACTCTCTTGGTGGTTTAGGTTTGTTTAGGTCATATCTACATGGAAAACCAAGGATAGGCCAAAGGTTCCACCGGTCTACACTCGTTTGATCCGCGGCGGGAGCCTACTCCTACATGTCCAGCACACTTCTATAAGTGTTATCGTATGCAACCTAGACGGTCACAGCCGGGAGCTAGGTTTTTCTTCAAGAGGCAATCCACCACCCTTGTGCATGTATGCTAGGGCCACACACATGTTCCCGTGGCATCCCGGCACTCGGGCGATCCTTTTCCGATGAAACCCTAATCCGAGGGCCCCGCGGGTCTACCCCCGTAGAATTCTCCGTACGAGGGTTGAAAAATGCACTCTCTTGGTGGTTAGGTTTGTTTAGGTCATATATACATGTAAAACCAAGGATAGGCCAAAGGTTCCACGGGTCTAACCTCGTTTGATCTGTGGCGGGAGCCTACTCCTACATGTCCAGCACACTTCTCTAAGTGTTATCGCATGCAACGTGGACGGTCACACCCGGGAGCTAGGTTTTCCATCTAGGGGAAATCCACTACCCTTGTTCATGTATGCTAGGGCCACACGCATGTTCCCGTGGTATCCCGGCACTCGGGCGGTCCTTTTCCGACAAAACCCTAATCTGAGGGCCCCGCGGGTCTACCCACGTAGCATTCTCCGTACGAGGGTTGAACAATGCACTCTCTTGGTGGTTTAGGTTTGTTTAGGTCATATCTACATGGAAAACCAAGGATAGTCCAAAGGTTCCACGGGTCTACCCTCGTTTGATCCGTGGCGGGAGCCTACTCCTACATGCCCAACACACTTCTATAAGTGTTATCGCATGCAACATGGACGGTCACACCCGGGAGCAAGGTTTTCCATCTAGGGGCAATCCACCACCCTTGTCCATGTATGCTAGGGCCACACACATGTTCCCGTGGCATCCCGGCACTCGGGCAGTCCTTTTCCGACGAAACCCTAATCCGAGGGCCCCACGGGTCTACCCCATAGCATTCTTCGTACGAGGGTTGAACAATGCACTATATTGGTGGTTTAGGTTTGTTTAGGTCATATAAACATGGAAAACCAAGGATAGGCCAAAGGTTCCACCGGTCTACCCTCGTTTGATCCACGGCGGGAGCGTACTCCTACATGTCCAGCACACTTATCAAAGTGTTGTCGCATGCAACGTGGACGGTCACACCCGAGAGCTAGGTTTTCCATCTAGGGGCAATCCACCACCCTTGTCCATGTATGCTAGGGCCACACGCATGTTCTCGTGGCATGCCGGCACTTGGGCGGTCCTTTTCCGACGAAACCCTAATCCGAGGGCCCCGCGGGCCTACCCCCGTAGCATTCTCCGTACGAGGGTTGAACAGTGCACTCTCTTGGTGGTTTAGGTTTGTTTAGGTCATATCTGAAGGGTTTCGCGGTATAGTAAATCAAAATTTTCTACGGATGCGAACAGAGGGAAAGCCAAGATCTAATCTAGGAGATGCAATCAACGAGAGAGATTGGATTGGATCTTCATACCCTTGAAGATTCGCAGTGAGCGTTCGTCGGAACGTGGGTGATGTAGTCGTGCTCGCTTCTCCTCCTCGCGATCCGATCCGATCTAACACCACAAGTGGCGGTGCCTCGTGAGATGCACACGTGCAGCACCTCGGCGTCTCCTCCTTCCTCGGACCAGCGAGTCCGGTGGAGAGATAGATTGGATCTACAACACGGCGTGGTGTATATGGTGGAGAATTTCTGCTGCAGGGCTTCGCCTACAAAATCGGGAGGGAGAGAGGAAGGCTGCTAGGGCTTGGAGGAAGGTGTGTTGTAGTAGAGGGAGGCGCACCACCCTCTATATATAGAAGGGGGCGCCAGCCCTGCCCTCCTCCAAGCCTATCTCTAGTTTAAACAATTTAAACTTTCCTTATCTAGAAATCCTATCTCTAGTTTAAACGATTTAAACTCTCCCTTATCTAGAAATCCTATCTCTAGTTTAAACGAGTTTAAACTTATCTAGAATCGGCTGGGCCCTATGGGGCCTTGTGCCCTGCCCAATGCGGAGACACTCCCTCATAGGCCCATGCCCCTCCCGGAAGGTGGGGCCACGTTGGTCCCCTTCCGAAGGTTCTAGAAGCTTAGGTACAATACCGATTAACCCGGAACAATTCCGAACTCCAAAAACTGCACGCCTTATATGAATCTTATTCTCGGACCATTCCAGAACCTCTCGTGATATCCGGATCCCATCGAGACTCGAACAAAAATTCATAAACCAATTATCCAATCTATCCTAGCGTCGAGACACGTTAAGTGTGTGACCTGCGGGTTCGAGAATATGCGACATGATCTTCTATCAATAATCAACAGCGGGTGCAGGCACCCATATTGACTCCCACACATTCATCGATGATCATATCGGATGAACCACGATGCCGATTCAATCAATCCCATATATATTCCCTTCGTCTCGCGATATTTTACTTGCGAGATTCGATCGTCGGTGCGTCATACCTAGTTCAATCTCATTTCAAGCAAGTACTTACTCGTTCCGTAATCCGATATCACTTTGTGATTAAATCCTTAACCACATGCTTGCAAGCGGTGTTGATATCGATTGAGTGGGCCCAGTATATCTCTCCGACTTGGGAGGGACAAATTCCATCTCGATACATACAACCCAACAGATACTTTACGATCACACGAGAGACACCTTTATGATCACCCTCTCATAGGATGACGTTTGATGACCTCAAAGCTTTCTTCCGGTACCAGGAGTTGCATTATCTCATGGTCTAAGGAATACAATATTTGACATAGGAAAAGCTTCAAAGATGAACACGATGAAGCGATCTAATTGCTTCGCTTAGTTTGGTCATCCATCATATCATTCTCCCAATGATATGATCTCATTATCAATTGACAACTCATGTCTATGGTTAGGAAACCTTAACCATAATTGATCAATGAGCTAGTCCATAGAGGCGTACTAGGGACACGGTGTTATTTACAAACCACACAAGTATTAAAGTTTCCGCTTAATACAATTCTAGCATGGAATATAAACTTTATCATGAACAAGAATTATAATAATAACATCTTTATTATTGCCTCTAGGGCATAATTCCAACAGTCTCCCACTTGCACTAGAGTCAATAATCTAGTTTACATCTGGCAACAATCTCACACCCATGGCACTGAGGTGTTGATCATGTTTTACACGTGGAAGAGGTTTAGTCAGTGGATCTGCGACATTCAGATCCGTATGTACTTTGCTAATCTTCAGATCTCCATATGCTATATAATCTCGGATTATATGAAACTTGCGGTTGATATGCTTGGTCTTTGGATGATATCTTGGTTCCTTAGCGAGTGCTATGGCGCCAGTGTTGTCACACAATATCTCCAGTGGGTCCAATGCACTTGGAACCACGCCAAGCTCAGTGATGAAGTTTCTGATCCAAACTCCTTCACTTGGCCTTGCGGCAGCCATGTATTCCGCTTCCACTGTAGATCCCGCGATCACGCTTTGCTTGCGGCTTCTCCGACTCCAGCTCCTCCATTCAAAATATACACGTATCACATCCGAGATTTAGAATCATCCTTGTGATTGTCGAAACTAGCGTCGACGTAACCTTTACGACAAGTCGTTCATCACCCCATAGACTAAGAACATTTCTTTAGTTCTATTTAGGTACTTTAGGATGTTCTTCACGGCTGTCCAGAGGTTCCACTCTGGATCACTTTGATATCTCGTCAAACTAAGAGCATTGGACACATCCGGTCTAGTACACAAGATGGCATACATGATGGAACCTATGGCGAGGCATAAGGCACTTTGCTCATAGCTTACCTATCATTTACCGTAGTTGGACACGAGCCTTGCTCAATATCTTACGACAACATAGGCACCGAACCTTTCTTTTCCTTATCCATTCGAACCTTTTGAACTTTGTCTAGGTATGTACTCGGCTTAAATCTATCAGCGTCTTTGTCTATCTCTATATATTTTGATGCCCAATATATAAGCAGCTTCACCTAGGTCTTTCATTGAAAAACACTTGTTCAAATAACTCTTCACATCGTTAAGCATGTTGATGTCATTTCCAATAATCAATATGTCATCCACATATAGTATCAGAAAAATCACCGAGCTCCCACTCACTTTCTTGTAGATACAAGCTTCGTAGCAATTTGAAACAAATCCAAAGCTCTTGATCACTTGATCAAAGCGAAGGTTCCAACTCCGAGATGCTTGCTTCATCCATAAATGGAACGCTGAAGTTTGCATACTTTACTAGCATCCTTAGGATCGACAAAACCTTCGGTTGCATCATATACAACTCTTCATCAATGTTCCCATTGAGGAAAGCGATCTTGACATCCATCGCCATATTTCATAATCATGAAACACAACAATTGCTAATAAAATCCGAATGGACTTAAACATCGCTACGGAGAGAAAGTCTCATCGTAGTCAACACCTTGAACTTGTCGAAAACCTTTTGCGACAAGCGTGCTATAGACGGTAACATTACCATCGCGTCCGTTTTCTTCTTGAATATCCATTTGCACTCAACGGCCTTTCGTCGCTAGGAGGATCCACCAAAGTCCATACTTGGTTTTCGCTCATGGATCCCAATTCGGATTTCATGGCTTCCAGCCATTTCTCAGAGTCTGGGCTCATCATCGCTTCCCCATAGTTCGTAGGTTCACTGTCTTCTACCAACAAGACAGTCAAGACAGGGTTCCGTACCACTCAGGAGGGGCATGCGACCTTGTCGACTGCGGCGTTCAAGATGACATCGTCCAAGCTTCATGATCCTTGTCATTAGCTTCCTCTATTGTTGGTGCGGTGACCTTTGGAACAATTTCAGGTGCTGCGCTACTCTCCAATTCAAGAGAAGGTTCAATAACCTCGTCTAGATCTACTTTCCTCCCACTCACTTCTTTCGAGAGAAACGCCTTCTCAAGAAAGGAACCGTTCTTTGCGACAAACACTTTGCCTTCGGTTCTGTGATAGAAGGTATACCCAATGGTTTCCTTAGGGTATCCTATGAAGACGCATTTCTCCGCTTTGGGTTCGAGCTTGTCCGGCATCAACTTCTTGACGTAAGCTTCTCATCCCCAAACTTTAAGAAACGACAACTTAGGTTTAGCACCAAACCACAGTTCATACGGCGTCGTCTCAACGGATTTAGATGGAGCCCTATTTAAAGTGAATGCAGCGGTTTCTAATGCATAACCCCAAAATGATAACGGCAAATCAGTAATAGACATCATTGATCGGACCATATCTAATAGGGTTCGATTCCGGCGTTCAGACATACCATTGCGCTGTGGTGTTCCGGGTGGCGTGAGTTCGGAAACGATTCCACTTGCTTTAAGATGCGTGAGAAAATCATAACTCAAATATTCACCTCCACGATCGGATCGTAGAAACTTAATCTTTATGTTACGATGGTTCTACACTTCATTAGGAAATTCTTTGAACTTTTCAAACGTTTCAGATTTATGTTTCATTAAATAGATATACCCATATCTACTTAAGTCATCGGTAAAAGTGAGAAAATAGCGATATCCACCGCGCGTCGAAACACTCATCGGTCCGCATACATCGGTATGTATGATTTCCAACAAGTCCGTTGCTCGCTCCATCATACCGGAGAACGGGGTTTTGATCATCTTGCCCATGAGGCATGGTTCGCATGTGTCAAATGATTCAAAATCAAGAGACTCCAAAAGTCCATCAGAATGGAGTTTCTTCATGCGCTTTACACCAATACGACAGTGCCACAAATAAGTAGTATTATCACTATCTACTTTGCATCTCTTAGCCTCAATGTTATGGATGTGTGTTTCATCCCTTTCGAGATTTAGAAGAAATAAACCATTCACAAGAGGTGCATGACCATAAAAGATGTTACTCATATAAATAGAACAACCATTATTCTCCGATTTAAATGAATAACCGTCTTGCAATAAACATGATCCGGAAATAATGTTCATGCTCAACGCAGGCACATAATAACATTTATTAAGGTTTAAAACTAATCCCGAAGGTAAAACTAAGGAGGGCGTGCCGACGGCCATCACATCAACTCTTGATCCGTTGCCAACGCGCATCGTCACCTCATCCCTCGTGGCGCGTCTATTCCGTAGCCCCTGCTTCGAGTTCCAAATATCAGCAACCGCACCGGTATCAAATACCCAGGCACTAAAACGAGGGCTAGTAAGGAACACATCAATAACATGTATATCAAATATACCTTTGATGGTGCCAGCCTTCTTGTCCGCTAAGTACTTGGACGATTAAGCTTCGAGGACCCTATCCTTGCAATAGAAGCACTCGGTGTCCACTTAGGACCGCACGAAGCTTCTTCTCGGCAAGGGCATTGCTGCAGCCCTTCTCGAAGGGCTTCTTTGCTCCCTTACCTTTCTTAAAGGAGGGCTTGTTGACCATTAACACATGATTATCCTTCTTGATGTCCACTTCCGCAGCCTTCAGCTTTGCGAAGAGCTCGGTGATCGTATCAGTGGAACCAATCTGATTATGAGTAACTACAAAACTTTTGTAGCTGGGAGGGAGTGATTGTAGAACCCTGTCAATCTTGAGCTCCTCTGGAATCGTGCATTCCAGTTGCTCAAGGCGTTGAGTGTAGCCCGACATCTTTATGGCGTGCTCACTAACGGAACTCCCTTCCTCCATCTTGTAGTTAAAGAACTTCTCAGAGATCTCATATCTCTCAGAACGGGCTTGAGTATGAAACATGGTTTTTAGCTCCTCGAGAATCTCAAAGGGCCCGGGATAGGTTTCAAAACGATTTTGAAGCTCCGGTTCCATAGCAAACAACATGGTGCTCTTAATCACACCATAATCATCTTTCTTGGCCCGATAGACAGCTTTCTCATCAGCGGCCTTGATTGCGAGGGGGTCACCTAACGCTTTACCAAGGACATAGTCCTTTTGTCTGCCAGACTGAATGATTCTTAGATTGCGGAACCAGTTGGTGAAGTTAGACCCATTGTTTCTAAGCTTTTATTTCTCAGCAAAAACGTTGAAGTTGAAGTTGGACTTGGCCATTGGATCTACAGTATTTGCAAGTATAATTTAGACTATGTTCAAGATAAATAGTTCAACTTAATCAAATTACTAGATGAACTCCCACTAAATTCAACATCCCTCAAGTTGTTTAGTGAACACGATCCAAATTCACCACACCTAATCCGATCATCACGAGAAGAGATGTGGTTTCAATGGTGGACAACGAAGTGTCGATCATATCATTCATATGACTCATGCTTAACCTTTCGGTTCTTGTGTTCCGAGGCCATGTCTGTACATGCTAGGCTCGTCAAGTTAGACCCAAGTATTTCTGCGTGTGCAAAACTGGCTTGCACTCGTTGTATGGCGTGAGTCTATAGCACCCGATCATCACGTGATGCTTGGACACGACGAACTTTCGCAGCGGTGCATACTTGGGGAGAACACAGTTTTATCTTGATCTTTAAGTGAGGAATCATCTTATAATGCTACCGTCGCGATCTAAGCATAATAAGATACATAAAGGATAAACATCACATGCATATAACTTTATGTGACATGGTATAGCCAATCCTCGCAATGATCTCCATCTTGTGCGTTCGAATGATCTCCATCACTCCACCATGATTGCCTCCACCACGAATAGCAACTACAACTATTGCTAACTACTTAGCGATAAAGTAAAGATATTACATGGCGTATAAGAAGTTGACTCAGGTCATACACAATTATAAAGACAACCATATGGCTCACCGGTTGTGTACTCATCGACATGCAAGTCGTGAAACATTATAAAACATGATCATCGCATACAATATACACATCACATCTTGGGCCATACCAAATCACGAAAACACTCCTGCAAAAACAAGTTAGACGCCTCTACTTTGTTGTTGCATGTTTTACGTGGCTTATGGGAGTAGATGCTAAGAACGATTCTTACCTACGGAAAGCCACAACGGTGATATTATGGTTGCCAAACTCGGTGTTAATCCCATGACAACTATAGTGAGAGAAACGACATCCACCACCGCATGTGTGGAACAAGCCACACGTCAAGTGCGGAGCGGTCTCATGACGATGTCGCGTAAGGTTGGCCTGGACCGCTTCAATCTCACTATCCCGCGTCATAAGAAGAACACAAACAAGAGGCTTGCAACAGAAAACATCAACGCCCGCAACAACCATGTTGCGTTCTACTCGTGAAACACATCTACGCATAGATCTAGCTCTGATACCACTGAAGGGTTTCGCGGCATAGTAAATCAAAATTTTCTACGGATGCGAACAGAGGGAAAGCCAAGATCTAATCTAGGAGATGCAATCAACGAGAGAGATTGGATTAGATCTTCATACCCTTGAAGATTCGCATAGCGGAACGTTCGTCGGAACGTGGGTGATGTAGTCGTACTCGCTTCTCCTCCTCGCGATCCGATCCGATCTAGCACCACAAGTGGCGGTGCCTCCGTGAGATGCACACGTGCAGCACCTCGACGTCTCCTCCTTCCTCGTACCAGCGAGTATGGTGGAGAGATAGATTGGATCTACAACACGACGGCGTGGTGTATATGGTGGAGAATTTCTGCTGCAGGGCTTCGCCTACAAACAGTCGGGAGGGAGAGAGGAAGGTAGCAAGGCTGCTAGGGCTTGGAGGAAGGTGTGTTGTAGTAGAGGGGAGGGGGCGCACCACCCCTCTATATATAGAAGGGGGGGCGGCCAGCCCTTGCCCCTCCTCCAAGCCTATCTCTAGTTTAAACAATTTAAACTTTCCCTTATCTAGAAATCCTATCTCTAGTTTAAACGATTTAAACTCTCCCTTATCTAGAAATCCTATCTCTAGTTTAAACGAGTTTAAACTTATCTAGGATCGGCTAGGCCCTATGGGGCCTTGTGCCCCTGGCCTCCGAGACTCCGAACAAAAATTCATAAACCAATTATCCAATCTATCCTAGCGTCGAGACACGTTAAGTGTGTGACCCTGCGGGTTCGAGAATATGCAGACATGATCTTCTATCAATAATCAACAACGGGGTCTGGGCACCCATATTGACTCCCACACATTCATCGATGATCATATCGGATGAACCACGATGACAGGATTCAATCAATCCCATATATATATTCCCTTCATCTCGCGATATTTTACTTGCCCGAGATTCGATCGTCGGTACCGTCATACCTAGTTCAATCTCGTTCACAGCAAGTACTTTACTTGTTCCGTAATCCGATATCACTTTGTTATTAACTCCTTAACCACATGCTTGCAAGCGGTGTTGATATCGATTACCGAGTGGGCCCGAAGTATATCTCTCCGACTTGGGAGGGACAAATTCCATCTCGATACATACAACCTGAGATACTTTCTGATCACCTGAGAGACACCTTTATGATCACCCTCTCATAGGATGACGTTTGATGACCTCAAAGCTTTCTTCCGGTACCAGGGAGTTGCATTATCTCATGGTCTAAGGAATACAATATTTGACAAAGGAAAAGCTTCGCAAAGATGAACACGATGAAACGATCTAATTGCTTCGCTTAGTTTGGGTTTGTCCATCATATCATTCTCCCAATGATATGATCTCATTATCAATTGACAACTCATGTCTATGGTTAGGAAACCTTAACCATCATTGATCAATGAGCTAGTCCATAGAGGCGTACTAGGGACACGGTGTTGTTTACAAACCACACAAGTATTAAAGTTTCCGCTTAATACAATTCTAGCATGGAATATAAACTTTATCATGAACAAGAATTATAATAATAACATCTTTATTATTGCCTCTAGGGCATAATTCCAACAATATCTACATGGAAAACCAAGGATAGGCTAAAGGTTCCACCGGTCTACCCTCGTTTGATCCGCGGCGGGAGCCTACTCCTACATGTCCAACACACTTCTCTAAGTGTTATCGCATGCAACGTGGACGGTAACACCCGGGAGCTAGGTTTTCCATCTAGGGCAAATCCACCACCCTTGTGCATGTATGCTAGGGACACACGTATGTTCCCGTGGCATCCCGGCACTCGGGCAGTCCTTTTCCGACGAAACCCTAATCCGAGGGCCCCGCGGGTCTACCCCCGTAGCATTCTCCGTACGAGGGTTGAACAATGCACTCTCTTGGTGGTTTAGGTTTGTTTAGGTCATATCTACATGGAAAACCAAGGATAGGCCAAAGGTTCCACAGGTCTACCCTCGTTTGATCCGTGGCGGGAGCCTACTCCTACATGCCCAACACACTTCTATAAGTGTTATCGCATGCAACATGGACGGTCACACCCGGGAGTAAGGTTTTCCATCTAGGGGAAATCCACCACCCTTGTCCATGTATGCTAGGGCCACACGCATGTTCCCGTGGCATGTCGGCACTTGGGCGGTCCTTTTCCGACGAAACCCTAATACGAGGGCCCCACGGGTCTACCCCCGTAGGATTCTCCGTACAAGGGTTGAACAATGCACTCTCTTGGTGGTTTAGGTTTGTTTAGGTCATATCTACATGGAAAACCAAGGATAGGCCAAAGGTTCCACCGGTCTACCCTCGTTTGATCCGCGGCGGGAGCCTAGTCCTACATGTCCAGCACACTTCTCTAAGTGTTATCGCATGCAACGTGGACGGTCACACCCGGGAGCTAGGTTTTCCATCTAGGGGCAATGCACCACCCTTGTGCAGGTTGAACAATGCACTCTCTTGGTGGTTTAGGTTTGTTTAGGTCATATCTATATGGAAAACCAAGGGTAGGCCAAAGGTTCCACCGGTCTACCCTCGTTTGATCCGCGACGGGAGCCTACTCCTACATGTCCAGCATAGTTCTCTAAGTGTTATCGCCTGCAACATGGACGGTCACACCCGGGAGCTAGGTTTTCCATCTACGGCCAATCCACCACCCTTATGCATGTATTCTAGGGCCACACGCATGTTCCCGTGGCATCCCGGCACTAGAGCAATCCTTTTCCGACGAAACCCTAATCCGAGGGCCCCGCGGGTCTACCCCCGTAGTATTCTCCTTACGAGGGTTGAACAATGCACTCTCTTGGTGGTTTAGGTTTTTTTAGGGCCTGTTCGGTTAATCCATCCTATAGTTGGATTGGACTGGAATGAATGGGATTTGCTTGGATTTTGACTTAGATGGGATTTAATCCCTCCCAATCCATGTCAATCCAGCTTAATCCATTGCAAACCGAACAGCCCCTTAGGTCATATCTACATGGAAAACCAAGGATAGGCCAAAGGTTCCACGGGTCTACCCTCGTTTGATCCATGGCGGGAGCCTACTCCTACATGTCCAGCACACTTCTCTAAGTGTTATCGCATGCAACCTGGACGGTCACACCCGGGAGCTAGGTTTTCCATCTAGGGGCAATCCACCACCCTTGTGCATGTATGCTAGAGCCACACGCATATTCCCGTGGCATCCCGACACTCGGGCAGTCCTTTTCCGACGAAACCCTAATCCGAGGTCACCACGGGTCTACCCCTGTAGCATTCTCCGTACGAGGGTTGAACAATGCACTCTCTTGGTGGTTTAGGTTTTTTTAGGTCATATCTACATGGAAAACCAAGGATAGGCCAAAGGTTCCACGGGTCTACCCTCGTTTGATCCGTGGCGGGAGCCTACTCCTACATGCCCAACACACTTCTATAAGTGTTATCGCATGCAACATGGACGGTCACACCCGGGAGCTAGGTTTTCCATCTAGGGGCAATCCACCACCCTTGTGCATGTATGCTAGGGCCACACGCATGTTACAGTGGCATCTCGGCATTTGGGCGGTCCTTTTTCGACGAAACCCTAATCCGAGGGCCCCACGGGTCTACCCCCGTAGCATTCTCCGTACGAGGGTTGAACAATGCACTCTCTTGGTGGTTTAGGTTTTTTAGGTCATATCTATATGGAAAAGCAAGGATAGGCCAAAGGTTCCACGGGTCTACCCTCGTTTGATCCGTGGCGGGAGCCTACTCCTACATGTCCACCACACTTCTATAAGTATTATCGCATGCAACATGGACAGTCACACCCGGGAGCTAGGTTTTCCATCTAGGGGCAATCCACCACCCTTATGCATGTATTCTAGGGCCACACACATGTTTCCTTGGCATCCCGGCCCTCGGACACTCCTTTTCCGCGGAAACCCTAATCCGACGGCCCCACGGGTCTACCCCCGTAGCATTCTCCATACGAGGGTTGAACAATGCACTCTATTGGTGGTTTAGGTTTGTTTAGGTCATATCTACATGGAAAACCAAGGATAGGCTAAAGGTTCCACTGGTCTACCCTCATTTGATCCGCGGCGCGAGCCTACTACTACATGTCCAGAACACTTCTCTAAGTGTTATCGCATGCAACATGGACGGTCACACCCGGGAGCTAGGTTTTCCATCTAGGGGCAATCCACCACCCTTGTGCATGTATGCTTGGGCCACACGCATGTTCCCGTGGTATCCCGACACTCGGGCGGTCCTTTTCCGACGAAACCCTAATCCGAGGGCCCCGCGGGTCTACCCCCGAAGCATTCTCCGTACGAGGGTTCAACAATGCACTCTCTTGGTGGTTTAGGTTTGTTTAGGTCATATCTACATGGAAAACCAAGGATAGGCCAAAGGTTCCACCGGTCTACCCTCGTTTGATCCGCGGCGGGAGCATCACTTCTCTAAGTGTTATCGCATGCAACGTGGACGGTCACACCCGGGAGCTAGGTTTTCCATCTAGGGGTAATGCACCACACTTGTGCATGTATTCTAGGGCCACACGTATGTTCCCATGGCATCCCGACACTCGGGCGGTCCTTTTCCGATGAAACCCTAATCCGAGGGCCCCGTGGGTCTACCCCCGTAGCATTCTCCGTACGAGGGTTGAACAATGCACTATCTTGGTGGTTTAGGTTTGTTTAGGTCATATCTACATGGAAAACCAAGGGTAGGCCAAAGGTTCCACCGGTCTACCCTCGTTTGACCGCGACGGGAGCCTATTCCTACATGTCCAACATAGTTCTCTAAGTGTTATCGCATGCAACGTGGACGGTCACACCCGGGAGCTAGGTTTTCCATCTACGGCCAATCCACCACCCTTGTGCATGTATGCTAGGGCCACACGCATGTTCCCGTGGCATCCTGGCACTCGGGCGGTCCTTTTTCGACGAAACCCTAATCCGAGGGACCTGCGGGTCTACCCCCGTAGCATTATCCGTACGAGGGTTAAACAATGAACTCTCTTGGTGGTTTAGGTTTGTTTAGGTCATATCTACATGGAAAACCAAGGATAGGCCAAAGGTTCCACGGTCTACCCTCGTTTGATCCGCGGCGGGAGCCTACTCCTACATGTCCAACACACTTCTATAAGTGTTATCGCATGCAACGTGGGTGGTCACACCCGGGAGCTAGGTTTTCCATCTAGTGGCAATCCACCACCCTTGTGCATGTATGCTAGGGCCACAGCATGTTCCCATGGCATCCTGGCACTCGGGCGGTCATTTTCCGACGAAACCCTAATCTGAGGGCCCCGCGGGTCTACCCCCGTAGCATTCTCCGTACGAGGGTTGAACAATGCACTCTCTTGGTGGTTTAGGTTTGTTTAGGTCATATCTACATGGAAAACCAAGGATAGGCCAAAGGTTCCACCGGTCTACCCTCGTTTGATCCGCGGCGGGAGCCTACTCCTACATGTCCAGCACACTTCTATAAGTGTTATCGCATGCAACATGGACAGTCACACACGGGAGCTAGGTTTTCCATCTAGGGACAATCCACCACCCTTGTTAATGTATGCTAGGGCCACACGCATGTTCCCTTGGCATCCTGGCACTCGGGCAGTCCTTTTCCGACGAAACCCTAATCCGAGGGCCCCGCGGGTCTACCCCCGTAGCATTCTCCGTACGAGGGTTGAACAATGCAATCTATTGGTGGTTTAGGTTTGTTTAGGTCACATCTACATGGAAAACCAAGGATAGGCCAAAGGTTCCATGGGTCTACCCTCGTTTGATCTGCGGCGGGGAGCCTACTCCTACATGTCCAGCACACTTCTATAAGTGTATTTCGCATGCAACGTCGATGGTCACACCCGGGAGCTAGGTTTTCCTTCTATTGGCAATCCACCAACCTTGTGCATGTATGCTAGGGCCACACGCATGTTCCCGTGGCAACCTGGCACTCGGGCGGTCCTTTTCCGACGAAACCTAATCCGAGGGCCCCGCGGGTCTACCCCCGTAGCATTCTCCGGACAAGGGTTGAACAATGCACTCTGTTGGGGGTCTAGGTTTGTTTAGGTCATGTCTACATGGAAAACCAAGGATAGGCCAAAGGTTCCACCTGTCTACACTCGTTTGATCCGCGGCAGGAGCCTACTCCTACATGTCCATCACACTTCTATAAGTGTTATCGCATGCAACGTGGACGGTCACACCTGGTAGCTAGGTTTTCCATCTATGGGCAATCCACCACCCTTGTGCATGTATGCTAGGGCCACCCGCATGTTCCCGTGGCATCCCGGCACTCGGGCGGTCCATTTTGGACGAAACCCTAATCCGAGGGCCCCGCGGGTCTACCCCCGTAGCATTCTCCGTACGAGGGTTGAAAAATGCACTCTCTTGGTGGTTTAGGTTTGTTTAGGTCATATCTACATGGACAACCAAGGATACGCCAAAGGTTCCACAGGTTTACCCTCGTTTGATCCGCGGCGGGAGCCTACTCCTACATGTCCAGCACACTTCTATAAGTGTTATCGCATGCAACGTAGGTTAACCAATGTACTTTTTTGGTAGTTTTTGTTTGTTTAGGTTATACTAATGTATTTTTTTGGCCTCTAAAAGCGTGCATGCGATAACCTTCACACGGTATAGGGTTTCTCCAAATAGTGAGTTTGATGCCCGAGGGTCCCCAATAAAAGAGAGGGGTTTCTAGGGTTTCCCCCAAAAAGAGGTTTCGGTTCTTCGGGGTTCGTACAAAATGAGACATATCTTCAATAATTATGTTGTAGTTGTGTATTATATGTGTATTTTGTTGTTCCTATTTTACATTTATATTTTCGCATCGGGTTCCAGAAGATTCGCGTCGTATTCTTTGCGGGTGTGGTGGGATACGCGAAGATTCGTGTGGTTAATTTACAAACACCAATTTATTTATAAATTACATCTACATTAAATTAGCGTGGAAAATAAATAAATAAATAAATCAACTATAAGTATTTTAGACATTGGAGAAAAAAAACCTAGGCCGACGGCTTTGTCGTCGGCGTATACTGTGTCCCCTGACTAGGTCAACGGCCTGGCCGTCGACGTAACTGTGCGTGCAACGGCGTCACGGGCCCGTCAGGTGGGACGTTAACTAGGGCTTTACGCCGACGACAGCATATAGGCCGACGGTGACCGTCAGGATGCTTCCGGTTAACGCCGACGGTTTTTCTTCGCCGACGGCCGCCATCGGCGCTTCTCTCCCTACGCCGACGGCTGGCTGGACCAGCTGACGAACCCGGGCAAGTGGGCCGACAGGCCCGACCTTTCCCCATCGGCGTATAAATACACCGTCAGCGTCTACCTTATTTCTTGTAGTGTTGTCACAAATCTCACGTAATTTCTAAACATAAAGCTTGCTCCAATTCTTGGAACATCGCAAACTTATGAATATAAGGTTGTGTTCAATCAGTGGTGGAGAAAAGGCCTCCAGTCCCGGGACGCAACTGGCTCTAGTCCCAGTTTTGGGCCCGGGACTGCGAAAACGGGACTGGAGCCCCCCTCTAGTCCCGTCTCGCTACGGCCCGCGATTGATAACAGCCACATGGCTGTTTCAGCTCCGCGGGGGGCGGAAACCCTCTAGTCTTGGGCCGTAACACCATCCGGGACTATAAGGTTTCCTGCCGGCGGCAGAGAATTGTGTGTTTCTCTACCGCGGCAGAGATTGTGTATTTCCTTTTTTTGCCATTTCGTTCCTTTTTTGTTTTGTGTTTCACTATAATTTCAAACATATATTTAAGTACACATATTCTACGCTAGTACATACACAGTACATGTTGATGCATCTATATAATTAATCGATCCCTTGCAAGCATACATTGATGATATATATATCAAAAGGAACAAATGTTTTGAAATTACATGGTCATTGATGAATATATATATATCATATCAACTACATGGAGATCACTAAGGAAAATCGAGTTCCATGTCTGTTGCCTGTCAAAACCCACCGGCGAGCAGCGATGAGCAACACGAAGAGCCGGGAGGCTCCCGGAACTGCTGGTGGGCCCTGGTCCCTCGGGCAACGGCCCGCAAAACTCCGGCACACGTCCTGGCTGATGCAAGGGCGTGCCACCTGACCTATACCTGGTCAGGAAGGTGATGGATTGCTTCGATCAGTTTCCTGCGTGGCAAACAAGTATACGTAAAATTCGAGCCGTGACCGGCTCCCAGGTTTCCCTGTGAATCGGCTCGTGGAGCCGATTATCCCATGGTTCTGCATTAGATCTACGATAACATGGGGTTTTGCTTCATCGTTACAAGTTAAATCAATCTACGACAGTTTAACGTTTTCACCACATGATTGGAACATCCTACACGTAATTGAGCCTGGTAGATACAAAAGATGATAGAAAACTAACCCTAGAGAAGGCCTAACAACCGACGTAAAGTCAATTCCCGGAACAACTCCTCTCGAATTAGCAAACCATATCCTCACGTACTACTGGATCGTTCAACCCGTTTGCAAGGCCTGACTATGTGGATATCAAACTAAACCTTGGAAAACAAGGCATAACTATAACAGATCAAATCAACTGAATAAAGATCAAGCAAGATGCCGCCCTTCCACCCAAAGAGAGGTGCAAAGGCAGCGAGATAACTAGAGGTAGCATAACTAAACAATCATAGCAACAAGCACCGATGCTAACCTAAACAAATCTATGATAATAGTATTACTCGCCATCAACAAGGCTTCAGTACGAGTAACACCAAATAACGCATAAGCAGATACTGCCTAGATCGCAAGATGCGATCTAGGCAGCATGACATATTCTACGAAGAAACCCTAGAAACAAGGGGTGGCGATGCGCCGAGATTGTGTTTGTTGTGAACGTGATCGTCCTCCTTTCTCAATAGCCTTAGGTACATATTTATAGTCCGGAGACTTGCTATCTTTGGAATAACCCTAACAACTCTATCTCTTACTTAAACCGAAACAGAACCTACTACAATATACAGATACACGGGCAATTTAGCCCAAATCCACGCACAAGGACGATCCAGCAATACATTGCATATATGTATCCTTCAAGCCCATCTTGATTACGGCCCATCTCCTCCTTTGGCCAAAATGTGGCGATAACAATGCCATCCATATATGGTAGCTCCCAAAATATAGATTTCTTCTTCCACATGAGTGTGTGTCCTTCAGCGTCCTTCGGAACAGATTTTCCATCAGGACCCTTTCCAAAGGTTACTATTTGATCCAAATCTTTGACCATATCAAATATATCAGCACCAGTACGCTCCTTAGGCTTCGTCTGGTGACATGCCAGACCATTGAAATTCTTGCCTTTCTTTCTTAAGGGATGCTTGGCCAAAAGAAATCGACGATGCTCATTGTACACATTCTTCTTACAATGTTCCAAATATATACTTTCAGTCTCATCTAAACATTCTTCTTACAATGTTCCCTTGTTGGATTGTCCTGAAAGGTTACTAAGAGCAGGTCAATCATTGATTGTTACGAAAAGTAATGCTCGGAGGTTAAATTCTTCCTTCTTGTGCTCATCCCACACGCGTATGCCGGGTTCATGCCACAACTGTAAAAGTTCTTCAACTAATGGCCTTAGGTACACATCAATGTCGTTTCTGTGTTGCTTCGGACCTTGGATCAACACTGGCATCATAATGAACTTCCGCTTCATGCACAACCAAGGAGGAAGGTTATAGATGCATAGAGTCACGGGCCAGGTGCTGTGGCTGGAGCTCTGCTCCCCAAAGGGATTCATGCCATCTGTACTTAGAACAAATCTTAAACTCCTTGCGTCATATGCAAAGTCCAGGTACTTTATATCGATTTTTCTCCATTGCGACCCATCAGCGGGGTGTCTCAACATCCCGTCTGACTTACGTTTCTCTTTATGCCATCGCAACAACTTGGCGTGCTCTTTGTTTCTGAATAAGCGTTTCAACCGTGGTATTATATGAGCATACCACATCACCTTGGCAGGAACCCTCTTCCGGGGTGGGGGGGGGGGGGCTCGCCCTCAATGTCACCAGGGTCATCTCATCTAATCTTATACCGAAGTGAAGTGCATACCGGGCATGTATCCATATTCTCGTACTCCTCACCGTGGTAGAGGATGCAGTCATTAGGGCATGCATGTATCTTCTGAACCTCTAAACCTAGAGGGCAGACAACCTTCTTTGCTTCGTACGTACTGGCGGGCAATACGTTATCTTTTGGAAGCATATTCTTCATCATTTTTAGCAACTTTTCAAATGAGGAGTTAGGTATAGCACACTCAGCCTTCCATCGCAGCAATTCCAGTGTGCTGCCCAGCTTTTTCAGACCATTTTCGAAATTTGGGTACAACAACTTTTTGTGATCCTCTAACATGTGATTGAACTTCTCCCTATCCTTTTTAGTTTCACAATCTCTTCGTGCATCGGCAATGGTTCAACCAAGATCATCAGCGGGTTCATCATGTGTATCTTCTTCATCCTCCCCTTTAGCATCCCCCATGGAAGTATCTCCGTACTCAGGGAAACCATGATAGTTGTCATCCTCCTCCTCTTCTTTATTGTCTTCCATTATAACCCCTCTCTCTCCGTTCTTGGTCCAACAATTATAACTCGGCATGAAGCCGGACTTCAACATGTGTCTTTGAAGGGTTTTTGAGTCAGAGTAATCCTTCTGATTCCTATATCCACTACATGGACAGAATACAAAACCATTGCGCTTGTTTGCATCAGCAACAAGGATGAATTCATGCACGCCATTAATGAACTCGCCAGAGTGTCGGTTAGTACCGTACATCCATTCCTGGACCTCTGCATTATAGTAAATGTATATCAAAAACCATTACACAACATGATAAAATTATTACATGTTATATTGAGAGCTTATAGAGCATTAATTTTACAACTATGTGCCTAATTAAAATTTTTTACACATATATATATGCCCTTCTACTTCTAGAGCATGCATGCATTGATCCATATCTCTATATATACTTTTAGAGCATTATAGAGCTAAAGTAGCAATAAGAGATGAAATAATGCAGTTCTAACCTTTTAAAGCTTTAGATTTAGGGGTTGCAAACTAAATCTTGAGAAACAAAATGGCATGAACTCGCTTGCTTCTTTGAGAAAAATGGCCACCATATGCTTTAGGACAGCAGGACAGGAAACAGAATATATAGTGGTGGACAACTAGTCCCAGGCCATGATACGACCCGGGACTAATAGTCCAAGAAAAGACCGGCTGGCCTGCTCCAGGTTATTAGTCCCGGTCCGTATTATGGATCAGGACTAAAGATCTAGTCCGGCCCGGGACTAGTGACTACAACCGTTTCTAGCCGTTAGAGGCCTCACGGCCCGGGACTAGTGCTAGCACTAGTCGCGGGCTGTGACAGGCCGGGACTTCTGGCGTTGTTCATATCGAACGGAAGACCCTTTTTCCAGTAGTGAATATGACGCACAGGTTATAGTGGTTATGATGGAGTGAGGAAGGCACATACATATCAAAAACGATTTACTATATGAAGTCATGTGTGACATATATCATACACTCGGCGAGATAGTGCGATGTTATTGTGGGCGGGCCGGTGGAGGACCCGCAGATGGTCAAAATTTTGTGGCGTCGGCAATCTTCCGCACCACACACAAAAAAGGCTTTCCGTGTGCAACGGAGGGCCTTAATAGGCCCGGTCTATACTAGTGTACGTTGTAGTTGTGGGCACAAGTAAAATAACTTTTTTAGGTTGATAAATGATTAAGAGGTAATGGTTCTATTATTTTCCTCATATTTCGATATTAGACCCCGAGTCAATGTCGTGGGAAAAACACACTTGCTGCAACACTTTGCGTTTGCGGTTTTAACGAATTGGTGTATATGTAAATTTATGACATCACCGCAATGGTGGGCCTGGTCTATGGGTGAGCTAAAGTTCTACACATAGTTGAGGCATTGGCGGCCTTCCCCACACGCTATGTCTTACTTGCGCTTTGTCACCAAGGATTCCTCCACCAAATTATGCTCCTCTAGCATCTCCTCGGCATCGTGCTTAGCCTCCTCCGATAGTCTAGGCCTATAATCCCTCCATCTTTACCATGTCCCTGCAAATTACTTTTAGAGTCATCGTCAAGGAGGATCAACCGGAGTATGAGCAAAAGTATTCGTCATGTTTGTCCAGAGACGGGAGGGATCTGTCCCCTCTCCAACTAGAGACACCCTCTCAAGAGGGAAACACTGCGTCGCCTAGGTTTTCCACACGCAAGATAGGAGAGTGGTCTTCTTTCTGCAAGGCATTTTTGGAATTTTGGCCCAAAATAGCCCAGCCAATTTTCCATTCCAATAATTCCTGAAAATTCTAGAGGCCCATGTGGCCCATTCATGCTTGGCAAGAGGTGGGACAAATGTTTAGTCCCACATTGCTAGTTGAAGGAGGTTTGGACCAGCTTATAAGGGAGGCTCTCCTACCACTTGGTAAAAGGACGAGAAGGAGAAGGAGAGATTTCCACACGCGCGCTCCTCCTCCGCCACCCGCCTCGCCTCGCCACGACGCGCGCGCGCCATGGGTTCTTTTTTGCCACGCATGACTAGTATATGAACGGGTGTGCAGAATTTGAACAGTGTGCAAGCTGCTGAAGTCTTTATATGGTCTTAAACAAGCACCTAAGCAGTGGCACGAAAAGTTTGATAAAACCTTAACCACTGCAGGCTTTGTTGTAAACGAAGCTGACAAGTGTATATACTATCTCCATGGTGGGGGCGAAGGAGTTATTCTATGTTTGTATATTGATGACAGACTGATCTTTGGGACCAACCTTACTGTAATTGAGGAGGTCAAGGATTTTTTATCTCAGTCTTTTGAGATGAAGGATCTAGGAGTAGCTGATGTTATCTTGAACATCAAACTGTTGAGATATGATGATAGTGGGATCACACTGCTTTAGTCTCACTATGTGGACAAGATTTTGAGTCGCTTTGGGTATAGCGGCTACAAGTCTTCCCCAACATCGTATGATCCTAGTGTGCTACTTCGAAAGAATCGAGGCACCATTACAGATCAATTGACATACTCTCAAATAATTGGCTCGCTTATGTACTTGGCTAGCGCTACAAGGCCTAACATCGCGTTAGCTGTTAGCAAACTCAGTCGATTTGTTTCAAATCTTGGAGATTATCATTGACAAGATCTTGAAAGAGTCATGCGCTATCTAAAAGGCACTGCAAGCTATGGCAATCACTATACCAGGTATCCGAGGGTACTAGAGGGTTATAGTGATTCAAATTGGATATCTGATGCTGATGCGATAACGGCCACGAGTGGATATGTGTTTACACTTGGTGGTGGCGTTGTTTTTTGGAAGTCTTGCAAGCAGACCATCTTAACGAGTTCAACTATGAAAGCAGAAGTCATAGCACTAGACACGGCCACTGTTGAAGCAGAGTGGCTTCGTGAACTCTTGATGGACTTACCTGTGGTTGAAAAACCTATAACCGCAATTCCAATGAACTATGATAATCAAACTGTGTTAAGGTGAACAGTTCTAAGGATAATATGAAGACCTCAAGACATGTGAAGAGGAGACTAAAATCTGTCAGGAAAATGAGAAACTCCAGAGTTATTGCATTGGATTATATCCAAACATGTAAGAACCTGGCAGATCCCTTCACAACGGGACTATCACACAATGTGATAGAAAATGCATCAAAGGATATGGGTATGAGACCCACACTATGATTTTTCCACAGTGGCAAACCAATCTATGTGATCGAAGATCCCGTGAATTAGAATTGGGAGACAAGTTGTTGGTAGACTAAGAGGAAAGTATCCCTACTTTAATGAACACCACTCCATGAAGATGCAATACTTTCCTATTCTGCACGGTAGGTTGATTTTTATCTTAATGTGTTCTAAACGGCTTAATCTTAAGCAAAGATGGTGTCCTGCAGAATATCTTTTGAAGAACACACCTATATGAGTCTGACTGTCAAACGTCGCAGTCTATGAGAGTTGTGTTGGAGATATGCCCTAGATGCAATAATAAATGTAGTTATTATTATATCTTTGTGTTTATGATAAATGTTTACATTCATGCTATAACAGTATTAACCAGAAACATTAATACTTGTGTGATTTGTAAACAAAATTAGAGTCCCTAGTAAAGCCTCTTTATAATACTAGCTTGTTGATTAATAGATGATCATAGTTTCTTGATCATGAACATTTGAGATGTTGTTAATAACAAGGTCATATCATTAGGAGAATGGTATGATGGACATACTCCTATAGATAAGCGTAGCATAAAGATCAAGTCATTTTAATAGTTTAATTGCTATAAGATTTCTGATACATAGTAACCTAATTCCTTCGACCATGAGATCATGCTAATCACCATCACCGGAAGGATGCTTTGATGACATAAAACACCACACCGTAACTGGGTGGCTATAAAGGTGGCATTGAGTGTTCAGAAAGTATGGGTTGAGGCACATGGATCAAGAGTGGGATTTGTCCATCCATATGACGGATAGATATACTCTGGGCCCTCTCGGTGGAATGTCATCCAATTGTCTTGCAAGCATGTGACTGGCTCAGAAGGCGTCACATACCATGGGAACGAGAAAAGAGTACTTATCAGTAACAAGGTTGAACTAGGTATACAGAGATACCAACGATCAAAACCTCGGATAAGTAAACTATCGTGAGACAAAGGGAAATTGGTATCCTATGTAAGTGGTTCATTCGATCACAAAGTAATGGTAGAAATATGTGGGATCCATATGAATTTTCAGATTCCTCTATTGGTTATTGATCGGAGAAGTGTCTCGGTCATGTCCGCATAATTCACGAACCGTAGGGAGACACACTTAAGGATTCGATGTTGTTGAGTAGTTATGGAATGATGAGTAAGAGACCGAATGTTGTTTAGAGTCTAGGATGGGATCCGGGATATCACGAGGAGATCCGGAATGGTCCGGATAATAAGATTCATATAAGGAAAGTCCTGATTTGGAGTTGGGGAATGATTCCGGTGTTTTCACCAAGAATGTTCTAGAAGGGTCCGGAAGGTCCGGCACTCCGAAGGGGAAGGGTACATGAATGTGTCATAACAATATGGAATGGTTGCATCATGTACTAGGTCACTTGGCTGGGCAAAATAAAGGAAGAAATCAAATCCTAGTTTGAAAGTCAAATGCCAATTTGAAAAAGTCAAACGACAAGTTTGCTTGGTGGAGGGAGAGTAGGAAACCTACTTGGGGAGGAAGTCCTCCTCCCTCCACCCGCCGGCCAAGGAGGCCGAGTTGGGGGAGGACTCCCTCCTCCCAATCGGCCACCCTCCACCTATATAAGGAGGGGTAGGGCGCCCCTACCCCTCACACCCAAAACCCTAACACCAAGCCGCCAGCGTCACCACCTCCTTGAGCCGCCGCCGCCTAGGGCACCACCAACTCGGCGAGTTGGGGTTTTTTCCAAACCCTAGCCGCCGGCCAAGCCTACCCCCTTGGTGCTTCTAAACCCTAGATTGCCAAGGCACCTCTCTTGCTCCACCATACTCGCACCGGCTTAAGGCGAAGCCCTGCGGGATCTCCCCTCTACTTGACACCCACTGCCGTCGTCGCCGGGAATCGCGAGGAGAGTGCTACAACCTCCGCTGCCTGCTGGAACAAGGGAGAGGAAGGTCTTCATCGAGTACCGAACGTGTTACCGACTATGGAAGCGCTGCCGGAACGCAGCGCCGGAAGGATCTTCTACGCGATCTTGAGATCGACAAGAGTACGACTACATCACCCACGAGAATCTGCTCTCGTTAACCGCTTTGGAATCTTCGATGGTGAGTTCCTCTATCGACTCGTTGCTACAATCTAGTAGATAGATCTTCGCCTGTTTGTTTGCATGCGGTAGAAATTTTTTGTTTTCCATGCTACGAACCCCTACAGTGGTATCAGAGCCAGGTTGATATGTAGATCTGTTGCACGAGTAGAACAAAATGGTCATTGTGGGCGGTGGTATTTTTATTATCAATTGCTTTTTGTGTACTTTGCATCTTGCGGTATGATGGGATGAAGCGGCCCGGGCTAACCTTACATGACATCGTTCATGAGACTTGCTCCACGCTCAACATGCAACTTGTATTGCATAAATGGCTTTGCGGGTGTCTGTCTCTCCCATTATAGTATAGATCCAATTTACAACGGGCACTTGATAGTTCAAACATCAACGTTGTGGTTCTTGTTCGTAAGTTAGATTGACACTTATTGAAAGCCCCAAACCACGTAAAACATGCAAAGAAAATTAGAGGCGTCTAACTTTGTTTTGCAGGGGTGTGCTGTGATGTGATATGGCCATGATTGTGATTATATTTGATGTATGCAATGTCCCTTATTCTAAGTTGGCAACCGGCAGGATCCATATGGTTGTCTTTAAATTCTGTTAAGACCCACGTGTCTATTCAAAGTAGTTGTAATAGTTGAAGCTGGTGGATGACAACCATGAAACGGTGCCATTGACCTTGACTCTACACCGGTGATGATGGAGATCATGTTCGTGCTTAAAGATGGAGATCGGAAGCACAAGAAGAAAGGCCATATCATATCACATATTATGAATTGCATGTGATGTTAATCCTTTATGCATCTTGTATTGCTTACTTAACGACTGTAGCATTATAAGATGATCCCTCATGCACACAAATTTCAAGTTCCAAAGTGTTCATCCTTAGTAAGAACCGTTGCTAAAGCTCGTTGTTTCGAGGCACCACGTGATGATCGGGTGTGTTAGATTCTGCGGATGTATACAACGTGAGCAAGCCAGATTTGCTCATGCGGAAGCTAAGGTTTGATCTTGACGAGCCTAGCATGTACAGACATGGTCTCGGAACACGGATCACCGAAAGGTAAAGCATGAGTCATATAGTAGATATGATGAACATGTTGTTTATTCGCCATTGAAGCTACATCAACTCTCGTGATGATCGGTTTTGATGTGGTGGATTTGGTTCGTGTGATCACTAAAACAATGTGAGGGATATTGTTTTGAGTGGGAGTTCACCTAGATTAATTTAACTATTAATTAGAACTCAATTTATCATAAACTAAGTCTAAACTATTGCAAATATGTTGTAGATCAATGGCGGCCCTACCATCAATTTTAATGCGTTCCTAGAGAAAGAAAAGTTGAAAAACAACGGAAGCAACTTCGCGGATTGGTTCCGCAATTTGAGAATTTTCCTCAATGCTGGTAATTTGACCAATGTGCTGGATGCACCGCTGGGTGAATCAGTACTGCTACGATGAAGTAAAGAATGTTTACCTCACTCGGAAGAATCAGTACTCCACAATTCAGTGTGCTATCTTGTATGGTTTGGAATCGGAGCTTCATAAAAGGTTTGAGAACCAAGACCCATATGATATTGTTCGTGAACTCAAAATTATTTTTGAGACTCATGCGGCAGTTGAGAGTTATGAGGCTTCTGAAAAGTTCTTTAACTGCAAGATGGAAGAGGGCAGCTGTAGCACCCCGGAAATTACCTAATTAGAATTGCTTGTTCTTTTATTTTTATGCATCATCATAAACATCATACCACTTTGCATGATTCATGTCTTTGTGTGCATGTTGAGATTGCTACCACCACACGTGTTTTGTTTCTCTCTATCCCTACCATTTTTAGTTTGCAAAATCCGTTCCCTCTTCTTTAATAGAAGGAACCCTATTTTAAATACAAATTGCTTTAGAATATCTCTATCTCTATTTTGTTTATCCTATTTCTTTTAATCTTGTAACATGTCCAAATTGTTTACATGGGCATGACATTGTCTACTTCCTATACTTCCCTACTCTGTCTCTATTTCTTTTAACTCCAAAAGGAAACTCCTTTGTTTATTTCCCCTGCAAATTTTAATGTGCTCAAATAATTTTACAAGAAACAGAAGCTAAATGAATAAATAAAAGGTTTCATAATAAGGTAATAAAAACAAGCGGGAGAAACCAACGTGGCCCTTTTCCTTCTCTAAATCCATGAAAATCATGTGGCCTCTACGCTGCCTATTTGGCCCATATAATCCACCGAACCGAAGCCCACCTACCATCCATCGATCGTGGACACGCATCCCTCCCGTCGCTTTCTTCTACGTACGGCGCTGCATCCGGAGCTCCACGTCCACCACCTGGCGATGGGACGGCACGATGTTGTCTTGGCCTTCCTATACAATCCTCCCAGGTGCCTAGCGCTTTGCCCTAGCTCACCTACTCCCCTTCCCCGAGCAGCGCCGCCACCAGGTCTCCCTCCTCTCCATCTCTTTCTGCTTCCCGAGAGAACCGAGAGCACGTCGCCTCCTCCTGTGTTGACCACGCCGTCGCCATGACCGTCGCCAAACCGAGATGGGCGCAGGGATTGAACCGCGACATCTCCCTTGTTAAGTTTGCTGCAGAAGTTGGAGCCGTAGCTGCAGAGGATCGTCGCCAAGTTTGGCTTCCTCGTCGTCCATCCGCCTCGAAGGTTGCCCCGGCTTCATCACAGAATCCCAGGAGCAGGAGGTGCTAGGAGCACCGCCTTTGTCTTCTTCCTGGAGCGTCGTCCATGCACACTGCTGACGACTACTTCGCCGTGCCGGAAGCTCCGTATTTTCCATCCTTGTTCGACTCGCCATCAGGTCGAGAGCGAGGTCTGTTCCACTGCCCCCGCCGTTTACTTTATTTGTTCTACTTGTCTCTGTCCACTGCAACCGGTGCTCGCATGCATGTGTTCATCGTTGTCGTGATGCACCACACTCCATCACCGACCCAGCTCGCCGCCACCGTCTCCTACCCGGACACGCATGCCTGTCAATCCGCTGCACCAGTCGCCTCTCGGCCACAGCAGCGCGCGTGGCCCTTTTCTTTCAGCTGGCCTGTTTTGCATGATTCCTTTTGATTCAGGTGCCTGTCTACTAGCTCGAGCTGGCCAATTCTTGCATGGAGCTCTTGATTCAACTTCTGGGCAGCTTTTCTAGCTAATATACATGTCTTAAATCAATACCGTATCCTGCTAGCTTGTCCGTCTACCATGCACCCTTTTATCTCTGCTCCGGTGCATTTGTTTTTATCCTGAACCAGCGTCTGAGAGAGTCCGTGAGTTTTAGGAATATTTTTCTTTTTCAACCTGTCAAATCTTGGTCGAATCCTATCTGATTAGAACAACCTTATACATTTTGAAAAACTGGAAAAGAAAACCGTTGATTTCTATGATAGCACCTGTTTCACATTTTGGCAAAATAAAACTTGCTCAGACAAATTATATGCTTATCTAAATATTTAAACTTGTAAGATGCCTAATTTTAACACTAAAGCTACATGTCGCATTGCATACATTTCTAGTGATAAACTTCCTATAGTTAATGACTGTTGTATAACTCTCTTGGTAAGATTGCTTTACTAAAAGCAATTGGTCTCACTTGGAATTGCTTTAATGATATTTAGGGTAAATTACACAATTAAAATTGGCATGCATCATATCATAAACATGCCGGATCTTTTGCCTAGTGTAAACATTGCATCTGGTGTTTATTTCTAGTGATTTGCTTCTTCACGGATAGGACGGTGACTCGATGTGAGATACGACAAGCCTTCGACAATGTTTTTCAGGCGAGCATTCTCCCCCTTTCTACCTATTTTATATTTCTAGTCTTTATTTCCTCCTGTTGATCTATTGCTATCTGTGTTGCGATGCTCTAGTTTTCGTACCCGTGGTATCCCTTGCAGCCTTATATTGCCTTGGACACATCCTATTACATGTTGTTTGGTAGATAGTTGGACTTGCGTGTCGTAGTCGCTTGCTCAAGTGTTGTTGCGTGTCGTCAAGTACCACAGTTGTTGGAGCAATGCCTTATGTTTTATGTTGGAGTTGATCATGGCTTTAATTATCGTTTAATAACTAAAAATTGAAGTAGGTAAATAATGCAGAGGCATAGGTGGGCAATAGATGTTATTTGGTTTTTAACCGTCCACTTGTGTCCCGTAGGACCCTGAGTACTTGATACCTGTTCTTTGAACATTCGCACTATCCGCATGTGGGACCATGAATCCCCCTAGCCAGAGCTTGAGTCATATTTATTTCTTGGGGCCACAAAGTAGTTTGGGGCTTTATTACTATCCTGTACTTATGCCATGCCTTACTGCTTTATTTACGATTGCGCGTGGAGCGTCTGTACTGTTTAGGTAAGTGGAATTTTTCCGCGGTATCGACAAGCCCAGACACACTTTTGGGTTCCCAGTCATTTACAACCATTGACACAAACCTCTGGGTCCGTCTCGGAGCTGGCCAACTTCGTCGCGGGTAGCTTGGTGGGGTGGCCCCCTGAAATTTATATGAATCTTGCAATTGCTCTGTTGTGATGCCTCGTTGGGTTTTCATTTGGTTTTTCTCGAAGTTGATCGTGCGTGTGTTGCTATTTATGCCCCCTGCAGGGTAAAACTTTCTGAAAGCCGTGTCCGCGGTTATGGACGACTTGGAGCACCGTATCTCGATCATAGACAACTATAACTAAAGTAGTGCTATAAATTTGACTTTATAATGACTAGTAATCAGCTTTACTATAATGGAATGGCTAAATAAAAGTGCCAACAATTGCTGGTTTGGGTTGTCACCTGTTACCATTGTATCTGACTAGTAAGTATTGCAACTACAACAGAATGGCTAAATAAAAGTACCAACAACTGCTGGGTTTTGGGATGCCTCATGCTATATGTATTTGACTAGTAAGTACTACAACTACAACGGAATGGTTAACTAAAACTGCCCACTGCTTATTATATCAGGATGACTCATGCTATCTATATCTGACTAGTAATTGCCGCAACTATAATGAAATGAATAAAACTGCCAACTGTGTGAGTTCCTCGGTTGACTTCCTCGTTTGGTCTCGAGGGGGAAATACCAGGATGGGTATGCTTGGTGATAGTTTCAGGTTGGATTCGAATAGGTCTTTCTTATACCTATCTGATAACCTTCAGTTGTATTGAGTCTCTATAGGTTGTTTAGTACATGATGCGCTGCCGCTTCAGTCCACCATACCTATGTAGGCGAGGACCACCGAATTCTAGTCTCGCCGTGTACTGGCCTCAGTACTGACCGCTCTCTTTTTTCCTTTGCCCTTTGTCGGTACCCCTTTTGTCAAGCAGGTTTGAGATAGATATCGCTAGCAGGGTTACCCTTCCGGCTTGGCCTGGGCAGGGTTATGGACGCCATTGGTTATTCTTCAGGGCTCTTAGCTCAATTTGCATCTTGTCCGTACTCGGACGCTGTATCGTTTTAAAGGTGATTTGGATCTTTGTATTGTATATCTGTATTCTTGACTCTTTGAGTCATTGTTGTATATATCTGTTCTGTGGGTCCCATCGTGGACTATTGTGTAATGGTATTACTTCGTTTTCCAGCAGCACGAAAGTGCCTGGTGGGCACCTTTGAATCGTTTCTATGCGGGTTTGGCGGGAATCGCTGAAACTTGCATAGGGACGATTCCGAGGGTGTTACAGCAGCTCCGTCAGTGAGCATGTGCTTAAGATGTCTGGGACGCAAACAAACTTCAAAGTTTGGGTATAGTGATTCCTAATGCTTTGGGGATTTACCATGTCCTCCAATCACTGCCACCAAGTTACAAGAACTTTGTGATGAACTACAATATGCAAAACCATGAACAAGAAGTTGCCAGAACTCTTCTCCATGTTGAAATCTGCAGAAGTGGAGATCAAGAAAGAGCATCAAGTGTTGTTGGTCAATAAGACCACCAAATTCAAGAAAGGAAAGTCTAAGGAAAAGGGAAACTTCAAGAAGGGTGGTAAGAAAGTTACCGCACCGACGAAGAAGACCAAGGCTGGGCCTAAGCCTGATACTGAGTGCTTTTACTGAAGGGATTCGCGGCATAGTAAATCAAAATTTTCTACGGATGCGAAAAGGGAAAGCCAAGATCTAATCTAGGAGATGCAAACAACGAGAGAGATTGGATTATATCTTCATACCCTTGAAGATTCACAAAACGGAACGTTCGTCGGAACGTGGGTGATGTAGTCGTACTCGCTTCTCCTCCTCGCGATCCGATCCGATCTAGCACCACAAGTGGCGGTGCCTCCGTGAGATGCACACGCAAAGACCTCGACGCGTCTCCTCCTTCCTCGGACCAGCAAGTATGGTGGAGAGCGGATTGGATCTACAAGACGACGCGTGGTGTATATGGTGGAGAATTTCTGCAGGCTTCGCCACAAGCGATGGAGGGGAGAGAGAGAGGAGGGCAGCAGGGCGGCTAGCTTTGGCGGGGAAGGTGTGGGGGGTGGTGCGCCCCCAGCCCTCTTTATATAGAGGGGTGGGGCGCAGCCCTAGACCCTCCCCCAAGCCAAGGCCGGCGGCCACAAGGAGGAAGAGTGGGGGGCAAGGAAACCCCCCCTTCTAGAAGCTCTATCTCGAGTTTAAAACTCTCTTGGCCGGCTGGGCCCTATGGGGCCTTGCGCCCCTGGCCCAATGCGGCCAGGGCACTCCCTCATAGGCCCATGCCCCCTCCCGGAAGGTGGGGCCACGTTGGTACCCTTCTGGAAGGTTCTAGAAGCTTCCGGTACAATACCGATTAACCCGGAACAATTCCGAACTCCAAAAATTGCACTACCTTATATGAATCTTATTCTCCGGACCACTCCGGAACCTCTCGTGATGTCCCGGATCCTATCCGAGACTCCGAACAAAAACTCATAAACCAATTATCCAATCTATCCTAGCGTCGAGACACGTTAAGTGTGTGACCCTGCGGGTTCGAGAATATGTAGACATGATCTTCTATCAATAATCAACAGTGGGGTCTGGACACCCATATTGACTCCCACACATTCATCGATGATCATATCGGATGAACCACGATGCCAGGATTCAATCAATCCCATATATATATTCCCTTCGTCTCGCGATATTTTACTTGCCCGAGATTTGATCGTCAGTACCGTCATACCTAGTTCAATCTCGTTCACAGTAAGTACTTTACTCGTTCCGTAATCCGATATCACTTTGTGATTAACTCCTTAACCACATGCTTGCAAGCGGTGTTGATATCGATTACCGAGTGGGCCCGAAGTATATCTCTCCGACTTGGGAGGAACAAATCCCATCTCGATACATACAACCCAACAGATACTTTCCGATCACCTGAGAGACACCTTTATGATCACCCTCTCATAGGATGACGTTTGATGACCTCAAATCTTTCTTCCGATACCAGGGAGTTGTATTATCTCATGGTCTAAGGAATACAATATTTGACATAAGGAAAGCTTCGCAAAGACGAACACGATGACACGATCTAATTGCTTCGCTTATTTTGGGTCTGTCCATCACATCATTCTCCCAATGATATGATCTCATTATTAATCGACAACTCATGTCCATGGTTAGGAAACCTTAACCACCATTAATCAATGAGCTAGTCCTTAGAGGCGTACTAGGGACACGATGTTGTTCACAAACCACACAAGTATTAAAGTTTCCGCTTAATACAATTCTAGCATGGAATATAAACATTATCATGAACAAGAATTATAATAATAACATCTTTATTATTGCCTCTAGGGCATAATTGCAACAGTCTCCCACTTGCACTAGAGTCAATAATCTAGTTTACATTTGGCAACAATCTCACACCCATGGCACTGAGGTGTTGATCATGTTTTACACGTGGAAGAGGTTTAGTCAATGGATCTGTGACATTTAGATCTGTATGTACTTTGCTAATCTTCAGATCTCCATCTGCTATATAATCTCGGATTATATGAAACTTGCGATTGATATGCTTGGTCTTTGGATGATATATCGGTTCCTTAGCGAGTGCTATGGCGCCAGTGTTGTCACACAATATCTCCAGTGGGTCCAATGCACTTGGAACCACGCCAAGCTCAAAACTCCTTCACTTGACGCTTCTGCAGCAGCCATGTATTCCGCTTCTACTGTAGATCCCGCGATCACGCTTTGCTTGCAGCTTCTCCAGCTCACAGCTCCTCCATTCAAAATATACACGTATCCTGTCTGAGATTTAGAATCATCCTTGTCGGTGTCGAAACTAGCGTCGACGGAACCTTTTACGACGAGCTGTTCATCACCCCCATAGACTAAGAACATTTCTTTAGTTCTATTTAGGTACTTTAGGATGTTCTTCACGGTTGTCCAGTGTTCCACTCCTGGATCACTTTGATACCTACTCGTCAAACTAAGAGCATTGGACACATCCGATCTAGTACACAGCATGGCATACATGATAGAACCTATGGCCAAGGCATAAGGCACTTTGCTCATAGCTTCCCTATCATTTACCGTAGCTGGACACTGAGCCTTTCTCAATATCTTACCTGACAACATAGGCACTGAAGCTTTCTTTGCCTTATCCATTCTGAACCTTTTCAGAACTTTGTCTAGGTATGTACTCTGGCTTAAAGCTATCAAGTGTCTTTGTCTATCTCTATAGATTTGATGCCCAATATATAAGCAGCTTCACCTAGGTCTTTCTTTGAAAAACACTTGTTCAAATTACTCTTCACATCGTTAAGCATGTTGATGTCATTTCCAATAATCAATATGTCATCCACATATAGTACCAGAAATGTCACCGAGCTCCCAATCACTTTCTTGTAGATGCAAGCTTCGTAGAAATTTGGAACAAATCCAAAGCTCTTGATCACTTGATCAAAACGAAGGTTCCAACTCCGAGATGCTTGCTTCAGTCCATAAATGGAACGCTGAAGTTTGCATACTTTATCAGCATCCTTAGGATAGACAAAACCTTCGGGTTGCATCATATACAACTCTTCATCAATGTTGCCATTGAGGAAAGCAGTCTTGACATCCATCTGCCATATTTCATAATCATGAAATGCAGCAATTGCTAATAAAATCCGAATGGACTTAAACATCGCTACGGGAGAGAAAGTCTCATCGTAGTCAACACCTTGAACTTGTCGAAAAACTTTCGCGACAAGCCGTGCTTTATAGATAGTAACATTACCATCCGCGTCCATTTTCTTCTTGAAGATCCATTTGCACTCAACGGCCTTTCGGTCGCTAGGAGGGTCTACCAAAGTCCATACTTGGTTTTCGCTCATGGATCCCAATTCGGATTTCATGGCTTCTAGCCATTTCTCAGAGTCTGGGCTCATCATCGCTTCCTCATAGTTCGTAGGTTCACTGTCTTCTACTAGCAAGACAGTCAAGATAGGGTTGCCGTACCACTCAGGAGGGGCACGCAAACTTGTTGACCTGCGACGTTTAGTAGCAGCATCGTCCGAAGCTTCATGATCCTTGTCATTAGCTTCCTCTATTGTTGGTGCAGGCGGCACTGGAACAATGTCAGGTGCTGCGCTACTCTCCAATTCAAGAGAAGGTTCAATAAACTCGTCTAGCTCTACTTTCCTCCCTCTCACTTCTTTCGAGAGAAACTCCTTCTCAAGAAAGGAACCGTTCTTTGCGACAAACACTTTGCCTTCGGTTCTGTGATAGAAAGTATACCCAATAGTATCCTTAGGGTATCCTATGAAGACGCATTTCTCCGCTTTGGGTTCGAGCTTGTCCGGCATCAACTTCTTGACGTAAGCTTCGCATCCCCAAACTTTAAGGAACGACAACTTAGGTTTAGCACCAAACCACAGTTCATACGGTGTCGTCTCAACAGATTTAGATGGAGCCCTATTTAAAGTGAATGCAGCGGTTTCTAATGCATAACCCCAATATGATAACGACAAATCAGTAAGAGACATCATTGATTGGACCATATCTAATAGAGTTCGATTCCGGCGTTCAGACACACCATTCCGCTGTGGTGTTCCGGGTGGCGTGAGTTGCGAAACGATTCCGCTTGCTTTAAGATGCGTGAGAAAAACATAACTCAAATATTCACCTCCACGATCGGATCGTAGAAACTTAATCTTTCTGTTACGATGGTTCTCCACTTCATTCTGAAATTCTTTGAACTTTTCAAATGTTTCAGATTTATGTTTCATTAAATAGATATACCCATATCTACTTAAGTCATCGGTAAAAGTGAGAAAATAGCGATATCCACCGCGCGTCGAAACACTCATCGGTCCGCATACATCGGTATGTATGATTTCCAACAAGTCCGTTGCTCGCTCCATCATACCGGAGAACGGGGTTTTGATCATCTTGCCCATGAGGCATGGTTCGCATGTGTCAAATGATTCAAAATCAAGAGACTCCAAAAGTCCATCAGAATGGAGTTTCTTCATGCACTTTACACCAATATGTCCTAGACGACAGTGCCACAAATAAGTAGTATTATCACTATCTACTTATTGCCTGTAAAAACCCACCGGCGAGCAGCGATGAGCAACACGAAGAGCCGGGAGGCTCCCAGAACTGCTGGTGGGCCCTGGTCCCTCGGGCAACGGCCCGCAAAACTCCGGCACACGTCCTGGCTTGGTTCGAGGGCGTGCCACCTGACCTATACCTGGCCAGGAAGGTGATGGATTGCTTCGATCAGTTTCCTGCATGGTAAACAAGTATACGTAAAATTCGAGCCGTGACTGCTCCTGTGTTTTCGTGAATCGGCTCCTAGAGCCGATTATCCCATGGTTCTGCATTAGATCTACGATAACATGGGGTTTTGCTTCATCACTACAAGTTAAATCGATCTACGACAGTTTAACGTTTTCACCACGTAATTGGAACGTCCTACACGTAATTGAGCCTGGTAGATACAAAAGATGATAGAAAACTAACCCTAGAGGAGGCCTAACAACCGACGTAAAGTCAATTACCGGAACAACTCCTCTCGAGCTAGCAAACCATATCCTTACGTACTACTGGATCGTTCAACCCGTTTGCAAGGCCTGACTGCGTGGATATCAAACTAAACCTTGGAGAACAAGGCATAACTATAACAGATCGAAACAACTGAATAAAGATCAAGCAAGATGCTACCCTTGCACCCGGGAAAAGGTGCAAAGGTAGCGAGGTAACTAGAGGTAGCATAACTTAAACAATCATAGCGAGAAGTACCGATGCTAGCCTCAACAAATCTATGATAATAGTATTACTCGCCATCAACAAGGCTTCAGTACGAGTAACACCAAATAACGCATAAGCAAATACTGCCTAGATCGCAAGATGCGATCTAGGCAGCATGACACTTACCCGAAAGAAACCCTAGAAACAAGGGGTGGCGATCTCGAGATTGTGTTTGTTGTGAACGTGATTGTCCTCCTTTCTCGATAACCTTAGGTACATATTTATAGTCCGAGACTTTCTATCTTTGGAATAACTCTACAACTCTATCTCTTACCTACACCAAACGTAACCTACTACAATATATGATACACGGGCAATTTAGCCCAAATCCACGTATAAGGCCGATTCAGCAACACGTTGCATATATGTATCTTCCAAGCCCATCTTGATTACGCCCATCTCCTCCTTTGGCCAAAATATGGCAATAACATGCCCCCGGTTTTGGCAATAATAATTCCAAAACCACTGTTGATGTTTTTCTTCCCCTTTTTTTCTTCACATCGGGTTACGCTGCGAGCAGAATCGTCACGCCACCCCCTCATCATGATGCCCTGTCTTCTCAACTCCTTCGCAGTGCATGATTTGACGATTTTGGCAGCACATTCTGGGAAACCGCTATGGCATTGAACCGCCTCCCACTATTCCCCTTATTTAACTTCATCTGAGCAGTTTGCAGTCCCCATCTTCCTCCAGTAGCCAAAAAACCCTCTTCCTCCGCCGAAAAAACCCTCTTCCTCCGCCATGGCCTCCTCTTCTTCCGCCCGTTCCTCCCAGTCTTCCAACACCATTAGCGACCGGGAGCCGACGCCGGAGCACCCGCCCACGGCGGCGTACGAGACTCTCGCCCCACAATGGTGGGACGAGAGGGATTGGGATTTCGCCGCTTGGTCGGAGGACGACGCGTCCCTGACTGACGGCGAGGAGGGCCTGCAGTTCCTCGTCGACGGGGAACTGGAGGCGGAGAGCAGCGACGACGCCTGGTCCTGGGACGGCGTCGAATCCTCCGACGAGGAGGAGGAGTCGGAGGAGGACACCTCCTCCGATGAGTATCCACCGGTGAAGCGCTTCCGCGCCGGGTCCAGCGAGGACACCGAAGACGACGACGAGGACGAGGAGGCCCCCGCTGGCATCTTTAGCAGCAGCAGCAAAGACGATGCCGGCAGCAGCACTGATGACAGCGAACAAGACGACGGCGAAGACAGCGGTGACGACCTCGGCCTCTAGATTAGGAACTAGTAGTAGTAGTAGTAGTAGTAGATTTCCTTTTGTAAGCAATCAGCTCCACTGTAAATAATCGTCTTTTGAATGAACGAAGATTGCTTTTCTAACTCGAAGATTGCCTTTTTCGACCCAATTTCGCCGATAGTCAAAATAGGTCGATGCTCCAGAAGCCGATAATACTGTATCGGCTTTCACCACACTGCACTCAAACAGCCAACCACGTCAAAGCTCAAAGAACCGATGGCAACACATCGGCTTTCCCAAAAACGTTGACAAGGTCAAAACTTGGTCGCATACTTAGACAAATCTGAGCGGCCACTTTCCAGTTTCAAATGGTAACCTGCGACCTTCTTCAAAAAGGGGCGACCCAGATCTCCAATTGCCCACCGACCAGATCGAGCTCACAGCGACAAGAACCCTCGATCCCCAACTGCATAGATCCATCTCCGGCGGTAAACTAGATGGCGGAATCGTCCAACACCAACCCAGAGGTCTCCGGTATGAAGGTACGCCTACTCCTCGCAGTCTGAACGCGATGTTAGAATTAATGGCGAACACCTGAATTAATGCCTTATTCCACCATTAAATTTTCTAGGTTTCAGACATTCTGCTGCCGCATCCTTCTCTCCCAAATTCTCTCTGTCTTGGCCCTCGTACAGATTCTAGTCCTGCCCATCTGATCTCTTGCGAAGAAAACAGAATCCCCTTCGTCAGCCAAGACCCAGATTTAAACTCTTGGGCCGACTGCTTGCGAGCCTGGCCTAATCCCCCTGAACATTGGGTCTCTTGGTTCAGCAGGGTAGCTAGAGCTTACCAATCCCAATGGGAAACCACGGGAATAGCCGATGCCTTGCATTTGTCATTGTCTCCCCTTGAGAAACATGAGAATCTTCTGAAAACCATCGGCTACTTCTGGTCTGACGCTCTGAACTGCTTCATGTTCGGTCATGGCCCTATGTCACCAACCCTGTTAGACGTGGTGATGATTACTGGTCTGGATGTTACATCACCCAGCCCCTCTGCTTTTAAACTGACCAAAGTTCCCTACAAACTGTCTTCTAAAACAGATCGCATTTAACGGGTGCCTACCTCCAACGCCATATGAAAACAAAGGGCCCTGTCACAGAGAAAGAACACACAGCCTTTCTCAACTTCTGGCTGGAACATTTCATATTCTGTGGCCCTTCCCTTGCTCCAACCAAGAATTATCTCTCCTTAGCCCACGAACTGGCCAAAGGCACTCAACTTGGCATCGGCAAACTGTTCCTTGGAGAGGTCTATCGATATCTCCAGTTGATGTCTGTCAAGCTGTTCTCTGGCATAGCAGTCAAAACAGGTGGTCCTTGGTGGTTCATTCAGCTATGGGCTCAGCTGTATTTTCAAAACCACGTCCCAAACTTCCCCCTTTTGGCGAGTTGCACCTTTCCAGATGTAAAAGGGAAGCAGATCCGATGCACCAGCTATGGCCAAGCTTTGTATAGGCGGGTAGTAAAGCGACCCCAGAGGCATCCAAGTGGTTCAGCACTTTCTTTCAAGGCTGGACAATCCTATCTTCTTTCCTTACATGGAAGAATCGGAACATTTTGAAAACCCACTCTCCTTGAGCTAGACAATTTTTCCGATGACACCAAAGACTTTCGGCTCTTTTCCACTGTGATTCGTCCCTGTTTCCTTCCAGTTGGCATGAGTACATCCAACAGAATAATCAAGCCTGGGTATGAATTCTACCAGCCAGTCGTAGTGGCTCGGCAATTTGGCCTTGGACAAGTACCTCCCCATTTCTTTCTCCACCACCTTACAGAGAGCAGAGCCGACCTGCCTGATCCTCTCACCAGCCAAAGGTGTTATTCCTTCTTTAATGCTCTGACCATCCCAATTCCCAACGACCTCACCTTCTCTTCATCAACCGATGGCTTTGAAGACTGGTGGTCGATGTGGAAGACTCACGCCTTAAGGAGAGCTCTGGGACCGTTGCTGAAACAGCTCGATGCTGACTATGACATCCTCGTGGAACAGGTACCACTACTTGTAAATTTCCTTGATGCAGCTCACAAATGATTCTTCTACTAACCCACTCTTTCTCTTTGCAGCAAAAAGATGGCCCTGAACCTACGCATAGTGATGGTTCCCCCTTCGAGTTCTTTCCGCCAGCTCCTGTGGTTCTTTTCTGCAAAAACTCGCCACCTTTGAAAAAGGTCATAATGCAGAACCAGCCGATAACACCACAATCGGCTTCCAAGAACCAAGCAACTCCTAAGTCAGCTGCCCCTCGAGTTCCAACTAAAACAAGAACGATGGCGAGGAAGGTAGCTGCCAGGAAGACCTTGAGGCGCCGGAGCCCTTCTCCGAGCTCGCATGTAGGATGATCCATGCCTTGGTCGATCCTTCTCATTCTTCCATTCTTGCAGACATGCTCGTGCTCACTGGTTCTCCTTTTTTACAGGCTTCCGTCGAAGACACCTCCAGCGAGGACACTCAGACCAATCGAGGAGAACTGGGCCCAACAGATTCTGAGAGGACCATCACACCGAGCCAGCCAGATTCACCACCATCGGCTTCCAGGAAAAGGTCGGTTCTGAACCTACTACCCCGAGCACCGGTCGAGGCGGGGGCCAGGTCCCAAGAGAGCTCGCAAGGATCGCAAGCTTCTTCGTCGAGCCGGAGGTTTCAAAATCACCACCCTTCATGCTCTTACCACTTGTTTCCTTTTGTGCCGATTTATCATTATTTACATCGCTAAGCACCTTCCATGCAGACGGTAGCGTTTCTAGTGGGAAAAGGGGGCGATGCCTTTAGCCAAGCCGGATCTAGCAATCCCCGAAGGTGCAGATGAAACGGCTACCACTTTGGCCAAGCCCCCAGCAACCACACACAAGCCGATCGTCTCATCATCTACTATCCCCTCGATCTTAGGAGAGGTACGTTAGCTTCTTTCGGCTCATCCTTACACGTTTGGGCGCATACTGACGCTTTTTCGGGCTGCCAGAGTTGTGATATTTCAGGCTTGCTGACGTTCGACCCTGAATCCATCGAACCAACTCCCTCTGTTGCCGATGATGAACCACGAGCCAGGGCTGTTCCACCTCAATTCCAGCGTCTTAAAGCCCTGCTGTCCTCCCCGATCGAAGAGTTGATCGAGGGTTCTGAGGAGGTGAAGAGCGTTCTTGCTGAAATAAAAGACCAACTCCCAGTAGCATTGCAGGTGAAGCTTTGGCCGGTTGTAACTCTGTCCTTCTACGGGTCAAGGGTGAAGTTAGCTCGTGAGAGGATCAGTCTGCGCCGCGCCCAACTTCCACTGAAGGCCAATATCGCAGACAGATGTCAGCAGCTCAACGAGAAAAAGGCGTCTCTGGATGCCAAAACTGACACCTCTGTCAGTACCGCCGAGCTCGCATCCTTGAAAAGGGAGTTGAAAGATCTTCAAGAGAAGGTCCGGGCGACTAAACAGCTCATTCGCGACAAGGAAGAATCCATCGCCCGCTCCCAAGACGAAGCAGAGAGCCTCAAAGCTCAACTGAAGACCGATCTGGCAGAAATACGTGCTCTGAACAAGCAGCTAGTGACGGGCAAGGACGAAGATGACGAAGCCGAGATCGCCGAGGTGGATCGTGTCCGTGCTGACGCCCTCCACGCCTTCGAGGCATTTCTTCAGTAGCTCGTTTATGTAAACTGGCATCTGCTTGTAACAGATTGAACCTCTAAAGTCGATGACTGTGCATCGGCTATATATTTTCTTTTTTATTTGGCCGATTTCATGTATCGGCCCCCACATTTCACTGTCCATCATCCCACATGCTTGGGAAATATTTCTTGAGATGTTGGCCGTTGACAGCCACTGGGAATTTTACGCCGTCCAGCTCCTCAAGCATGTACGCGTTCCCTCTTAAAACCTGATCGACCCTGTATGGCCCGTGCCAATTTGGAGACCATTTACCATATGTTGCATCCTTAGTCCCTAATGGCAACACAGCTTCCCATACCAGATCGCCAACGTGGAACTCCTTTGGTCTCACTTTCTTGTTATATGCACGAGCTACCTTGGCCTTGTTCTCTTTGATTTTCTCAAGCGACCACAGCCTGAGCTCAGTTAAATCCTCAACACTGTCACTCATCAGGGTTGCATATTCTTCAGTTGTTAGATTGTTCTGAAAAGTGACACGTCTCGATCCAGCCGTAATTTCCCAAGGCAATACGGCTTCTTGTCCATAGACTAGATGGTATGGCGAGGTTTTTATCGTTCCATGGCATGACATGCGATAAGCCCATAAAGCCTCTGACAGAACCTCGTGCCAACGCCTAGGGTGCTCGTCGACTTTCCTCTTGATCAGCTTGATAAGGCTCTGGTTGGATGCTTCAGCTTGCCCATTTGCTTGAGCATAGTATGGAGATGATCGAATCAGCTTAATCCCCGTGTCCTCACAGAATTTTCTAAACTCGTGGGAAATGAAGACCGAACCTCCATCGGTCGTGATAGTTTGGGGAATCCCGAATCTATGAATGACATGTTCTTTCACAAAATTGATAACATCCTTTGAGTTCACTGACTTCATCGGGACAGCCTCCACCCATTTAGTGAAATAATCAGTAATGGCCAAAATCCACATGTGGCCTTTGCTTGATGGAGGATTGATCTTGCCAATCATATCCATGCCCCAACCTCGGAATGGCCAAGGTTTGATGATGGGGTTCATTGCTGACGCGGGTACCATCTGAATTTTCCCAAATTTCTGACATGCTTGACACCCTTTGTAGTACTTGAAGCAGTCCTCAAGCATGGTGGGCCAATAAAACCCTGATCGCCTGATCAACCATTTCATCTTGTGAGCCGATTGGTGAGTTCCACAGGCGCCTTCGTGTACCTCGTGTAGGAGCCGATTGGCCTCGGCTGTCCCCAGACATTTGAGCAATAACCCCTCCAGAGTCCTGTAAAACATGTCGTCCCCGATAAGCACATACTTCATGGCCTTGTACCTTATCCGTTTAGGTGCCCCCCGAGCCGAATCCTTCAAGTAATTGAAGATATCGGCTCTCCAGTCGTCTGCTTCCAGGAACTGTACCTGAACATCGGCTCCCTCTGCTACGTCCTTGTAGCCTGAAGCCATTTGTGCAAGATCATTCGCCTCGGTATTCTGCGATCGCGGGATCCAGTGGAAGTTTATGTCGGCTGTGCCATCAGCTGGCATTGCAGCCATAATGGGAAGCGACTCGCTCTCACACTTGTTTTCCTCCGTGAGTTGAGAAATCACCAACTTGGAGTCTCCAAAATTTCCATCGCTTCACTCGGCGATGAAACTCCATTCCCTTGCGTATCGCCTCATACTCGCCGACGTTGTTGGTGCGAGGCGGATAACTGATGGAGAAGGAAAATGTTGCCCCCGGGGCGACACGAGTAGCATGCCGATGCCGCACCCATCGTCACAAACCGATCCATCGAAAAACATAGCCCACGCTCGTATAGACAGTGCTGCTATATTAGTGTTGATCCTTTCAGCGATAAGGTCGGCCAATGCCTGACCCTTAACCGCTTTTGCGGGTTGATACCGGATGTCAAATTCCGATAACGCAAACATCCATTTGCCGAGTCGGCCTTTCAACATAGGAGCCGACAGCATGTGCTTTATGACATCTGATTTGCATATGATGACAATCTCCGCTGATAGCAAGATGTGGCGCAGCTTGGTGCAGGTGAAAAACAGGCAAAGGCACAACTTATCGATCTCAGGATACCTTGTCTCTGCATCCAGCATCCTTCTGCTGATGTAAAATACAACTCGCTCCAGCCCATCATAAACTTGCACCACCACTGAGGCGATGGACGTGTCAGCTACTGATAAGTAAATGTAGAATGGCCTATCCGGCTGGGGCGGAACCAACACTGGCGGCTTCGTCAGATATTCTTTGATCTCGTCGAAGGCTCGTTGTTGTTCTGCCCCCCAGCGGAATTCCTCGTCAGATTTAATTTTCACCAGTCCCATGAACGGCTCTCTTCTTCCTGACAGATTGGAGATGAATCTTCTGACGAAGTTGATTTTGCCGATGAGAGACTGTAGTTCTTTCTTCGTGGTAGGTGGCTGTTATCGCCATATTTTGGCCTAAGATGGAGATGGGCCGTGATCAAGATGGGCTTAGAAGATGCATATATTCAAGGTGTTGTTGGATCGGCCTAATGCGTAGATTTGGGCTGAATTGCCCGTGTATCTTGTATCATAGTAGGATTCGTGTTTGTTTAGGTTCCGTTTATGTTTACGTAAAGATAGAGTTGTAGAGTTATTCCAAAAGTAGAGAGTCTCCGGACTATAAATATGTACCTAGGGCTATTGAGAAAAAGAGGACAATCACGTTCACAACAAACACAATCTCGGCGCATCGCCACCCCTTGTTCTAGGGTTTTTCTCGGGTAAGTGCCATGCTGCCTAGATCGCATCTTGCGATCTAGGCAGTATTTACTTATGCGTTGTCCGGTGTTACTCGTACTAAGCCTTGTTGATGGCGAGTAACACCTTTACCACAGATTTGTTAGAGCTAGCATCGATACTTTTACTATGATTGCTTATTTATGCTACCTCTAGCTATCTCGCCTCTCGCACCGTCTCCGTGTAAAGGTGGCATCTTGATTCGCTTAAGTCGATTTGATCTGTTATAGTTGTGCCTTGTTCATCAAGGTTTAGTTTAATATCTACGTGGTTAGGCCTCACAAACGGGTTGAACGATCCGGTAATACATAAGGTATGGTTTGTTGATCTTAGAGGGGATGTTTCCGGGAATTGACGTTATGTTGGTTTTTAGGCCTTCTCTAGGATCGGTTTTCTGCTATCTTTCGTATCTATTAGGCTCAACTACGTGTGGGACGTTCCGGTTGCGTGGAAAGCGTTAAACTATCGAGATCGATTTAACTTGTAGTAATTAAGCAAAACCCCATGTTATCATAGATCCAATGCGAGCCATGGGGACAATCGGCTCTGAAGCCGATTCTGTGGAAACACGGAGCCGATCACGGCTTGAATTTACGATACTTGTTTACCGTGCAGAAACCAATCGAACAATCCATCACCTTCGACCAGGTATAGGTCGGTGGCACGCCTCGAACCAAGACAGACGTGCGTGCGGAAGATTTATGGACGTCGACCGGGACCAGGCCCACCGGCCGCTCCGAGCCTCCCGGCTCTTCGTGTTGCTCGTCACTGCCCGCCGTGAGTTTTTGAGCAACACATTCTGGCACGCCCGGTGGGACCTTCAACAACATCTACATCAATGTCCGACGCTACGATGGAGAACAGGCCGGTCACGTACGACGAGCTTCCTGCTGAGCACAAAGCGAAGTATGACGAGATCAAAGAGCTCTTCGAAGCCGACCTCATCGGCTCTTTCGAGAGGACCCGTTCGCGTGGCATCAGGTGGAAGGGATTCTCCCCCGAGGGTGCCACAACTTGACTGCGGCCCACGGCCGGTTATCTTCGAGAAGCCACGTGAGAAGGGTTACAAACATCTGAAAGCGCTGTACCTGCGGGGCTACATCAATGGACAACCCGTCAGCAAGATGTTGGTGGACACCGGAGCGGCAGTTAATATCATGCCATACTCCATGCTACGACGTTTGGGACGCTCCACTGCAGACCTGATCAAAACCAACGTCACGCTAAGCGACTTCAACGGCGATCGTCGGAACGCAAGGCGTTACGAACGTGGATCTGACCGTGGGCAGAAAACCGCATCCACGTCATTTTAAGTCGTGAACAGCAAAAGTACCTCGCCGTCTTGCTAGGAAGGGATTGGATCCACGCTAATCGCTGCATTCCATCCACGATGCACCAATACGTCTGATACAGGGACGGGATGAAGTGGAGGTCCATGCGAGCGATTCTATCGAGGTTTCCACGCTGGCATGAACATCGAAGCGGAAGACCAAGAGCCGATCTCTGGAATCAATCTAGACGGCTGCGAGCGTATTGAAGCTACAAAAACGGGTGAGGCTGGTCTTATCCACCGGCCTTACAGTAGAAAAGCCCACGATCATCAGGTAATGCGGCGATCCCTGCGATCGGCCACAAAAAATAAAAAGCAGCGATCATACGACAAGCAGTGCATGTAGTCGTAGCAGAGGGATACTCTGCCACTGTAAAATAATAAGGTGTAAACCGCCCTGGGCATACGCAAGCAAGAAGGGGGCCGATTCGGGCGATCGGCCCAAATTATTTTTGTTGTCCTCACCCATCGTTTGCCCTATGTTTAGCGTCGATTTGACAGGTGACGGAAAGCTAGGGTATGGGTTTACATCAGCTGATGAGCTAGAAGAGATCGACATTGGTCCTGGGGATAAGCCACGACCAACATTTATCAGCAGAAAGTTAGAACCAAGTCTGCGGGAACCGATGATAGCCCTGTTGAAACAATATCCAGATTGCTTTGCATGGGACTACACAGAGATGCCTGGGTTGGACAGGAGCATCATCGAGCATCGGCTCCTCAAAAAAGGATTTCGCCATTTCAACAATGAGCACGACAAATGAAGGCCGAAATTTTGGAAGAAGTCAAGAAAGAGGTCGAGAGAATCTTGGGCCAAGTTGATCAGACCATGCAGGTATGCTGAATGGATTTCTAGCATCGTGCCTGTAGAGAAGAAGGGCGGCCAATGGCGTGTTGCTATAGATTTTCGAGATCTCAACAGAGCTACCCCAAAGGATGAATACCCGTTGCCGGTGGCAGAAACATTGATCAATGCAGCAGCTGGTCATAAAATTTTGAGCTTCATGGACAGCAATGCTGGGTACAACCAGATCTTCATGGCTCCAGAAGACATACACAAGACTGCATTCAGAGTCCCAGGGTCCGTGGGGTTGTTTGAATATGTAGTCATGACGTTTGGACTGAAAAATGCCGGCGCCACGTATCAAAGGGCCATGAATTATATCTTCCATGATCTGATCGGCAAACTGGTGGAAATCTACATCGATGACGTGGTGGTCAAGTCTGCTTCAAGAAGGGCACTTGGGCGATCTGCAACGTCTGGACCGAACAAGAAAGTTTGGCCTGAGGATGAATCCAAAGAAGTGCGCCTTCGGAGTGACGGCCGGTCAGTTCTTGGGTTTTTTGGTCCATGAACGCGGAATTGAGATCGGCCTGAAAAGTCAGGAGGCAGTACGAACAATGAAGCCACCCACTACAAAGAAAGAGCTACAGTCTCTCATTGGCAAGATCAACTTCGTCAGACGATTCATCTCCAACCTGTCAGGAAGGATAGAGCCGTTCATGGGGCTCGTAAAAATTAAAGCTGACGAGGAATTCCGCTGGGGGGCAGAACAACAACGGGCCTTCGACGAGATCAAAGAATATCTGACAAAGCCGCCAGTGTTAGTTCCACCCCAGCCAGACAAACCGTTCTACATTTACTTGTCAGTGGCTGACACGTCCATCGCTTCAGTGGTGGTACAAGTGCATGATGGGCTAGAGCGAGTCGTATTCTACATAAGCAGAAGGATGCTGGACGCAGAGACGCGGTATCCAGATATCGACAAGTTGTGCCTCTGTTTGTTTTTTACATGCACCAAGCTACGCCACATTTTGCTATCAGCAGAGGTCATCATCATATGCAAGTCGGACGTCATAAAGCACATGCTATCGGCTCCTATGTTAAAAGGCCGATTGGGCAAATGGATGTTTGCATTATCAGAGTTTGACATCCGGTATCAGCCTGCGAAAGCTGTTAAGGGACAGGCGCTGGCTGATCTTATTGCCGAAAGGATCAACACTAACATAGCAGCACTGTCCATAAAAGCATGGGCTATGTTTTTCGACGGATCAGTTTGCGACGATGACTGCGGCATCGACATTTTTCTCGCGTCGCCCCGGGGGGCAACGTTTTCCTTCTCCATCAGATTGTCTACCTCTCCCACTAACAATGTAGCCGAGTACGAGGCAATACGCAAGGGGATGGAGTTACTCCTCGACGCCGGAGCGGAAGCAGTGGAAATTTTTGGAGACTCCAAGTTGGTGATTTCCCAGCTCACGGAGGACTACAAGTGCGGGAGCGAGTCCCTCTTCCCATTATGGCTGCACTGCCGCGAGCTGATGACGCAATTCCGGTACATCAACTTCACTTGGATCCCACGTGCGCAGAATACCGAGGCGAACGATCTTGCGCAGATAGCTTCAGGATACAAGGATATGGTAGAAGGAGCCGATGTCCAGGTACAGTTCCTAGAAGCAGACGACTGGAGAGCCGATATCTTCAATTACTTGAAAGATTCGGCTCGGGGGGCACCTAAACGGATAAGGTACAAAGCCATGAAGTACGTGCTTATTGGGGATGACATGTTTTACAGGACTCTAGAAGGGCTATTGCTCAAGTGCCTGGGGACAGCCGAGGCCAATCAGCTCCTACATGAGGTACACGAAGGAGCCTGTGGAACTCACCAATCGGCTCATAAGATGAAATGGTTGATCAAGCGATCAGGGTTTTATTGGCCCACTATGCTTGAGGACTGTTTCAACTTCTACAAAGGGTGTCAAGCATGTCAGAAATTTGGAAAAATCCAGATGGTACCCGCATCAGCAATGAATCCCATCATCAAACCTTGTCCATTCCGAGGTTGGGGCATGGACATGATCGGCAAGATTAATCCTCCATCAAGCAAAGGCCACATGTGGATCTTGGCCATCACAGATTATTTTACCAAGTGGGTGGAAGCCGTCCCTATGAAGTCAGTAAGTTCAAAAGATGTCATCAATTTCGTGAAAGAGCACGTCATTCATAGGTTTGGGATTCCTGCACTATCACAACCGATGGAGGTTCGGTTTTTTCACGAGTTCGTAAAATTCTGTGAAGACACAGGATTAAACGATACGGTCATCTCCGTACTACGCCAAGCAAATGGGCAAGCCGAGGCGCCCAACCAGTCTTATCAAGCTGATCAAGAGGAAAATCGATGAACACCCTAGGCGTTGGCATGAGGTTTTATCGAGGCTTTATGGGCTTATCGCATGTCGTGCCATGGGGCGATAAAAACCTCTCCGTATCCATGGTCTATGGGCAAGAAGCCGTATTGCCTTGGGAAATTACGGCTGGATCGAGACGTGTTACTTTTCGTAATGAGCTAACGATCAAGAATATGCAACTTTGATGAGTGACAGCGTGGAAGATGTGACTGAGCTTAGGCTGTGGTCGCTTGAGAAAATAAAAGAGAACAAGGCTAAAGTAGCTCGTGCCTACAACAAGAAGGTGAAGCCAAAGGACTTCCACGTTGGAGATTTGGTGTGGGAAGCTGTGTTGCCCTTGGGTACTAAGGACGCAGCATATGGTAAATGGTCTCCAAATTGGCATGGGCCGTACAAGGTCGACCAAGTTTTAAGAGGGAACGCGTACATGCTTGAGCAGTTGGATGGTGAAAAATTTCCAGTGGCAGTCAATGGCCAGCACCTCAAGAAGTATTTTCCAAGCATGTGGGATATGGGACAATAAAAACTTGAGGGGCCGATACGAGGGATCGGCTAAGTTGATTGGCAGTAAAATATGGGGGCCGATGTTGAAAATCGGCCGAATAAAAAAAAAACAAGCTACTAAGGAAATGCTTTGAGGGCATGGAGAGCGTCAGCACGGAACTCAGTTATTTCAACTTCGTCATCATCATCCTTGCTGGTCGATAGTTGTTCGTTCAGGGCACATTTTTCGATGGGCAATGGAGGTTGGGTTACCGTTTCAGACCAAGAAATGGCCGTTGTGATTCAACTGAGGGTTGACCCTGTCAAACGTTTTTTAGAAGGAGCCGATGGGGGGTCATCGGCTTTGTGCAATTTAACCTGTTTAGAAGGAGCCGATACCGGTCATCGCTTATGGAACATCGACCTGTTCGTTATCGGCAAAATTAAAGCAAAAGGAAGCAACATTTGGGAAACAGAGTTTCATTCATTCAAGGTCATTGCTTACAAGATTCGACATAAAGGGCCTGCTAATGCTACGCCATTACTACTAAATCCTAATCGGCCGAGGTCGCTGCCGCCGCCGCCTTCCTCGCTGTCTTCGCACTGCTACCGGCCGCCTTCGCTGCATCGAGGAAGCCAGAGGGCCTCCTCGCCCTCGTCTTCGCCATCGCCGTCGCCTTCGGACCCGCGGAAGTACCTCACCGCTGGTACTCCTGAGGAGGTGTCCTCCTCCTCCTCTTCTTCTTCCTCTTCTTGAGGAGTCGACGCCATCCCGTGACATGGTGTCGTGCTGCCGTCCGCCTCCAGCCCGTCACGAGGAATCAGGTTCTTCGCCGTTCGTGGACGATCGTCCCTCGACTGACAAGAAAGTCTAACCCTCTCGTCCCACCATTGTGGGGCGAGAGTGTTGTACGCTGCGGGTGCTCCGGAGTCGGTTCGCGGTCACTGAGGCTATTGGAGGCGTGGGAGGAGAGATCGGAGGAAGCAGAGGAGGCCATGGAGAGAAAGAGGGTTTTTTCCGGTGGAGAAAGAGGGTTTTCTGGCTTCAGGAGGAAGATGGGGACTGTGAACTGTTCAGGCGGATTTAAATAAAGAGGAATAGTGAAGAAACGGTTCAATGCCATAGCAGTTTCCCAGATTGCGCTGCCAAAATCGTCAAATCATGCACTGCGGAGGAGTTGAGAAGACAGGGCATCATGATGAAGGGGTGGCGTGATTTATCTCGTTCGCCACGCTGCTCGACGTACGCCAGAGTCCGATAGAAAAAAACCAGAGAAGAAAAACACACAGAGTGGTTTTGGAATTATCATTGCCAAAACCAGGGGGGCATGTGTTATCGCCATATTTTGGCCTAAGATGGAGATGGGCCGTGATCAAGATGGGCTTAGAAGATGCATATATTCAAGGTGTTGTTGGATCGGCCTAATGCGTAGATTTGGGCTGAATTGCCCGTGTATCTTGTATCATAGTAGGATTCGTGTTTGTTTAGGTTCCGTTTATGTTTAGGTAAAGATAGAGTTGTAGAGTTATTCCAAAAGTAGAGAGTCTCCGGACTATAAATATGTACCTAGGGCTATTGAGAAAAAGAGGACAATCACGTTCACAACAAACACAATCTCGGCGCATCGCCACCCCTTGTTCTAGGGTTTTTCTCGGGTAAGTGCCATGCTGCCTAGATCGCATCTTGCGATCTAGGCAGTATTTACTTATGCGTTGTCCGGTGTTACTCGTACTAAGCCTTGTTGATGGCGAGTAACACCTTTACCACAGATTTGTTAGAGCTAGCATCGATACTTTTACTATGATTGCTTATTTATGCTACCTCTAGCTATCTCGCCGTCTCTGCACCGTCTCCCGGGTGTAAAGGTGGCATCTTGCTTGATTTCTGCTTAAGTCGATTTGATCTGTTATAGTTGTGCCTTGTTCATCAAGGTTTAGTTTAATATCTACGTGGTTAGGCCTCACAAACGGGTTGAACGATCCGGTAATACATAAGGTATGGTTTATTGATCTTAGAGGGGATGTTTCCGGGAATTGACGTTATGTTGGTTTTTAGGCCTTCTCTAGGATCGGTTTTCTGCTATCTTTCGTATCTATTAGGCTCAACTACGTGTGGGACGTTCCGGTTGCGTGGTGAAAACGTTAAACTATCGTAGATCGATTTAACTTGTAGTAATTAAGCAAAACCCCATGTTATCATAGATCCAATGCGAGCCATGGGGACAATCGGCTCGAAAGCCGATTTACTGGAAACACGGGAGCCGATCACGGCTTGAATTTTACGATACTTGTTTACCGTGTGAAACCAATCGAACAATCCATCACCTTCGACCAGGTATAGGTCAGGTGGCACGCCGAACCAAGACAGACGCGCGTGCCGGAAGATTTGCGGACGTCGACCGAGGGACCAGGCCCACCAGCCGCCTGGAGCCTCCGGCTCTTCGTGTTGCTCGTCACTGCCGCCGTGAGTTTTGACAGCAACACATTTCGCACGCCGGTGGGACCTTCAACAACATCTACATCAATGTCCGACGCACGATGGAGAACAGGCCGTCACGCATTTACGAGCTTCGCTGAGCACAAAGCGAAGTATGACGAGATCAAAGAGCTCTTCGAAGCCGACCTCATCGGCTCTTTCGAGAGGACCCGTTCGCGTGGCATCAGGTGGAAGGGATTCTCCCCCGAGGGTGCCACAACTTGACTGCGGCCCACGGCCGGTTATCTTCGAGAAGCCACGTGAGAAGGGTTACAAACATCTGAAAGCGTACAGCGGGGCTACATCAATGGACAACCCGTCAAGAAGATGTTGGTGGACACCGAGCGGCAAATATCATGCCATACTCCATGCTACGACGCTTTGGGACGCCCACCGCAGACCTGATCAAAACCAACGCCACGCTAAGCGACTTCAACGGCCGCCGGAAACGCAAGGCGTTACGAACGTGGATCCCGTGGGGTGAAAACCGCATCCACGCCATTTTTCGTCGTGAACAGCAAAAGTACCTACGCGCCTTGCTAGGAAGGGATTGGATCCACGCTAATCGCTGCATTCCATCCACGATGCACCGATCCATACGATGGGGACGGGATGAAGTGGAGGTCGTCCATGCGACGATTCTATCGAGGTTTCACCGCTGGCATGAACATCCGGGAAGCGGAAGACCAAGAGCCGATCTCGAATCAATCTAGACGGCTGCGAACGTATTGAAGCTACAAAAACGGGTGAGGCTGGTCTTATCCATCGCCTTACAGAGTAGAAAAGCCCACGATCATCAGGGTACGCCGATCCGCGATCGCCACAAAAAATAAAAAGCAGCGATCATACGACAAGCAGTGCATGTAGTCGTAGCAGAGGGATACTCTGCCACTGTAAAATAATAAGGTGTAAACCGCCCTGGGCATACGCAAGCAAGAAGGGGGCCGATTCGGGCGATCGGCCCAAATTATTTTTGTTGTCCTCACCCATCGTTTGCCCTGAGTTTAGCGTCGATTTGACAGGTGACGGAAAGCTAGGGTATGGGTTTACATCAGCTGATGAGCTAGAAGAGATCGACATTGGTCCTGGGGATAAGCCACGACCAACATTTATCAGCAGAAAGTTAGAACCAAGTCTGCGGGAACCGATGATAGCCCTGTTGAAACAATATCCAGATTGCTTTGCATGGGACTACACAGAGATGCCTGGGTTGGACAGGAGCATCATCGAGCATCGGCTCCCGCTCAAAAAAGGATTTCGGCCATTTCAACAAATGAGCACGACAAATGAAGGCCGAAATTTTGGAAGAAGTCAAGAAAGAGGTCGAGAGAATGCTCGACCAAGTTGATCGACCATGCGGTATGTGAATGGATTTCTAGCATCGTGCTCAGAGAAGAAGGCGCCAATGGCGTGTTGCTATAGATTTTCGAGATCTCAACAGAGCTACCCCAAAGGATGAATACCCGTTGCCGGGCGTAAACATTGATCAATGCAGCAATGGTCATAAAATTTTGAGCTTCATGGACAGAATGCCGGGTACAACCAGATCTTCATGGCTCCGAAGACATACACAAGATCGCATTCGAGTCCCGTGGTCCGTGGGGTTGTTTGAATATGTAGTCATGACGCTTGGACTGAAAAATGCCGCCGCCACGTATCAAAGGGCCATGAATTATATCTTCCATGATCTGATCGCAACCGGTGGAAATCTACATCGATGACGTGGTGGTCAAGTCTCGCCAGCGCAAGGGCACTTGGGCGATGCAACGTCTGGACCGAACAAGAAAGTTTGGCCGAGGATGAATCCAAAGAAGTGCGCCGGAGTGACGGTCAGTTCTTGGGTTTTTGGTCCATGAACGCGAATTGAGATCGGCCTGAAAAGTCGGGAGGCAAGACGTAACAATGAAGCCACCCACTACAAAGAAAGAGCTACGCCTCATTGGCAAGATCAACTTCGCGACGATTCATCTCCAACCTGTCAGAAGGATAGAGCCGCTCATGGGGCTCGTAAAAATTAAAGTCGAGGAATTCCGGGGGGCAACAACAACGGCCTTCGACGAGATCAAAGAATATCCGACAAAGCCGCCAAGTGTTAGTTCCACCCAGCCGACAAAACCGTTCTACATTTACTTGTCGCTGGTGACACGCCCATCGCTTGGGTGGTACAAGTGCATGATGGGCTAGAGCGAGTCGTATTCTACATAAGCGAAGGATGCTGGGGACGCAGACGGTATCGATATCGACAAGTTGTGCCTCGCTTGTTTTTACATGCACCAAGCTACGCCACATTTTGCTATCAGCAGAGGTCATCATCATATGCAAGTCGGACGTCATAAAGCACATGCTATCGGCTCCTATGTTAAAAGGCCGATTGGGCAAATGGATGTTTGCATTATCAGAGTTTGACATCCGGTATCAGCCTGCGAAAGCTGTTAAGGGACAGGCGCTGGCTGATCTTATTGCCGAAAGGATCAACACTAACATAGCAGCGCTGTCCATAAAAGCATGGGCTATGTTTTTCGACGGATCAGTTTGCGACGATGGCTGCGGCATCGGCATTTTTCTCGTGTCGCCCCGGGGGGCAACATTTTCCTTCTCCATCAGATTGTCTACCTCTCCCACTAACAATGTAGCCGAGTACGAGGCAATACGCAAGGGGATGGAGTTACTCCTCGACGCCGGAGCGGAAGCAGTGGAAATTTTTGGAGACTCCAAGTTGGTGATTTCCCAGCTCACGGAGGACTACAAGTGCGGGAGCGAGTCCCTCTTCCCATTATGGCTGCACTGCCGCGAGCTGATGACGCAATTCCGGTACATCAACTGCACTTGGATCCCACGTGCGCAGAATACCGAGGCGAACGATCTTGCGCAGATAGCTTCAGGATACAAGGATATGGTAGAAGGAGCCGATGTCCAGGTACAGTTCCTAGAAGCAGACGACTGGAGAGCCGATATCTTCAATTACTTGAAAGATTCGGCTCGGGGGGCACCTAAACGGATAAGGTACAAAGCCATGAAGTACGTGCTTATTGGGGATGACATGTTTTACAGGACTCTGGAAGGGCTATTGCTCAAGTGCCTGGGGACAGCCGAGGCCAATCAGCTCCTACATGAGGTACACGAAGGAGCCTGTGGAACTCACCAATCGGCTCATAAGATGAAATGGTTGATCAGGGTTTTATTGGCCCACTATGCTTGAGGACTGTTTCAACTTCTACAAAGGGTGTCAAGCATGTCAGAAATTTGGAAAAATCCAGATGGTACCCGCATCAGCAATGAATCCCATCATCAAACCTTGGCCATTCCGAGGTTGGGGCATGGACATGATCGGCAAGATTAATCCTCCATCAAGCAAAGGCCACATGTGGATCTTGGCCATCACAGATTATTTTACCAAGTGGGTGGAAGCCGTCCCTATGAAGTCAGTAAGTTCAAAAGATGTCATCAATTTCGTGAAAGAGCACGTCATTCATAGGTTTGGGATTCCCCAGACTATCACAACCGATGGAGGTTCGGTTTTTTTTCTCACGAGTTCAGAAAATTCTGTGAAGACACAGGGATTAAACTGATACGGTCATCTCCGTACTACGCTCAAGCAAATGGGCAAGCTGAGGCGTCCAACCAGAGTCTTATCAAGCTGATCAAGAGGAAAATCGATGAACACCCTAGGCGTTGGCATGAGGTTTTATCAGAGGCTTTATGGGCTTATCGCATGTCGTGCCATGGGGCGATAAAAACCTCTCCGCACTATCCTGGTCTATGGGCAAGTCGTATTGCCTTGGGAAATTACGGCGGGATCGAGACGGGGTACTTTTCAGGGTGAGCTAACGACTGAAGAATATGCAACTTTGATGAGTGACAGCGTGGAAGATGTGACTGAGCTTAGGCTGTGGTCGCTTGAGAAAATAAAAGAGAACAAGGCTAAAGTAGCTCGTGCCTACAACAAGAAGGTGAAGCCAAAGGAGTTCCACGTTGGAGATTTGGTGTGGGAAGCTGTGTTGCCCTTGGGTACTAAGGACGCAACATATGGTAAATGGTCTCCAAATTGGCACGGGCCGTACAAGGTCGACCAAGTTTTAAGAGGAACGCAGACATGCTTGAGCGCTTGGATGGTGAAAATTTCCGATGGCCAATGGCCAAGACCTCAAGAAGTATTTTCCAAGCATGTGGGATATGGGACAATAAAACTTGAGGGGCCGATACGAGGATCGCTAAGTTGATTGGCAGTAAAATATAAATGATGTTGAAAATCGGCCGAATAAAAAAAAAACAAGCTACTAAGGAAATGCTTTGAGGGCATGGAGAGCGTCAGCACGGAACTCAGTTATTTCAACTTCGTCATCATCATCCTTGCTGGTCGATAGTTGTTCGTTCAGGGCACATTTTTCGATGGGCAATGGAGGTTGGGTTACCGTTTCAGACCAAGAAATGGCCGTTGTGATTCAACTGAGGGTTGACCCTGTCAAACGTTTTTTAGAAGGAGCCGATGGGGGGTCATCGGCTTTGTGCAATTTAACCTGTTTAGAAGGAGCCGATACCGTGTCATCGGCTTATGGAACATCGACCTGTTTCGGTTATCGGCAAAATTAAAGCAAAAGGAAGCAACATTTGGGAAACAGAGTTTCATTCATTCGAAGGTCATTGCTTACAAGATTCGATTACAAAAGGGGCCTGCTAATGCTACGGCCATTACTACTAAATCCTAATCGAAGCCGAGGTCGTCGTCGCTGCTGCCGCCGCCGTCTTCCTCGCTGTCTTCGGCACTGCTACCAGGCTGCCTCGCTGCACCGAGGAAGCCAAGGGGCCTCCTCGTCCTCGTCTTCGCATCGCCGCCTTCGGACCCGCACGGAAGTACCTCACCGGTGGTACTCGGAGGAGGTGTCCTCCTCCTCCTCTTCTTCTTCCTCTTCTTGAGGAGTCGACGCCATCCCGTGACATGGCGTCGTTGCTGCCTCGCCTCCAGCTCCGGCGAGGAAGGTTCTCTTCGCCGTCAGGACACATCGCCCGACCAGACGCAAGAAGTCTAACCCTCGTCCCACCATTGTGGGGCGAGAGTTGTACGCCGCTGTCGGGGTGCTCTGGAGTCGGTTCGCGTCACCGAGGCTATTGGAGGCGTGGGAGGAGAGATCGGAGGAAGCGAGGAGGCCATGGCGAGAAAGAGGGTTTTTTCCGGGAGAAAGAGGGTTTTCGCTTCGGAGGAAGATGGGGACTGTGAACTGCTCAGCGGATTTAAATAAAGAGGAATAGTGAAGAAACGGTTCAATGCCATAGCAGTTTCCCGATTGCGCCGCCAAAATCGTCAAATCATGCAATCGGAGGAGTTGAGAAGACAGGCATCATGATGAAGGGGTGGCGTGACGATCTGTTTACGCCACGCTCGACGACGCCAGAGTCCGATAGAAAAAAAAACCAGGAGAAGAAAAAACACACAGAGTGGTTTTGGAATTATCATTGCCAAAACCAGGGGGGCATGTGTTATCGCCATATTTTGGCCTAAGATGGAGATGGGCCGTGATCAAGATGGGCTTAGAAGATGCATATATTCAAGGTGTTGTTGGATCGGCCTAATGCGTAGATTTGGGCTGAATTGCCCGTGTATCTTGTATCATAGTAGGATTCGTGTTTGTTTAGGTTCCGTTTATGTTTACGTAAAGATAGAGTTGTAGAGTTATTCCAAAAGTAGAGAGTCTCCGGACTATAAATATGTACCTAGGGCTATTGAGAAAAAGAGGACAATCACGTTCACAATAAACACAATCTCGGCGCATCGCCACCCCTTGTTCTAGGGTTTTTCTCGGGTAAGTGCCATGCTGCCTAGATCGCATCTTGCGATCTAGGCAGTATTTACTTATGCGTTGTCCGGTGTTACTCGTACTAAGCCTTGTTGATGGCGAGTAACACCTTTACCACAGATTTGTTAGAGCTAGCATCGATACTTTTACTATGATTGCTTATTTATGCTACCTCTAGCTATCTCGCCGCCTCGCACCCTCCCGTGTAAAGGTGGCATCTTGCTTGATTTCTGCTTAAGTCGATTTGATCTGTTATAGTTGTGCCTTGTTCATCAAGGTTTAGTTTAATATCTACGTGGTTAGGCCTCACAAACGGGTTGAACGATCCGGTAATACGTAAGGTATGGTTTATTGATCTTAGAGGGGATGTTTCCGGGAATTGACGTTATGTTGGTTTTAGGCCTTCTCTAGGATCGGTTTTCGCTATCTTCGTATCTATTAGGCTCAACTACGTGTGGGACGTTCGGTATGGTGAAACGTTAAACTATCGTAGATCGATTTAACTTGTAGTAATTAAGCAAAACCCCATGTTATCATAGATCCAATGCGAGCCATGGGGACAATCGGCTCGAAAGCCGATTCTGGAAACACGGGAGCCGATCACGGCTTGAATTTTACGATACTTGTTTACCGTGCAGAAACCAATCGAACAATCCATCACCTTCCGACCAGTATAGGTCAGTGGCACGCTCGAACCAAGACAGACGCTGCGGCGTGCCGGAAGATTTGCGGACGTCGACCGAGGGACCAGGGCCCACCAGCCGCCTGGGAGCCTCCCGCTCTTCGTGTTGCTCACACCGCCCGGTGAGTTTTGACAGCAATGGCTTCATTGTTCGTGACCGCCTCGACTTTTCAGCGATCTCAATTCCGTTCATGGACCAAGAAACCTGTGAACCTGGCCGTCACCCCAAAGGCACACTTCTTTGGATTCATCCGTAGCACGAATTTTCTTGTTCGGTCCAGACGCTGCAGATCGTCCAAGTGTCCTTGTAATCAAGACTTGACCACCACGTCATCGATGTAAATTTCCACCAGCTGGCCGATCAGGTCATGGAAAATGTAATTCATGGCTCTTTGGTACGTGGCGCCGGCATTCTTCAGTCCAAATGTCATCACTACATAGTCAAACAACCCCACCGAACCTAGGACTCTGAACGCAGTCTTGTGTATGTCTTCTGGAGCCATAAAAATTTGGTTGTAACCGGCATTGCCATCCATGAAGCTCAAGATCTTATGACCAGCCGCTGCGTTGATTAACGTCTCTGCTACCGGCATCGGATACTCATCCTTTGGAGTAGCTCTGTTGAGATCCCGAAAATCTATGGCAACACGCCAGCGGCCATCCTTTTTCTCTACAGGTACGATACTAGAAATCCACTCAGCATACCTGCATGGCCTGATTAACTTGGCTGTCAACATTTTCTCGACCTCTTTCTTAACTTCTTCCAAAATTTCGGCCTTCATTTGTCGTGCTCGCTGCTGGAATGGCCGAAATCCTTTTTTAAGCGGGAGTCGATGCTCAATGATGCTCCTGTCTAACCCAGGCATCTCTGTATAGTCCCAGGCGAAGCAGTCTGGATATTCTTTCAACAGAGCTATCATCGGACCCCGCAGACTTGGATCTAACTTCTTGCTGATAAATGTTGGTCGTGGCTTATCCCCAGGACCGATGTCGATCTCCTCTAGTTCATCAGCGGATGTAAACCCATACCCTAGCTTTCCGTCACCTGTTAAATCGATGCTAAACACAGGGCAAACAGTTGGTGAGGACAACAAAAATGATTTGGGCCGATTGCCTGAATCGGCCCCCTTTTTGATTGCATTAGTCAAGGACGGTTTACACCTTATTTGTGCTTTACAATGGCAGGGAATCTCCCTACTACGACTGCATGACCCGCTTGTCGTAACATTACTGCTTTTTATTTTTTTTGGCCGATCACAGGGATCGGCCATACCACGTACGATCGTGGACTTTGCTACTCTGTCAGGCCAGTGGATAAGACCAGCCTCACCCCGTTTTTTGTAGCTTCAATGCGCTCACAGCCGTCTAGACTGATTCCAGAGATCGGCTCTTGGTCTTCTGCTTCCCAGATGTTCATGCCAGCTATGGAGATCTCGATCGAATCATCTGCATGAATGACCTCCACCTCATCTCCATCCCACTGTATTAGGCACTGGTGCATCGTGGATGGAATGCAGCAGTTAGCGTGAATCCAATCTCTCCCTAGCAAGACAGCGTAGGTGCTTTTGCTGTCCACGACGAAGAATGACGTAGGGATGGTTTTTCTGCCTACGGTCAGATCCACGTTCAGAACGCCTTGAGTTTCTGAAGTTTGGCCGTTGAAGTCGCTTAACGTAATGTTGGTTTTGATCAGATCTGCAGTGGAGCGTCCCAAACGCCGTAGCATGGAGTATGGCATTATATTGACTGCCGCTCCGGTGTCCACCAACATCTTGCTGACAAGCTGCCCATTGATGTAACATCGTAGGTACAGGGCTTTCAGATGTTTGTAGCCCTTCTCTCGTGGCTTCTCAAAGATAACCGGCCGTGGGCCGCAGTCAAACTGTGCCACTGGTAGCTCGTTGGTTCTTGGAGCGCAGAACTCTGACGGAAGTATGAACACCATGTTTTTGCCAGCCGATGTCTTTGGATCGGCTTTTACCGGTTTGGGGCGCCACTCTTTCCTTTTCGGGCGATCTTACGTTTCCAAGGTCTGCCGAATTTTAACGGCCAGATCGGGCCGCTTTTTTAAAGCGTGAGATATCTTGCGCTTGCTTCCTCCAGTTACGCAGCCGCTGCACTCTACGCTTTTGGGTGCGTCTCGAAGTCCGTCGGGACACCACCTTGACGGTGATATCTTCTTCTTTGTCATCCATTGGCTCCTCGAGATCTTTTGCTCGAGCGGACTCCTGTATCGGCTCGAGGTGGAGAGGCCCTAGACGCTGAACACCGAAATCGCCCCGTGTCCTCCTTCCTCGCTGTCCACATTCGGCGCTTATCGATTGTAGGCAATCGGCTCATTCCGCATCCCAGCAATACTTGAAGAAAGGACAACCCCAATGCTTGTCGACGCCTTCCTTTTCTTTTGACGTTCCCTAGAGAGGTGCTCATATCCTTCATCGCCTCTATCGCTTGCGACGCCGATCATATCGACGCCCATACTTGTTAAGGAGGTGCGTGAGTGTGGCTTCGATATCGCACGCTCGACCTGTTGCTCGATTAAATCGTCATCGCATCGTCTGGGCCACGTGGACCGGCCTCCTCTCTTCTTTGGCCCGAGCAACCGCCTCCTCCTTATATGTGCCATGATGGTATACAGCCCCGCCATGTTGACATCGAACGAGAAATCCAACCGACGCCGTGGAGTGGCTGTGTTCTACCATGTTGACCTGTGAAATGGGTTTGTGTCCACTTTCATGGAGAATTGTCCATGATCGACGCCCTGTTCTATGGCCGTTTGATTTGGCGACGTAGCTCTTGCATCATTGGTGGTGTGGGTGAACGAGTGATGCCACTTGCGATGGCCTTCCGCTCATCTCTTGAGTAGGGATTTTGTGGCCTTCGTAACTTCTTTTCTTTTCAAAGAAGAATCGAATATCTGCTCAGCTTTGCTCACGTCGAAGTCGAACCCTTTGGCAGGCCCCTGCTGCTTTACCCATTTGCAGGACACGGGGTCTGCCCCCCGAGCCCATTCAGCCACGGCCACCTCCTGATCTTGTGTAGGATCTTCTTCAGACGACTGTGCCTATCGGACGTTTGAACTTGTCTTGGTACAACTCAGGGTGGCGCTGTTCATACATCGTCAGCTTCTGGGCCATGTGCGCCAATGAGTTGTACTCTACTTGGAAAGCTAGATCCTTGACAGGTGCCGAGAGACCCAACACTGCCAGCTCGACTGCTTCTTTTTCAGTTAAACGAGCTGAGTAACATCGGTTCTTGACAGTCCTGAAGCGCTGGATGTACTCGGCTACAGTTTCTCCCCGCTTTTGCCGCACCTGTGCCAGGTCCGCAATGCCAGCCTCGGTAGCCTCTGAATGATACTGAATGTGGAACTGCTCTTCCAGTTGCTTCCAGGTCTGGATCGAATCAGGTGGCAGCGAGGTGTACCACCCAAAAGCTGGTCCTGTCAGAGATTGCGCAAAGAACCTTACGCGCAACTGATCCGATGCTGAAATCATGCCTAACTGTGCCAGGTATCGGCTCACGTGCTCGATCGAGCTCGACCCTTCCGAACCGCTAAACCTTGAGAACTCAGGGAGCCGATACTTGGGCGGCAGCGGAATCAGATCAAACTCGTTGGGGTACGGCTTAGAATAGCCGATTGTCCTTCTCTTCGGCACGGTTTGGTTTCTCAAGATGGTACGGATTTGCTCCATCGCTTGAGCTGCAGGGGCTAGATTCTCATGACTCGTTCGATGGCATACTTGGCTAGCCACGCTGTTTGTCGGCGTCCATCCTGCATATCGCTGCTCGAACGCCGCTTCTCAAGCTCCTGCTCAGAACTCCGCCAGAAATCCTGCGGTTGCAATCTGGTGCGTGTCGGGGTTATTGCAGTCCGCACGTAGGTGCACACATATCCATGTGGGATTTCTTTAGGTGGCTCAAACAGAACTAATCGCTGGGTCGCTTTCGACCTTGTAGACGACGACGCCGCTGCCCCCGTGGCTCCGGAGCTGCAAGTGTGAATGGCAGCGGTGGCCTGGCACAGCGGTCTTTCTCCTGGTGAGTCCCTAGAGTAGGCCCCGACGGAGAGTACTGATGTTTCATGATCTCTGAACTACGCGAATCGCGATCCGCGAAAGCGTTCACCAGGCTCTCGAATGGCGGTGAAGAGAATGAGCCACCATGTAGTTGACTTCGTCGCAGAGCTCGTGCGCTCCTCAAGGAGCAGATGATCCACCTCATCAAGAGCACCCTCGGGTGAGAACCCTTTCCACCGATGCCATGCTTATGAGTCCTCTCAAAGAGCCGATGAGATCGGCTTCAAGAGAGCTTTGATGTCATCACTTGCCTTTGTGCTCCTCGGGCAGCTCGTCAGACGTGATCGGTCTGTCCCCCATCTCAGCGTCGGATGTTGATGCAGATGCTGTTGAAGGTCCCACCGGACGTGCCAGAATGTGTTGCCTGTCAAAACCCACCGGCGAGCAGCGACGAGCAACACGAAGAGCCGGGAGGCCCCCAGAACTGCTGGTGGGCCCTGGTCCCTCGGGCAACGGCCCGCAAAACTCCGGCACACGTCCTGGCTTGGTTCGAGGGCGTGCCACCTGACCTATACCTGGCCAGGAAGGTGATGGATTGCTTCGATCAGTTTCCTGCATGGTAAACAAGTATACGTAAAATTCGAGCCGTGACTGCTCCTGGTTTCCAGTGAATCGGCTCCTAGAGCCGATTATCCCATGGTTCTGCATTAGATCTACGATAACATGGGGTTTTGCTTCATCACTACAAGTTAAACCGATCTACGACAGTTTAACGTTTTCACCACGTAATTGGAATGTCCTACACGTAATTGAGCCTGGTAGATACAAAGATGAAAACTAACCCTAGAGGAGGCCTAACAACCGACGTAAAGTCAATTACGAACAACTCCTCTCGAGCTAGCAAACCATATCTTACGTACTCGGATCGTTCAACCCGCTTGCAAGGCCTCTTGCGTGGATATCAAACTAAACCTTGGAGAACAAGGCATAACTATAACATCAAACAATGAATAAAGATCAAGCAAGATGCTACCCTTGCACCCGGGAAAAGGTGCAAAGGTAGCGAGGTAACTAGAGGTAGCATAACTTAAACAATCATAGCGAGAAGTACCGATGCTAGCCTCAACAAATCTATGATAATAGTATTACTCGCCATCAACAAGGCTTCAGTACGAGTAACACCAAATAACGCATAAGTAATACTGCCTAGATCGCAAGATGCGATCTAGGCAGCATGACACTTACCCGAAAGAAACCCTAGAAACAAGGGGTGGCGATGCGCCGAGATTGTGTTTGTTGTGAACGTGATTGTCCTCCTTTTCTCGATAACCTTAGGTACATATTTATAGTCCGGAGACTTTCTATCTTTGGAATAACTCTACAACTCTATCTCTTACCTACACCGAAACGTAACCTACTACAATATACAGATACACGGGCAATTTAGCCCAAATCCACGTACAAGGCCGATTCAGCAACACGTTGCATATATGTATCTTCCAAGCCCATCTTGATTACGGCCCATCTCCTCCTTTGGCCAAAATATGGCGATAACACTACTTTGCATCTCTTAGCCTCAATGTTATGTATGTGTGTTTCATCCCTTTCGAGATTTAGAAGAAATAAACCATTCACAATAGGTGCATGACCATAAAAGATGTTACTCATATAAATAGAACAACCATTATTATTCGATTTAAATGAATAACCGTCTTGCAATAAACAAGATCCAGAAATAATGTTCATGCTCAACGCAGGCACATAATAACACTTATTAAGGTTTAAAACTAATCCCGAAGGTAAAACTAAGGAGAGCGTGCCGATGGCCATCACATCAACTCTTGATCCGTTGCCAACGCGCATCGTCACCTCATCCTCGCAAGTCGCCTATTCCATAGCTCCTGCTTCGAGTTACAAATATTAGCAATGAACCGGTATCAAATACCTGCATTATAACGAGGGCTAGTAAGGAAAACATCAATAACATGTATATCAAATATACCTTTGATGGTGCCAGCCTTCTTGTCCGCTAAGTACTTGAGACAATGCTTCTAGTGACCCTTGTCCTTGCAATAGAAGCACTCGGTCCGCTTAGGACCAGACTTGAGCTTCTTCTCGGCAGGGCAGCAGCTTGCCGCTGCCTTTCTTGAAGGGCTTCTTTGCACCCTTACCTTTCTTGAAGGTGGGGCTTGACCATCAACACATGATTATTCTTTTGATGTCCACCTTCGCTACTTTCATCTTAGCGAAGAGCTCTGATCATATCAGTGGAACCAATCGATCGTGAGCAACTACAAAACTTTGTAGCTAGGAGGAGGATCAGAACTCTGTCAATCTTGAGCTCCTCTGGAATCTTGCAGTCCAGTTGCTCAAGGCGTTGAGTGTAGCCCGACATCTTAATGGCGTGCTCACTAACGGAACTCCCTTCCTCCATCTTGTAGTTAAAGAATTTCTTAGAGATCTCATATCTCTCAGAACGGGCTTGAGTCTGAAACATGTTTTTCAGCTCCTCGAGAATCTCAAAGGGCCCGGCGAGCTCCTCAAAACGATTTTGAAGATCCGATTCCATAGCAAACAACATGGCGATCTTAATCAAATCATAATCATCCTTGCGCGACTGATAGACAGCTTTCTCATTAGCCGGTGCAGTAGCAGCAGGGGCGTCACCTAACGCATTCTCAAGGACATAGTCATTTTGACCGCCAGAGAGAATGATTCTCAGATTGCGGAACCAGTTGGTGAAGTTAGACCCATTGTTTCTAAGCTTTTCTTTCTCAGCAAAAACGTTGAAGTTGAAGTTGGACTTAGCCATTTGATCTACAGTATTTGCAAGTACAAATTAGACTATGTTCATGATAAATAGTTCAACTTAATCAAATTACTAGATGAACTCCCACTAAATTCAACATCCCTCAAGTTGTTTAGTGAATATGATCCAAATTCACCACACGTAATCCGATCATCACGAGAATAGATGTGGCTTCAATGGTGGACAACGAAGTGTCGATCATATCATTCATATGACTCATGCTTAACCTTTCGGTTCATGTGTTTCGAGGCCATGTCTGTACATGCTAGGCTCGTCAAGTTAGACCCAAGTATTTCCGCATGTGCAAAACTGGCTTGCACCCGTTGTATGTGAGCATAGAGTCTATAGCACCCGATCATCACGTGATGCTTGGACACGACGAACTTTCACAACGGTGTATACTTGGGGAGAACACAGTTTTTATCTTGATCTTTAAGTGAGGAATCATCTTATAATGCTACTGTCGCGATCTAAGCATAATAAGATACATAAAAGGATAAACATCACATGCATATAACTTTATGTGACATGGTATAGCCAATCACAAGAATGATCTCCATCTTGTGCGTGCCGGCATGATCTCCATCACTCCACCATGATTGCCTCCACACGAATAGCAACTACAACTATTGCTAACTACTTAGCGATAAAGTGAAACTATTACATGGCGTATAAGAAGTTGACACACAGGTCATACACAATTATAAAGACAACCATATGACTCCTGCCGGTTGTGTACTCATCGACATGAAAGTCGTGAAACATTACAAACATGATCATCGCATACATTATACACACCACATCTTGGGCCATACCATATCACAGAAAACACTCCCTGCAAAAACAAGTTAGACGCCTCTACTTTGTTGTTGCATGTTTTACGTGGCTTATGGGAGTAGATGCTAAGAACGATTCTTACGTACGGAAAGCCACAACGGTGATATTATGGTTGCCAAACTCCGGTGTTAATCCCATGACAACTATAGTGAGAGAAACTGACATCCACCAGCCGCATGTGTGGAACAAGCCACACGTCAAGTGCGGAGCCGGTCTCGCGAACGACGTCGCGAAAGGATGGCCTGGACCGCTTCAATCTCACTATCCCGCGTCATAAGAAGAACACAAAAAAGAGGCTTGCAACAGAAAACATCAACTCCCGCAACAACCATGTTGCGTTCTACTCGTGAAACACATCTACGCATAGATCTAGCTCTGATACCACTGAAGGGATTCGCGGCATAGTAAATCAAAATTTTCTACGGATGCGAACAGAGGGAAAGCCAAGATCTAATATAGGAGATGCAAACAACGAGAGAGATTGGATTAGATCTTCATACCCTTGAAGATTCACACAGCGTAACGTTCGTCGGAACGTGGGTGATGTAGTCGTACTCGCTTCTCCTCCTCGCGATCCGATCCGATCTAGCACCACAAGTGGCGGTGCCTCCATGAGATGCACACGTGCAGCACCTCGACGTCTCCTCCTTCCTTAGACCAGCAAGTATGGTGGAGAGACGGATTGGATCTACAACACGACGGCGTGGTGTATATGGTGGAGAATTTCTGCAGCAGGGCTTCGCCTACAAGCAGTCGGGAGGGAGAGAGAGAGGAGGGTAGCAGGGTGGCTAGCTTTGACGGGGAAGGTGTGGGGGGTGGTGCGCCCCCAGCCTTCTTTATATAGAGGGGTGGGGCGCAGCCCTAGCCCCTCCCCCAAGCCAAGACCGGCGGCCACAAGGAGGAAGAGTGGGGGGCAAGGAACCCCCCCCCCCTTCTAGAAGCTCTATCTCGAGTTTAAAACTCTCTTGGCCGGCTGGGCCCTATGGGGCCTTGTGCCCCTGGCCCAATGCGTCCAGGGCACTCCCTCATAGGCCCATGCCCCCTCCCGGAAGGTGGGGCCACGTTGGTCCCCTTCCGGAAGGTTCTAGAAGCTTCCGGTACAATACCGATTAACCCGAAACAATTCCAAACTCCAAAAACTGCACTGCCTTATATGAATCTTATTCTCCGGACCACTCCGGAACCTCTCGTGATGTCCTGGATCCCATCCGAGACTCCGAACAAAAACTCATAAACCAATTATCCAATCTATCCTAGCGTCGAGACACGTTAAGTGTGTGACCCTGCGGGTTCGAGAATATGCAGACATGATCTTCTATCAATAATCAACAGCGGGGTCTGGACACCCATATTGAATCCCACACATTCATCGATGATCATATCGGATGAACCACGATGCCAGGATTCAATTAATCCCATATATATATTCCCTTCGTCTCGCGATATTTTACTTGCCCGAGATTTGATCGTCTTGCATCCAAACCTAGTTCAATCTCGTTCACAGCAAGTACTTTACTCGTTCCGTAATCCAATATCACTTTGTGATTAACTCCTTAACCAAATGCTTGCAAGCGGTGTTGATATCGATTACCGAATGGGCCCGAAGTATATCTCTCCGACTTGGGAGGGACAAATCCCATTTCTATACATACAACCCAACAGATACTTTCCGATCACCTGAGAGACACCTTTATGATCACCCTCTCATAGGATGACGTTTGATGACCTCAAAGCTTTCTTCCGATACCAGGGAGTTGTATTATCTCATGGTCTAAGGAATACAATATTTGACATAAGAAAAGCTTTGCAAAGACGAACACGATGACACGATCTAATTGCTTCGCTTAGTTTGGGTCTGTCCATCACATCATTCTCCCAATGATATGATCTCGTTATTAATCGACAACTCATGTCCATGGTTAGGAAACCTTAACCATCATTAATCAATGAGCTAGTCCTTAGAGGCGTACTAGGGACACGGTGTTGTTCACAAACCACACAAGTATTAAAGTTTCCGCTTAATACAATTCTAGCATGGAATATAAACATTATCATGAACAATAATTATAATAATAACATCTTTATTATTGCCTCTAGGGCATAATTCCAACATTTACTGCAAGGGAGAAGGTCACTGGAAGCGGAATTGCCCAAAGTACTTGGCGGATTTGAAGAACGACAACATCAAGAAGAAAGGTATATACGATATACATGTTATTGATGTGTATCTCACTAGTACTCGTAGTAGTGCCTGGGTATTTGATACTGGTTCAGTTGCTCATATTTGTAACTCAAACAGCAGTCTTGAGAATAAACGGAAGCTAGCAAAGAACAAGGTGACGATGCGCGTTGGAAATGGATCAAAGGTTGATGTGATCGCGGTCGGCACGCTACCTCTTCATCTACCATCGGGATTAGTTTTATACTTAAATAATTGTTATTTGGTGCCTGCGTTGAGCATGAACATTATATCTGGATCATGTTTGTTGCGACGCGGTTACTTGTTTAAGTCCGAGAATAATGGTTGTTCGATTTATATGAGTAATATGTTTTATGCACATGCACCTTTGATAGATGGTCTATTCTTATTGAATCTCGATAGTGGAAATATACATATTAATAACATTGAAGCTAAACTTTTGAAATTGAGCGATAACTAGACCTATATGTGGCACTGTCGTCTTGGTCATATTGGAGTGAAGCGTATGAAGAAACTCCATTCCGATGGACTTCTTGAATCACTTGATTTTGAATCACTTGAAAGATGCGAAGCATGTCTGATGGGTAAAATGACTAAGACTCCATTTTCTGGGATGATGTAGCGAGCTACAGACTTATCGGAAATCATACATACCGATGTGTGTGGACCAATGAGTGTAGCATCGCGCGGTGGTTATCGTTATGTTCTTACCTTCACGGATGACTTGAGTAGATATGGGTATATCTATTTCATGAAACATAAGTCCGAAACTTTTGAGAAGTTTAAGGAATTTCAAAGTGAGGTAGAGAATCAACATAACAAGAAGATTAAATTTCTACGTTTTGATCATGGAGGTGAATATCTAAGTTACGAGTTTGGCGAGCATTTAAAGAAATGCGGAATACTTTCACAATTGACACCGCCGGGAACACCACAGCGTAATGGTGTGTCCGAACATCGTAATCGAACTCTCTTAGATATTGTTCGTTATATGATGTCACTTACAGATTTACCGCTATCGTTTTGGGGTTATGCATTAGAAACAGCCGCATTCACTTTAAATAGGGCACCATCTAAATCCGTTGAAACGACACCGTATGAATTATGGTTTGGGAAGAAACCTAAATTTTCGTTCCTTAAAGTTTGGGGTTGCGAAGCTTATGTAAAGAAGTTACAGCCGTACAAGCTTGAACCCAAAGCGGAAAAATGCGTCTTCGTAGGATACCCGAAGGAAACTATTGGGTATACCTTCTATCATATATCCGAAGGCAAAATCTTCGTTGCTAAGAATGGATCCTTTCTAGAGAAGGAATTTCTCTCGAAAGAAGTGACTGGAAGGAAAGTAGAACTCGACGAGGTTGTTGAACCTTCTCTCGAACTTGCGAGTAGCGTAACACCGGAAGTAGTTCCTGTGGCGCCTGCACCAATAAGAGAGGAAGCTAATGATGATGATCATGAAACTTTGGTTGAAGTTGCTACAGAACCTCGCAGGTCAACGAGAACTCGTACCACTCCTGATTGGTATGATCCCGTTATGAGTGTCATGTTGGTGGACAACACCGATGACCCTGCGACATATGAGGAAGCGATGATGAGCCCAGATTCCAATAAATGGCAAGATACCATTAAATCCGAGATTGGATCCATGTACGAAAACCAAGTATGGACTTTGGTGGACTTACCAGATGGCCGGAAGGCTGTCGAGAACAAATGGATTTTCAAGAAGAAAACAAATGCTGATGGTAATGTTACTGTCTATAAAGCTTGACTTGTCGCAAAAGGGTTTCGACAAATTTAAGGAGTTGACTACGATGAGACTTTCTCACCAGTAGTGAAGCTAAAGTCTGTGAGGATTATGTTAGCAATCGCTGCATATTACGATTATGAGATATGGCAGATGGATGTCAAAACGGCGTTCCTCAATGGAGACATTGATGAAGAGTTGTATATGATGCAACCCAAAGGTTTTGTCGATCCTAAAGATGCTAACAAGGTATGAAAACTTCAACGGTCCATATATGGATTGAAGCAAGCATCCCGAAGTTGGAATCAACGTTTTGATAAGGTAATCAAAAGTTTTGGTTTTATACAAACTTATGGAGAAGCTTGTATTTACAAGAAAGTGAGTGGCAGCTCTGTAGCATTCTTAATACTATATGTAGATGACATATTGTTGATTGGGAATGATGTAGACCTTCTTAATAGTGTCAAAGAATATTTGAATAATAGTTTTTCAATGAAAGATCTTGGCGAAGCAGCTTACATATTAGGCATAAAGAATTATAGAGATAGATCGAGACGTCTAATATCATTGTCACAAAGTACATATTTGGACAAAGTTCTAAAGAGGTTTGGAATGGAAGATAGCAAGAAAGGGTTCTTGCCCATGTTGCCCAATACGACCTTGAGTAAAACTCAAAGTCCAACAACGGCAGAAGATAGAGAAAGGATGAGTAAGACTCCCTATGCCTCAGACATAGGATCTCTAATGTATGACATGCTATGTACTAGACCCGACATTGCATATGCTGTTAGTTTGACTAGCAGATATCAAAGTGATCCAGGAGTGGATCAGTGCAAAGTGGTGAAAAACATCCTTAAGTACTTGAGAAGAACTAAGGATATGGTTCTTTCTTATGGAGGTGATGAACATCTCGTTGTTAATGGTTACACCGATGCTAGTTGGAACACCGATTCGGATGATTCTAAATCTCAATCTGGATACGTATTTACTTTGAATGGTGCAGCAGTGAGCTGGAGGAGTGCAAAGCAAAGTGTTGTGGCGAGATCTTCAACTGAATCGGAATACATAGCTGCTTCGGAGGCTTCACAAGAAGCGATATGGATGAAAGAGTTCATTACAGAGCTCGGTGTGGTTCCAAGTGCGCTGGACCCAATGTCTATCTACTGTGATAACATGGGCTCCATAGCCAATGCGGAAGAACCAAGGTCACACAAGAAGCTGAAGCACATCAAGCTACATTTTCACGCTATTCGAGAACATGTCCAAGATGGTGACATAAAGATTTGCAAAGTACACACAGATCTGAATGTGGCGGATCCGTTGACTAAACCTCTCCCGAGGGCAAAACATGACCAACACCAAACTGCCATGGGTGTTCGGTATATTACCATGTAATCTAGATTAGTTGACTCTAGTGCAAGTGGGAGACTGTTGGAGATATACCCTAGAGGCAATAATAAATGTAGTTATTATTATATCTTTGTGTTTATGATAAATGTTTACATTCATGCTATAACAGTATTAACCAGAAACATTAATACTTGTGTGATTTGTAAACTCAATTAGAGTCCCTAGTAAAGCCTCTTTATAATACTAGCTTGTTGATTAATAGATGATCATAGTTTCTTGATCATGAACATTTGAGATGTTGTTAATAACACGGTCATACCATTAGGAGAATGGTATGATGGACATACTCCTATAGATAAGCGTAGCATAAAGATCAAGTCATTTTAATAGTTCAATTGCTATAAGCTTTCTGATACATAGTAACCTAATTCTTTCGACCATGAGATCATGCTAATCACCATCACCGGAAGGATGCTTTGATGACATCAAACACCACACTGTAACTGGGTGGCCATAAAGGTGGCATTGAGTGTTCGGAAAGTATGGGTTGAGGCACATGGATCAAGAGTGGGATTTGTCCATCCATATGACGAATAGATATACTCTGGGCCCTCTCGGTGAAATGTCATCCAATTGGCTTGCAAGCATGTGACTGGCTCACAAGGGGTCACATACCACGGGAATGAGAAAAGAGTACTTATCAGTAACGAGGTTGAACTAGGTATACAGAGATACCGATGATCAAAACCTCGGATAAGTAAACTATCGTGAGACAAAGGGAAATTGGTATCATATGTAAGTGGTTCATTCGATCGCAAAGTAATCGTAGAAATATGTGGGAGCCATATTAATTTCCAGATTCCTCTATTGGTTATTGATCGGAGAAGTGTCTCGGTCATGTCCGCATAATTCACGAACCGTAGGGAGACACACTTAAGGATTCGATGGTGTTGAGTAGTTATGGAATGATGAGTAAGAGACGGAATGTTGTTCGGAGTCTCGGATGGGATCCGGGATATCACAAGGAGATCCGCAATGGTCCGGAGAATAAGATTCATATAAGGAAAGTCCTGTTTCGGAGTTGGGGAATGATTCCGGTGTTTTCACCAAGAATGTTCTAGAAGGGTCCGGAAGGTCCGGCACTCCGGAGGGGAAGGGTACATGAATGTGTCATAACAATATGGAATGGTTGCATCATGTACTAGGTTACTTGGCTGGTCAAAATAAAGGAAGAAATGAAATCCTAGTTTGAAAGTCAAACGCCAATTTGAAAAAGTCAAACGACAAGTTTGCTTGGTGGAGGGAGAGTAGGAAACCTACTTGGGGAGGAAGTCCTCCTCCCCCCACCCGCCGTCTAAGGAGGCCGAGTTGGGGGAGGACTCCCTCCTCCCAACCGGCCACCCTCCACCTATATAAGGAGGGGTAGGGCGCCCCCTACCCCTCACATCCAAAACCCTAACCCCAAGTCGTCGACACCACCACCTCCTTGAGCCGTCGCCGCCTAGGGAACCACCAAATCGGCAAGTTGGGGGTTTTCCCAAACCCTAGCCGCCGGCCAAGCCTTCCCCCTTGGTGCTTCTAAACTCTAGATCGCCAAGGCACCTCTCTTGCTCCACCATACTCGCATCGGCTTAAGGCGAAGCCCTGCGGGATCTCCCCTCTACTTCCGACACCACGCCGTCGTGCTGCCGGAATCGCGAGGAGAGTGCTACAACCTCCGCTGCCTGCTGGAACAAGGGAGAGGAAGGTCTTCATCGAGTACCAAACGTGTGAACGACTGCGGAAGCGCTGCCGGAACGCAACGCCGGAAGGATCGTCTACGCGATCTTGAGATCTGCAAGAGTACGACTACATCACCCACGAGAATCTGCTCTCGTTAACCGCTTTGGAATCTTCGAGGGTGAGTTTCTCTATCGACTCATTGCTACAATCTAGTATATAGATCTTGGCTTGTTTGTTTGCATGTGGTAGATTTTTTTTGTTTTCCATGCTCCGAACCCCTACAAGTTGGGTGCTCTCTAATAAACTCGTGAAAGGCCATGGAGTATGACGCATAAGATCCACCTGCGGGGAAGTCCCACGGTAGCCTAGTATCGGTCAAGGCTTCATGTGAAGCTAGGTTGCAACAATTTTGCAGTTCCAGGTATAGTCCACTGTATAAGTCGCAGTCTAGTGTAGCATAGAAATCTTGGTGGAAGTTCAACTTAACAGTCTCCACTACAGTATCGGTATATAAACAGTGTTTTGAAACCAAAGGCAAATTACATGTGCCTCTAGGATCTGGTGGGGGATTGTTGGAATTTTGGCCCAAAATAGCCCAGCCCATTTTTCCATTCCAATAATTCCTGAAATCCTAGAGGCCCATGTGGCCCATTCATGCTTGGCAAGAGGTGGGACAAATATTTAGCCCCACATTGCTAGTTCAAGGAGGTTTGGACCAGCTTATAAGGGAGGCTCTCCTACCTCTTGGTAAAAGGATGAGAAGGAGAAGGAGAGAGTTCCACACGTGCGCTCCTCCTCCTCCGCCGCCCGCCACACCTCGCCGCACCTCGCCACGCCGCAACGCGCGCACCACAGGTTGCGGGAATCTTGCCGAGCCGAGTTCTTTTTTACCACGCATGACTGGTATATGAACGGGTGTGCAGAATTTGAATAGTCTGCTAATGGGTTTTAAATATGACGTGGAGGTTTAATTCGAACTTAGTGGAGGCTGTTTGGCTTCGGTCGCTGCTTGTTCGTTTCCTCTTCCCACGTCGCCTATTTGCATGTCTACCCGTGCATATAAGAGGGGAAGGTCGCTCCTTTCCTCAGGCATCGATTAGAACGATCGCCTCCAAGTTCCAGAGCACTGAGTTGCCACAAGTTCTTCCCCATCCCATCTTGCGGAATGCACCGTGAGCCGGGACAGTAGGCCTCCGGAACCCCGCCTCTTCGAGTCCTGTACGGGAGAAGGGCGATAAGGTTTTTGGGAAGCGCTATCTGCGCGACTACTGGCTTCATCACGGATTCCTTCACCGACGCCGACGACATCTTCCCCAACGACAACTTCTTCCCTGCCATCGAGAACCTCTTCCTCGACGACATGGGTGACAACTCCAACTCTAGCGCACTGCTGTATGTTTTCTTTCTTCACCTTGTTCATATTATTTCTATCTATCTGCAACTCTCTGCACACTTTCTGTAAGATTACTTGGCTATTTTACCTGCTATTTATTTCGCATAAATCACTTGGTAAATTTCTCATATTTCCAACATTCTAAGAACCTTATTATAGGCAATTTACTCCAAGTGGTTTCGTGGCATCTGTGAAGCCACCTATATTTGAGGGTACACACTATAAGAGATGGCGCGTGAGAGCAGTTCTATGGTTTGAGAACATGAACTGCTACGACACCACTCTTGGCAAGCCTGAGGGAGAGCTTACTCCTGCCTAGGAGCAAGTTTTCCATAAATCTGACAAGCTGTTCAGGGCTTCTCTGTTGTCTGTGCTTGAGGAGAATATTGTTGAACCCTATATGTCATTTGATAATGGCAAGGACATATGAGCTGCTCTCGAGGCCAAGTTTGGGGTCTCAGACGCTGGCAGTGAACTGTATATCATGGAGCAATTCTATGACTTCAAGATGTCTTATGATCGCTCCGTCGTTGAGCAGGCTCATGAGATACAGGCACTATCCAAAGAGCTTGAGTACTTCTCATGTGTGTTACCGGACAAATTCGTTGCCGGGGGCATTATTTCCAAACTTCCCCATTCATGGAAGAACTTTGCTACTTCTTTAAATAAAGGTTCCTGTCATGTGTGTGGTGATCCTGATCACTAGGCTCCTAGCTGCCCCAACCGCTATGACAGGTGCCAGCATGGGAAGAGCGACAAGACCGCTAATATTGTCATGGGTGACGTTGAGATGAAGGATGTTGGGTATGGTATATTACCTACTGTTCTTGTCATTATGTCATTCTCCTGATTAGTGGATTGACACGGACACTAATGTACATGTTTGTTCTGATATTTTCATGTTTTCTTCATATCAGGTCAGAGGGACTCAGTCTAGAGAGGGGAGGATCGGTCCCTTCTCCAACTAGAGACACCCTCTCAAGAGGGAAACACTGTGTCGACTAGGTTTTCCACACGCAAGATAGGAGAGTTGTAACACCCTCAGAATCGGCCCTATGCAAGTTTGAGCGAAACCCGCCAAACCCGCACAGAAATGATTCAAAGGTGCCCACCAGGCACTTTCGTGCGGGTGGAAAACGAAGTAATAACATTACACAACAGTCCTCGATGGGACCCACAGAACAGATATATATAACAGCGACTCAACGAGTCAAGAATACAGATATACAATACAAAGATCCAAATCACCTTGAAAATGATACAGCGTCCGACTACGGACAAGATGCAAATGGGGCTAAGAGCCCTGAAGAATAACCAATGGCGTCCATAACCCTGCCGTGCCAAAGGAAGGGTAACCACTAACAGCGTCGACCTCAAAACCTGCTTAAACCAAAGGGGTGCCGACAAAGGAAAAGGAAAGAGGAGGCGTCGATCGAGGCCGAGACAGCGAGGCTAGAATTCGGCGGTCCTCGCCTACATAGGTATGGTGGACTATAGCGGCAGTGGCAGCATGCACTAAACAACCTATAGAGACTCGATACAACTAGCGGCCATCAGAGAGGGGTAAGAAAGACCTATCCGGAACCAACCTGGTACTACCATCAAACATACCCATCCTGGTGTTTCCCCCTCGAGACCAAACGAGGAAGTCAACCGAGGAAACTCACACAGTTGGCAGTTTTATTTATTCAGTTATCGTTGCAGCAATTACTAGTCAGGTATAGATAATCATCCTGATAAAATAGGCAGTGGGTCATTTTAGTTAACCATTCCGTTGTAGTTGCGACACTTACTAGTCAGATACAAATAGCATGAGATAACCCCAAAAACCCAGCAGTTGTTGGTACTTTTATTTAGCCATTTCGTTGTAGTTACAATACTTACTAGTCAGGTACAATGGTCGCAAGCGACACCCAAACAAGCAATTGTTGGCAGTTTTATTTAGCCATTCCATTATAGTGAAGCTGATTACTAGTCATTATAAAGTCAAATTTATAGTACTACTTTAGTTATGCTTGCCTATGATCGAGATACTGTGCTCCAAGTCGTCCATAACCGCGGACACGGCTTTCAGAAAGTTTTACCCGGCCGGGGTGCACAAATAGCAACACACACTCGATCAACCTCGGAAAAACCAAATCAAAACCCAACGAGGCCTTCACGACAAAGCAATCACAGGATTCAGAAATATTTCAGGGGGCCACCCCATTGAGTAGACCCGCAACGAAGCCAGCTGACTCCGAGACGGACTCAAGGTTTGCGACAATGGCTGTAAACGACTGGGAACCCAAAACTGGGCTTGTCGATACCGCGATAACATTCCGCTTACCTAAACAGTACAGTGTGCTCCTCGCAGGAATTAAAGTGAACGATAAGTAAAGCCATGATCAATTTTAGTGGTTAAACAGGAATTAAAGTGAACGATAAGTAAAGCCATGATCATCTCCAACATCAAACATGCGGCATTACTCCAACAACTGTGGCACTTGACAACACGCAACAGCACTTGAGCAAGCGACTACGACGCGCAAGTCCAACTATCTACCAAACAACAGGTAATAGGATGTGTCCAAGGCAATATAGGGCTGCACGGGATATCATAGGTACGGGAACTAGAGCATCGCAACACAGATAGCAATAGATCAACAGGAGGGAATAAATACTATAAAAGTAAGATAGGTAGAAAGGGGGAGATGCTCGCCTGAAAACATTGCCGAATGTTCATCCGAAGATCGGGTCGAAGCTCACAACAACTCAACGGCCTTATCCGCGAAGAAGCAAAACACTAGAATAAACACCGGATGCAATATTTAATACTACGGCAAAAGATCGGGCATGATGCATGTATGATGCATGGCATGGTAAATATGCGGTGCAATTAGGCCATATTAAGCGGAACCGGGGTCCCGACAATTATCTAATAGGTTCAAGTTGTTTAGATACTCCGCAATTTTAAATGTTGTTTAACAAGGCAAGATATGACAACGGTTCGATGCACAAATTTAAATGAGGCCAATATAAGGCTAGATTTGCCCGCATATGGGCCCCATATTTAATTAGAGGTGAATCGGCATAAGGCCCCCAAACCACACAAATATGCATGCAAGTATGGCAATTAACATGCAACAAGTTGTTATTACTTTTATAAAATAGGGCTCGAGAAAAGGGGTCACACATTAGGGTTCGGCGATCTTGGGGTTCCGGGGTTCGGGGTCGGTCTCAGGGTTCGGATCTGGGGTTCGGCCTCGGCAGGTTCGTTCTCGGATAACAGGGTAGATCTTGGCGCAGCCGGGATGAAGGGCCTGGTGCGGCGTCGGGGGCGCATCGAACCCGCCCTGGTCGGTGTCGTTCTTGTCGTTGCGAGGATCTTGTCGGGTCCGCGCCATCGAGTCGGACTTGGCGTTCGGGAAGAACTTGCGTGCGACGTCGTCGGCATCGGTGCGGGAAGGGGTCTTGTCGTTCCGTGTCGGTGATCTTGGCGTCCGGAAAAGGGGTACTTGTCGCACCGGGGTCTCGGCGTCCTCGGATCCGAGAGGAGGAGCTAGGTGTGTCGAGGGCTTGGCCTTCGGATCCATGTCGGTGCACTCGGCGTTACGGTTTGGAGATCATGGCGTTCCATGTTGAAGTGCTCGAGTGTCGGTGACGGGTTTGGGAATGGTGCCGATGATTCACCAGATTATCTTGGTCGGTGATGATAACTCCACTCAGTGTCGACCTTGTTTATCGTCTTGAAACTTTAGTGTCGTTCCACCAACTACGACGACCGCGGCCCTCGTATCAAAGATCTTGGTACGGTTCGGTTCCCCAGGTCATCTTCAATCTTGCTAGCATGTTCATCATCCGTCATATCCGCGTCCACTTCAACAACATCTACACACCACCACAACTGCAACTTCACGTATCCATATCCTCACCCGAGCATCACATCCACACACCACACAACTCCAACACGCCACCAGATTGCCATCTACACAACACCAACACCTCACCAAGACAGGGCATGGACCCGGCATGGGCACACGCGCGACAGAGAGGAGGAACGCAGGGGGGGACGGTGACCGACGCCCGGTCGCGACATGGACTTGGGCGCATGACAAGCTGGGCTCGCTGCAGCGACGCGAGGATCCTAGGCCGCGGGACAGAGGCGACGGGAGGTCGGGCTCCGAAGGCGCGGTACAGCTATGGAGGAGGGCGCCACGTCTCGTGAAGAGGAGGCGACAAACTGCAGGATGCGAGAGCAGGGTGGCAAGGGGTACTCGACGAGGCTTGGCGGCCTCAGGAGGAGGTTGAAGGCAAGTGGTGGAGCGGGGCTGGAGCTGACGGCGTCGGGGCGACGGCCAGGGCGACGGATGGGCGCACGGCCCGGCCGGGCGCTGAGGCGGCGGGCGCAAGCGAGCTTGGAGGGGCCGGTGCCGGCGAGGCGGCCGGAGGAGGGGGTGGAGGCGGAGAGCGCCGCACGGGGAGCCGGAGGAGGAGGCGGGGGCGCAGGAGGAGGGGGAGGGACGGAGGCGAGGCGGCCGGAGCAGGGCGAGGCGGAGGGGATGCGGCGCTTGACGTAGCGGAGGAGCGGCCGAGCGTCGGGCGGGAGGCGGGCGACAGGCGGGCCTGTGCGAGGCAGAGCGGAGGAGGACGGCGGGGACGTCGGCAGAGGGAGACCGAGCGGGGCGGCGGAGGAGAGGAGGAGGCCAGAGCCTGGGGCGCGGAGAGGGCGCTGGCGGCGGCACGCGCGCTGCCGTGGCGAGCCTGGGCGAGCGGGGGGAAGGCAGACGGGGAAGGAGCAGAGGCGGGAGAGGCGATGGGGAGGGCCGGCGAGCGGCGGGGAAGAAGAGGAGGGAGGTGGCCGGACGGGGGAGAGGGAGGTTGGGGAACGCGAGGCTGGCCAGGCAAGGTGGGGCCGAGCTGCAGGGTGGGGCCAGGAGAGAGGAGAGGGGATCGGGTGAGTGGGGTGGTTTGGTGTTGTGTGTGTGCGCGTGGGTGTGTGCTGTGTGTGTTGTGGCTAGGTGAGTGGGGAGAGAGGGAGGTTGGTGACGTGTCAGCTAGGGAGTGGTGGAGGGAGGGAGAGAGGTGAGGTGGCGAGAGAGGATTGGGTGGGGTGAGGTGGCCAGAGGGGTGGGTAGACTAGGTTGGGTAGTTTTAGGATTTTTGGGGGACCGATTGTTTGTACTGGGGGTGGCCAACTGGGTCGGATCGGCCCGGTTCGGCTGCCCCCCTAAAATAATTGAACAATTTAATTATTTAGACGGGACTTTGCAAACACTGGTAGACAAAACAAACTAATCCGGATATCGGGTTTTGGTTTTGAACAAAGACGGGGTGTTTAGAAAATAAGAACAGGTTTTTCCGAAAATAATTTTATGCAAGCAAATGCAAGATGAGAACGATGCTCAAATGCTATGTGGCATGATGACATGAGCATGCGGTCATGATGATGCAATGCACAAAAACAACGCGATTTTCTAGTAGTGGTTTTGCGGGATGCCACAAGAGTGGTCTTCTTTCTGCAAGGCATGCCAATGTGTGTCCAATGTAGAATTGTTATGTTCTAAGAAGGGAGCGATGCCGAACTTTATAGTGCTCCTCAGATGCAGGTAAGGAAGTTGTCTCATCGCTAATGCATGACACATGGGGCACTACGGGAACAAGCTACGATGCTGACGGTTATAACCGTCAGCGTAGCACGGAAAACCGTCAGCACATGACAACGCCGACGGTGACCGTCGGCACAGAGCCGTCAGCATATCTCGCGTCAGCACAGCTACATGCCCGTTGGCGTAGCATCGACCGTCAGCGTAGCATCTTGTGCCGACAGTATATGCCTCCCGTCGGCGTCACATGGCCGTCGGCGCACGAAGTTAACGGAACTTAGATGACGGTGTAGATGACCACGTGTAGGAAGACCAGGGCGTTGGGAGTACCCAGGTGTAGTTATAGTGCCGACGGTATTACCGTCAAGCATAACTTTAGTGCCCACGTAGTTATAGTCTTGTCGGTATTACCGTCGGCGTTGGCCAGTTCACCTCGGTTGTAATTATACTACCGACGATACCGTCGGCGTTGCTGTTGTTGTGTCCAGGTATAGTTATACTACCGACGGTATTACCGTCGGCGTTGCTGCTGTTGTGTTCAGGTGGCCATTACAGGGCCGACGGTATAACCGTCGGCGTTGATGTCCAGGCCGTGCTAGCCGTTATAGGGCTGACGGTATAACCGTCGGTGTTGATGTCCCTGTATTTTTTTCACAGCTTATTTATACAAAAAAAATGCCCACAGGCAAGCACATGAATATATATATATATATAAATTGACTGTAAACCATGCAAAAGAATTCAAGACTATCAAATCTTCGTAGATACATAGTCATACACACACTCATCGTTCCAAGTTCATTGCACATAGTCATCACTACAAGTTCATTACACATAGTCATCACTACAAGTTCATTCATTGCACATTGTCTTGGAGAGCATAATCACTACATGTTCAATACACATAGTCATGGGATACATAGCAACCAGTCCTCAACGGACTTCGAGCACTGGATCATAGACTTCAAGATCACTACAAAACGAAAGAACATGCTCATTTATGATGGAAAATTGTCTAAGTCAAAGTTCATGCATGAGAAGTTGATAAAAAGTTAAAAGTTTTTGTATAGCAAATTGTCTAAGTCAAAATTTATGCATGGTAAATTGTGTATGTGTTGCTTGCAACTAACCGGCATCGGTGAGCGTCGGCGCGAGTAACAGTCCTCGTCAGGAGACGGTCCAGCAGAATGACCAGGACTAGGACCACCAAAGTGAAGTGGAGTTGTCCTAGGCGACTCGCCAAAGCAGGCAAGAGCACGCCAAAGGGTGTCTCTGAATGAGCTGATCCTACATATGTTTGAGCAATAGTATCTAGTAACTTAGTAGTTCTTTTGTGACAAGTAACTAATAACCTTGTAGTTATGTGAAGTACTAACCGAGTCCCGTGGCTAGACGTGCAAGGAATTCGCCTCGACGGCAACACTGCATCGGTGGTTTTGGTGGAGGTTCGACAAAGGGGCATTGAGTACCATTCGTCGAGCCATATACCACGCCTACAAGTGAGATTATATGTCACGCATGGACAAGGAAAATACACCATAAGAACCGCTTGCAAGTAGCTAAATGGGAAAAAAATAACCTTATGTGCCGCTTGAATGTGATCCTCGCGGGCATCAATTGCAGCATACCATTCCTTCATCTTTTGGTGAAACTCTGGCAAACCTCCTGTAGGCATCCTCATAGCGGGGCTACAATTTGACATAATGAATCTCATAACCATACACATGCATGATCAAAAGTCTAAATTCGGATAAAAATGAGAAAAAACTTACTTCGCGACGCGGTGCACGAGGTGGGATAGAAGCAGTGGCGCCGGTGGTAGATTTGACCCGTGTGAGAGTGGTCGTAGAGGGCACCACGGCATTAAGAATCGTGAAGCGGCCATGTGGCTTGCCGCCCCCAGCGAGGAGCAATGCTGTCTCATCGATCGGCTGCTGAAGGGGCTGAGAATCCGGCCCATACAACTCTTCGAACCTGCTCGAGTATACCGCATTAAGAATCTTTATGCCAATGAATAAGCATAGTAGCAATCCATAAGCATGGTAGATATTAGTACATATGGTGGAAATAAATAACCTGTTCGAGTAGTCGCTCACGTTCTCAGTGGTGGAGCCGTAGTAAGGATCCTCGTTGGGTTTGGGATCCTTCTTCTTACGAGCCTGCTGCCACACTTCAACGTCAGGAATGTCAACACCGTCATTAGCAGCCACCTATAGTGCATAAAACAAATGTTATGCATTATAAAAGTAACATGTCGTGTAATAGAAGGAGGTTATTTCATATATATACCTTGTAGTCCTTGAAGCGGTTGAAGTCCCTGTTTCCTTGAACATGTGTTCCCTCATGGCCGCGATTTTTCTTATTCTGCTCGCTCTTGGCGAAGAATTCCGGATCACTCGTCCACATGTCCACCAACCTCTCCCAACCATCCTTCTTTGCATAGCACCACTTTGGAACAGTCTAAGAAATGAAAACATCTCAAATCAAGAACAGAAAATGCAATTTAGGATGGACATAGAATAAAAAGACAATTTACTCACCGCCAAGAGATCTTCCACCTTGACCTTGTCTCCGAGCTTCTCGGCAACAATGTGGCTCTTCAGTTTCCTCTTGCCTTGTTCGGCGTAGTAGTGCGAGATTGCAATATTTTTAGCATCGTAAATCATCTGGCGCTTTGCTTCCTCGCCATAATCTCGAAGACCTCGTTCGCCTTCTCCTCATGCTCAGGATCCACTCTATAATATGCCTACAATCATGCATCAAACATGGTGAGAATCATAAGTTAGCGCGGAAAGATGAGTGTACAAGTCACTTGAAGGCATAAATCAGATGTCAACAAAGAATGACTTACCCAAAACTTGTTGTGCACAACTTGTGCATGGTTGGGCACAAAAGTCACACCATCATCATCGGTCATGGTGCCCCCGGACTTAGCGGCCTCATAGTCCTCCCATTTGAGGGCTAACTTCTTTTCCTCAAGTCCTGACTTGTAGAGACCTGGCCAATACTTCTTCAACAAACACGTAAGAATGCCAGCTGGAAGACGGCGTCTCTGGGTCGACTGATCAACAAACTTAAAATTCCTGCACATGAATCAAAATATTAGTATGCGCTAAAATAGTACTAGCAACCTCCGTATATGATCAACAGATAGACACTTACTCTTTGGTAGGCACAATGAGGAATTTCCCCGCATCAGTTTTTGGTGGATTCGGGACCTTATTTGGGCCTCGAACCCACAACCTAGCCGCCCTCTCTGACTCGTTCTCCTGCTGCTCAAAAGAGGGTATCTCATCCTCGTCCTCCTCCTGCTGCTACAAATTAAAATACAAATTAATGTAACTGAATGAAACAAAGTGGGTGGAATATAGGAGAAAAGAGCATACCTCCTCCTCATCCTCGTCCTGCTGATGGAGCTCCTCGTCCTGCTCCTCCTCGTCCTGCTCCTCCTGCTCCTCCTCCTACTGGAACTCCTCGTCCTGCGAAGCTGCGGTGCCACTAGCAGAGGGTACCTAAGGATAGTAGTAATTAGAGAAGATACCTAAGGATAATAGTAGTGATAACAGTTAGTGGGCATGATAGCAATAAGTATACCTCACTAAAGGAGGGAACCGAAGTCCGCCGACATCGTCCAACCCTATGTGAAGGTGCAACCTCTGATAATCTAGTCCTCCTGGTCGGTCCTCAATCTGGGCCCCGGTGTCGCCTCCTCCTCGTCCTTGTCCTCCTCCTCCTGCTCCTCCTCGTCCTCCTCGCGCTCCTCCTGCTACCTCGTCCTCCTCCTGCTCCTGCTCCTCCTCCGCCTCGTCTGCTCGTCTCCTCGTCCTCCCGCCTCCTCCTCCTCCTCCCTCCTCGCCCTCCTCCTCCTGCTCCTCCTCCTACTCCTCGCCCTCCTCCTACTCCTCCTTCTCCTTCTCCTTCATCATCAACGAAGCGACTAGGAACTCTTCTACTCCGAACCATCCTACTAAGCATGTTTTTTGTTGAGTTCTTCCTCATGGTTCAATCGCCTGCATTCAGAACGAGTAAACAATTAGTAATGAGCAAGTAATAAGTATGATGGCAATAAAATTAATAGGCATGATAGCAATAATCATGGTGGCAATAAAATAAATAATCATGGTGACAATAGAATACATAAAGACCCTCACCGCGAATCATCACTCCTCGTACTCACTATCACTATCACGTGAGAAGTAAGGTAGGCCCTCAAACGGTGGAGGCTCATCTTCATCATCATCATCGAGATGTAGCTTGTCAAGCATATCTATGTCCTTTATATTCATAACTGGCTCACCACGAATTTGTATTTCATCCTCAAGGTCCTCAAGACCACCCATAAGTACATCAAAGTCAGTGCCATCCTCTTCCTCTTGGTAGAAATCTCCCTCGTATGTGATGGGGTTTATGGTGTTGTAATCGTCCTCGTTTGGCATGGGTAGCTTACCATGTGGTGATACCTTGAACACAACTTCCCAGCCCTGTATTTCCTCTTTCTGGCATGGGTAAGACAAATAATAAACTTGCGTCGCCTGGTGAGCCACAACAAATACATCGGACCCACGATAGGTGGTTGAAGGCCTAACTTCCACTAAACCGATGGAAGGGGTAGTTCTTAGTCCCTCGAATGGGTCAAACCAATGGCATCTGAACACAACAAGACTGAGATGATGAGGCCCTTTATCGAATGTCACCAGATACGTTTGTAACCTTCCATAGTAGTCAACATTATCTTGACCTCCGTGAACACTCCGATTTATCGTTTTTGCATTTGGTCGGTTGTTACGGTGCTTCTCCGTATGGAAGCGATACCCATTCACATCATACTTTTCATACCTATCCACCGTATGGTGAAACCCCGAAACCCATCTCAATTCATCCATCATCTCTGTGTTGGGATCATTTCCCTACAAATTCAATTGAACATGTTGGGTGCATTAGTTTCTTGTAATAGAAACTAAAAATGTTAAACAAGGTAAGAGGGATAAGTTAGAAATTATTTTTTCCATGAACCAAGCCACGAAATTTTTCCTTCCGGGGGCACCCTTTCTTAGAAGAGTATCATACTCTTCTTCACTAGGATCCCACATTTCATGCCACTCTTCTTCCAGAAATTGACTAAAAGACAAAAACACGTATTAGACATGAACCGACATAGTAGTTACAATATAATGTGCTCACCATTTTACCTCATGAAAGGCACCTCTACTTCCTTAATGTTCATCAACACATAGAGCATGATGTCCTCCCACTCTTGCATTGTCATGGTATACCTATTTTTACCACCAGAATTGCCACCTTGCCCTTGGAAGAGGAGGAGCTTGGGTTCATAGTTGGGCTCGTCGACATTGTACCAAGAGAGCTTATTATACAGAGTGGGAACATCGTCGGGATAGTACGTTGCCGTGATATCTGAGACCTCCTCGATGATATATGCCTCGGCTATGCATGCTTCAACCGCATTTTTGTTTCCACATTTCAGTCGAATATGCTTAAATTCTCTCTCAATACAAAACTGCCAACGGAACTGAACCGGTCCACCCATGACTGCCTCATAAGATAGATGCAAAATGAGATGTACCATCGGAGTAAAGAATCCTGGCGGAAAGATAATCTCTAACTTTCATATTAGCTCTGGCACTTTTTCACCCAATCGTTTCATCATGTCCTCACATATTTCTTTAGCACAAAGCATGCGGAAGAAATGGCTCAACTCCGCCAGCGGCCGCCATACACGCTCGGGGAGATAGCCTCGAAGCATCACCGGCATTAGTCGCTCAATCCATATGTGATAGTCATGACTCTTAAGCCCGTTGACTCTCATTGTTGAAAGATTGACTCCGTTACTGATATTCGAACAATAACCATCTGGGAACCTCACGAGGTATTTGAGCCAACTGAATGCCTCCTTCTTTTGAGGAGTTATAAGGCAAAAGTCAGCATCTGGCTTGACCCAATTTCTTCGATTTCCCTGGGGAGGTCGCATGTTTAGGTTATTTCTATCACATAGCCTCTCTTGATCGACTCTAGCCTTGACATTATCCTTTGTCTTCTCAGGAATGTTTAGGACTGTGTGAAAGAGAGACTCTGCAACATTCTTTTCGGTATGCATCATATCGATGTTATGATGAAGTTTGAGGTCCTTGTAATAGGGGAGTTGTGTTAAGCCTGCAACGTGAGTCCAATTGTGCGTCTCACCATATCCCACAAAACCTTTGCCATTGGGCTTAGGCTTTAGAGCACGTAGCTCGGCATCAATTGTTGCACCGTCAAACGTTGGTATCTTGTTTACTTCATTGACAACCTTGCCCTTCGTGAAGTGTTTTTTGTCCGCTCTGAATCGATGCCCTCTATGGAGGTGCGGTCGATGCTTGTCAAATGCGACATACTTACCACCCTTCTTCAGCCATATGAACTTAAGAACATGCCTGCACACTGGGCATGGCATCTTCCCGGCGGTACAATGTCCGCAGAATAGGGCGTAACCGGGTAGTTCATGCATGGAATAGTGGAACCAAACTTTCATGAGGAAGTTTTTCTTTGATGCTCGATCATATGTCCATGTCCCATGTTCCCAAGAACGGTGCAAATCATCGACAAGCGGCTGCATGTACACACTCAAATTCTTCCCCGGGTATTCAGGCCCAGGAATGATCAGCGATAGGAAAATATTCTTCCGTTGCATTAGGACGCCAGGAGGGAGATTGAGCGGAATAACAAAAACAGGCCAGCAGCTGTACGATCTAGCCGACATACCAAATGGATTGAATCCATCGGTTGCTATCGCAATTCTAACATTCCGAGCCTCTTTTGCTAATTCAGGGTATACATTGTCGAAATGCTTCCATGATCCACCATCAGCTGGATGTTTCATCTTCTGTTTGCCATCAAAAAGATCAGGGTATCTCTTCCCATGCTTGTGCCACCTCATCTGCCTAGCAGACTCCTCACTCATGTAAAGGCGCTGGATTCTTTTTATGAATGGGAGATACCGAAGAATCTTTACGGCGACTTCTGTCTGCTTCATCTGACCATCAGCACCCCTCACCTCAAGGTACCTAGAGGCCCCGCACTTGCTACAGTGAGTGTGTTCCGCAAACTCATTCCGGAACAAAAGGCAGCCCTTAGGACAACAATGTATCTTCTCATAATCCATGCAGAGCGCCCTCATGATTTTCTTCGACTCATACATGTTTCGGGGCAGACAGTGTCCTTCAGGGAGCATGTTACCAAATGTTTTCAAATTATCTTCAAAGCTTGATCGGTTCCAGCCGTGTTTGGCTTTATTGGCTAGTAGTTGGGAGATGGCATCCAGCTGAGAGATAGTTGCACCCGGGTAAAGAGGTTTCTTTGCCGCGGCCATCATATCAAGGAAGGCCTTCGCGGTTGGCTCCGGTTCATCCGGTTCCTCATGTTCCTCTAGATCCTCCTCTAGAGGTGGCGAATGTGCCATCTCTGCATACTCGAGATCATCAAGCATGTTTCCAATACCATCGTCCACATTGCCATCGATGCGCTGTCGCATCACCTCCTCTATAGCACGGTCACGCTCGCCAAAGTTTATCATCATGGTAAAGTCAGGCATATAGCCATACTTCCAAAGGTGTCTAGTCATTCCAAAGAGATCCTCGCGGTGATTCATCTTGCACCGAGCACAAGGGCAAAGTGGACGAACTGAATTAGAACCACGGGTTGCATCCGCCAAGAAATAATTGGTTTTCCGTTCCCACTCAGCTGTTCTTTCAGTCGCACTGATACGGCCACTATACATCCATTCAGTATCAGCCATCTTCCGCTTCATTGGGAGCCACAATATAATTACAACATTCATATTAATTAACCGCATCAAATTAAATACACAATTTTTTACATTTTTATAACAGGTTGAAGGCAAACGCAATGCATACACCTAACATGTCTAATAGGAAAAGAGGGTCCTAATCCCACCCGAGGATGTGTAGATTGGATACATTCTCCACACTCTACCGATCGACACGAAATTTGACACCTCCCGCTGTTCTCCCGATACACGTCTCGGCAAAAATACCGAAGAAATGTGCATCCGGAGAACAACGGGAGGCACCACCAAAATTGTCTCGAACGGAGTAGAGCGTGGAAAATGAATCAATCTACACATCCTCCGTTTCCAAAATACGTGGACAATTCGAAAGAGTTACGACCATAGATATGCATTAATGCATATCTATTCGTCGTAACCTTTCCGAACGGGAGACGCCTAGGTAACGTGACTGATTTGGTGATCTAGACACAAATTAAACCTAAACACATTACAAGAGAGGCGAATGATTCTTACCCTCGAAGCGATATCGAATCAGCGAAGATACTCGAGTAGAGGTGTGCGACGGCGAAAGGACGGCAACCTCCGGGATAGAGACCAAATTGAATCTAGCTATATGGTCACGATGGGGCCTATTGTACAAAATAAACAAAGTGGGCATGAGTCATTTATCTCTACACATCCACAAATAAATGTAGCAATTTATCTATAATTCTATTGCTAACAAATAAATGTAGCAATTTACCTCAAGGGGAGGCGCAAGGTCGAGCTCCTGGAAGGGGAGGCGCAAGGTCGAGCTCCTGGATGTGCTCCTGCAAGGGGTGCTGCAAGGGGTGCTGCAAGGGGAGGTGCTGCAAGGGGAGGTGCAAGGGGAGGTGCTGCAAGGGGTGCTGCAAGGGAGTCTGCAAGGCGGCAGGGGTGAGGCGTCAGCGGGGTGAGGCGGCAGGTGAGGGGCGCGAGGGGTGAGCGGCGGCGGGTGAGAGGCGATGGCGTGCAGGTGAGGCGGCGGGGAGGGAGGTGAGCGGCAGAGGTGGCAGAGGTGAGGGCGAGGTGGTGAGGGTGAGGTTGGTGAGGCAGGTGAGGGCGAGGTGAGGCGGGTGGTGAGGTGGCGGCAATGGCCTTGGTTGGCGGGCGAGGTTGCGAGAGCTCGGAGAGGCGGGGTGTGGGGATGCAGTGCAGCGAGTGGGCTGGGCGGGTTAAAGAAAATAGGTAGTTTTTTTTTCATTTACTATTACTTTTTCATTATTTTTTATTTTCACCGGTGCTAATATTATGATTCCAATTTTAAAAAAAATTCCTATGTTTTTATTTTCTTTTATAATCCCTCGTTTTGACCATGGCGGGGTTTCCTCCGACGACACGTCGAGCAATCGCTCAAGTGTTATCGCATGCACATGAACACGCTCGCACTCGGGAGATAGGAAATGCATCTATAGATGTTGCACCACACTTGTACATGTATGCTATGGCCACACGCAAGTTTTCGTGGGATTCCGGCACTTCTGCGGTCATTTTCTAGCGAAACCCTAGTCTATGGGCCCCGAAGATCTACCCCACTAGCCATCTTCGTTTGGCGTTAACCAATGTACTTTTTTGTTGGTTTAGGTTTGTTTTGGCCATATCTACATGGAAAACAAAGGTTGGGCCAAGATTCCATCTGTATCCCTCGTTTTGACCCGTGGCGAGGGTTTCTTCCTACACGTCGAGCATTTTTGCAAGTGTTATCGCGTGCACGTGAACACGCTCTCATCCGGGAGATAGGAAATGCATCTATGGATGTTCCGACACACTTTTACATGTATGCTATGGCCACACGCAAGTTTTTGTGGGATTCCGGCACTCCTGCGGTCATTTTCTAGCGAAACCCTAGTCCGTGGGCCCCGAAGATCTACCCCCCTAGCTATCTCCGTACGAGCGTTGACCAATGTACTTTTTTGTTGGTTTAGGTTTGTTTTGGCCATATCCACATGGTAAACAATGGTTGGGCCAAGATTCCATCGGTATCCCTAGTTTTGACCCGTGGCGAGGGTTTCTTCCTACAGGTCGAGCATTTTCTGCAAGTGTTATCGCGTGCACGTGAACACGCTCTCACCCAGGAGATAGGAAATGCATCTATGGATGTTCCACCACACTTTTACATGTATGTTATGGCCACACGCAAGTTTTCGTGGGATTCCGGCGCTCCTGCGGTCATTTTCTAGCGAAACCCTAGTCCGTGGGCCCCGAAGATCTACCCCACTAGCTATCTCCGTACGAGCGTTGACCAATGTACTTTTTTGTTGGTTTAGGTTTGTTTTGGCCATATCTACATGGAAAACAAAGGTTGGGCCAAGATTCCATCTGTATCCCTCGTTTTGACCCGTGGCGAGGGTTTCTTCCTACACGTCGAGCATTTCTACAAGTGTTATCGCGTGCACGTGAACACGCTCTCATCCGGGAGATAGGAAATGCATCTATGGATGTTCCAACACACTTTTACATGTATGCTATGGCCACACGCAAGTTTTCGTGGGTTTAGGCGCTCCTGCGGTCATTTTCAGCGAAACCCTAGTCTATGGGCCCCAAGATCTACCCCACTAGCTATCTTAAATCGGCGTTGACCAATGTAATTTTTGTTGGTTTAGGTTTGTTTTGGCCATATATACATGGAAAACCAAGGTTGGGCCAAGATTCCATCGGTATCCCTCGTTTTGACCTGGCGAGGTTTCTTCCTACGTCGAGCATTTCTACAAGTGTTATCGTGCACGTGAACACGCTCTCATCCGGGAGATAGGAAATGCATCTATGGATGTTCCAACACACTTTTACATGTATGCTATGGCCACACGCAAGTTTTCTTGGGATTCCGCGCCTGCGGTCATTTTCTAGCGAAACCCTAGTCTATGGGCCCAAGATCTACCCCACTAGCTATCTTAAATGACGTTGACCAATGTACTTTTTGTTGGTTTAGGTTTGTTTTGGCCATATATTAATGGAAAACCAATATTGGGCCAAGATTCCATCGGTAGCCTCGTTTTGACCCGGCGAGGTTTACGCCTACGTCGAGTATTTACGCAAGTCTTATCGAGTGCACGTGAACGCGTTCTTACCGGAGATAGGAAATGCATCTATGGATGTTGCACCACACTTGTACATGTATTCTATGGCCACACACAAGTTTTCATGGGATTCCGTGCTCTGCGGTATTTTCCAATGAAACCCTAGTCTATGGGCCATGAAGATCTACCCCCTAGCTATCTCCGTCTGAGCATTGACCAATGTACTTTTTGTTGGTTTAGGTTTGTTTTGGCCATATCTACATGGAAAACAAAGGTTGGGCCAAGATTCCATCTGTATCCCTCGTTTTTACCGTGGCGAGGGTTTCTTCCTACGTCGAGCATTTTTGCAAGTGTTATCGCGTGCTGCGTGAACACGCTCTCATCCGGGAGATAGGAAATGCATCTATGGATGTTCCAACACACTTTTACATGTATGCTATGGCCACGCAAGTTTTCGTGGGATTAGGCACTCTGCGGTCATTTTCTAGCGAAACCCTAGTCCGTGGCCCAAGATCTACCCCCTAGCTATCTCCGTACGAGCGTTGACCAATGTACTTTTTTGTTGGTTTAGGTTTGTTTTGGCCATATCCACATGGTAAACAATGGTTGGGCCAAGATTCCATCGGTATCCCTAGTTTTGACCCGTGGCGAGGGTTTCTTCCTACACGTCGAGCATTTTACGCAAGTGTTATCGGCGTGCGTGAACACGCTCTCACCCAGAGATAGGAAATGCATCTATGGATGTTCCACCACACTTTTACATGTATGTTATGGCCACACGCAAGTTTTGTGGGATTAAGCCTCTGCGGTCATTTTCTAGCGAAACCCTAGTCCGTGGGCCCCGAAGATCTACCCCACTAGCTATCTCCGTACGAGCGTTGACCAATGTACTTTTTTGTTGGTTTAGGTTTTTTTTGGCCATATCTACATGGAAAACAAAGGTTGGGCCAAGATTCCATCTGTATCCCTCGTTTTGACCCGTGGTGAGGGTTTCTTCCTACACGTCGAGCATTTCTGCAAGTGTTATCGCGTGCACGTGAACACACTCTCACCCGGGAGATAGGAAATGCATCTATGGAGGTTCCAACACACTTTTACATGTATTCTATGGCCACACGCAAGTTTTCGTCGGATTCCGGCGCTCCTGTGGTCATTTTCTAGCGAAACCCTAGTCCGTGGGCCCCGAAGATCTACCCCACTAGCTATCTCCGTACGAGCGTTGACCAATGTACTTTTTTGTTGGTTTAGGTTTGTTTTGGCCATATCTACATGGAAAACAAAGGTTGGGCCAAGATTCCATCTGTATCCCTCGTTTTGACCCGTGGCGAGGGTTTCTTCCTACACGTCGAGCATTTCTGCAAGTGTTATCGCGTGCGTGAACACGCTCTCACCGGAGATAGGAAATGCATCTATGGAGGTTCCAACACACTTTTACATGTATTCTATGGCCACACGCAAGTTTTCGTTGGATTAAAGGCTCCTGCGGTCATTTTCTAGCGAAACCCTAGTTATGGGCCCGAAGATCTACCCCACTAGCTATCTATCTCCGTCTGGCGTTGACCAATGTACTTTTTGTTGGTTTAGGTTTGTTTTGGCCATATCTACATGGAAAACAAAGGTTGGGCCAAGATTCCATCTGTATCCGTTTTGACCCGTGGCGAGGTTTCTTCCTACGTCGAGCATTTCTACAAGTGTTATCGCGTGCACGTGAACACGCTCTCATCCGGGAGATAGGAAATGCATCTATGGATGTTCCAACACACTTTTACATGTATGCTATGGCCACACGCAAGTTTTCGTGGGATTCCGGCGCTACTGCGGTCATTTTCTAGGGAAACCCTAGTCTATGGGCCCCGAAGATCTACCCCACTAGCTATCTTCGTACGAGCGTTGACCAATGTACTTTTTTGTTGGTTTAGGTTTGTTTTGGCCATATCTACATGGAAAACCAAGGTTGGGCCAAGATTCCATCGGTATCCCTCGTTTTGACCTGTGGCGAGGGTTTCTTCCTACACGTCGAGCATTTCTGCAAGTGTTATCGCGTGCACGTGAACACGCTCTCATCCGGGAGATAGGAAATGCATCTATGGATGTTCCAACACACTTTTACATGTATGCTATGGCCACATAAGTTTTCTTGGGATTCCGCGCTCTGCGGTCATTTTCTAGCGAAACCGTAGTCTATGGGCCCAAGATCTACCCACTAGCTATCTTCGTCTGACGTTGACCAATGTACTTTTTTGTTGGTTTAGGTTTGTTTTGGCCATATATTAATGGAAAACCAATATTGGGCCAAGATTCCATCGGTAGCCCTCGTTTTGACCCGCGGCGAGGGTTTCTGCCTACACGTCGAGTATTTCTGCAAGTCTTATCGAGTGCACGTGAACGCGTTCTTACCCAGGAGATAGGAAATGCATCTATGGATGTTGCACCACACTTGTACATGTATTCTATGGCCACACACAAGTTTTCATGGGATTCCGGTGCTCCTGCGGTATTTTTCCAGCGAAACCCTAGTCTATGGGCCATGAAGATCTACCCCCCTAGCTATCTCCGTACGAGCATTGACCAATGTACTTTTTTGTTGGTTTAGGTTTGTTTTGGCCATATCTACATGGAAAACAAAGGTTGGGCCAAGATTCCATCTGTATCCCTCGTTTTTACCCGTGGCGAGGGTTTCTTCCTACACGTCGAGCATTTTTGCAAGTGTTATCGCGTGCACGTGAACACGCTCTCATCCGGGAGATAGGAAATGCATCTATGGATGTTCCAACACACTTTTACATGTATGCTATGGCCACCATGAAGTTTTCGGGATTCCGGCACTCCTGCGGTCATTTTCTAGCGAAACCCTAGTCCGTGGGCCCCGAAGATCTACCCCCCTAGCTATCTCCGTACGAGCGTTGACCAATGTACTTTTTTGTTGGTTTAGGTTTGTTTTGGCCATATCCACATGGTAAACAATGGTTGGGCCAAGATTCCATCGGTATCCCTAGTTTTGACCGTGGCGAGGTTTCTTCCCTGGTCGAGCATTTTCTGCAAGTGTTATCGCGTGCACGTGAACACGCTCTCACCCAGGAGATAGGAAATGCATCTATGGATGTTCCACCACACTTTTACATGTATGTTATGGCCACACGCAAGTTTTTGTGGGATTCCGGCGCTCCTGCGGTCATTTTCTAGCGAAACCCTAGTCCGTGGGCCCCGAAGATCTACCCCACTAGCTATCTCCGTACGAGCGTTGACCAATGTACTTTTTTGTTGGTTTAGGTTTGTTTTGGCCATATCTACATGGAAAACAAAGGTTGGGCCAAGATTCCATCTGTATCCCTCGTTTTGACCCGTGGTGAGGGTTTCTTCCTACACGTCGAGCATTTCTGCAAGTGTTATCGTGTGCACGTGAACACACTCTCATCCGGGAGATAGGAAATGCATCTATGGAGGTTCCAACACACTTTTACATGTATTCTATGGCCACACGCAAGTTTTCGTCGGATTCCGGCGCTCCTGCGGTCATTTTCTAGCGAAACCCTAGTCCGTGGGCCCCGAAGATCTACCCCACTAGCTATCTCCGTACGAGCGTTGACCAATGTACTTTTTTGTTGGTTTAGGTTTGTTTTGGCCATATCTACATGGAAAACAAAGGTTGGGCCAAGATTCCATCTGTATCCCTCGTTTTGACCCGTGGCGAGGGTTTCTTCCTACACGTCGAGCATTTCTACAAGTGTTATCGCGTGCACGTGAACACGCTCTCATCCGGGAGATAGGAAATGCATCTATGGATGTTCCAACACACTTTTACATGTATGCTATGGGCACACGCAAGTTTTCGTGGGATTCCAGCTCTGCGGTCATTTTCTAGCGAAACCCTAGTCTATGGGCCCCGAAGATCTACCCCACTAGCTATCTTCGTACGAGCGTTGACCAATGTACTTTTTTGTTGGTTTAGGTTTGTTTTGGCCATATCTACATGGAAAACAAAGGTTGGGCCAAGATTCCATCTGTATCCCTCGTTTTGACCCGTGGCGAGGGTTTCTTCCTACACGTCGAACATTTCTACAAGTGTTATCGCGTGCACGTGAACACGCTCTCATCCGGGAGATAGGAAATGCATCTATGGATGTTCCAACACACTTTTACATGTATCCTATGGCCACACGCAAGTTTTCGTGGGATTCCGGCGCTCCTGCGGTCATTTTCTAGCGAAACCCTAGTCTATGGGCCCCGAAGATCTACCCCACTAGCTATCTTCGTACGAGCGTTGACCAATGTACTTTTTTGTTGGTTTAGGTTTGTTTTGGCCATATATACATGGAAAAACAAGGTTGGGCCAAGATTCCATCTGTATCCCTCGTTTTGACCCGTGGCGAGGGTTTCTTCCTACACGTCGAGCATTTCTACAAGTGTTATCGCGTGCACGTGAAGACGCTCTCATCCAGGAGATAGAAAATGCATATATGGATGTTCCAACACACTTTTACATGTATGCTATGGCCACACGCAAGTTTTCGTGGGATTTCGGCGCTCCTGCGGTCATTTTCTAGCGAAACCCTAGTCTATGGGCCCCGAAGATCTACCCCACTAGCTATCTTCGTACGAGCGTTGACCAATGTACTTTTTTGTTGGTTTAGGTTTGTTTTGGCCATATATACATGGAAAACCAAGGTTGGGCCAAGATTCCATCGGTATCCCTCGTTTTGACACGTGGAGGGTTTCTTCCTACGTCGAGCATTTCTACAAGTGTTATCGCGTGCACGTGAACACGCTCTCATCCGAGAGATAGGAAATGCATCTATGGATGTTCCAACACACTTTTACATGTATGCTATGGCCACACGCAAGTTTTCTTGGGATTAGGCGCTCTGCGGTCATTTTCTAGCGAAACCCTAGTATATGGGCACCGAAGATCTACCCCACTAGCTATCTTCGTACGAGCGTTGACCAATGTACTTTTTTGTTGGTTTAGGTTTGTTTTGGCCATATATTAATGGAAAACCAATATTGGGCCAAGATTCCATCAGAGCCCTCGTTTTGACCATGGCGAGGATTTACGCCTACGTCGAGTATTTCTGCAAGTCTTATCGAGTGCACGTGAACACGTTCTTACCCAGGAGATAGGAAATGCATCTATGGATGTTGCACCACACTTGTACATGTATTCTATGGCCACACACAAGTTTTCATGGGATTCCGGTGCTCCTGCGGTATTTTTCCAGCGAAACCCTAGTCTATGGGCCATGAAGATCTACCCCCCTATCTATCTCCGTACGAGCATTGACCAATGTACTTTTTTGTTGGTTTAGGTTTGTTTTGGCCATATCTACATGGAAAACAAAGGTTGGGCCAAGATTCCATCTGTATCCCTCGTTTTGACCCGTGGCGAGGGTTTCTTCCTACACGTCGAGCATTTTTGCAAGTGTTACAGCGTGCACGTGAACACGCACTCATCCGGGAGATAGGAAATGCATCTATGGATGTTCCAACACACTTTTACATGTATGCTATGGCCACACGCAAGTTTTCGTGGGATTCCGGCACTCCTGCGGTCATTTTCTAGCGAAACCCAGGTCCGTGGGCCCCGAAGATCTACCCCCTAGCTATCTCCGTACGAGCGTTGACCAATGTACTTTTTTGTTGGTTTAGGTTTGTTTTGGCCATATCCACATGGTAAACAATGGTTGGGCCAAGATTCCATCGGTATCCCTAGTTTTGACCCGTGGCGAGGGTTTCTTCCTACACGTCGAGCATTTTCTGCAAGTGTTATCGCGTGCACGTGAACACGCTCTCACCCGGGAGATAGGAAATGCATCTATGGATGTTCCACCACACTTTTACATGTATATTATGGCCACACGCAAGTTTTTGTGGGATTCCGGCGCTCCTGCGGTCATTTTCTAGCGAAACCCTAGTCCGTGGGCCCCGAAGATCTACCCCACTAGCTATCTCCGTACGAGCGTTGACCAATGTACTTTTTTGTTGGTTTAGGTTTGTTTTGGCCATATCTACATGGAAAACAAAGGTTGGGCCAAGATTCCATCTGTATCCCTCGTTTTGACCCGTGGCGAGGGTTTCTTCCTACGTCGAGCATTTCGCAAGTGTTATCGTGCACGTGAACACGCTCTTACGGGAGATAGGAAATGCATATATGGAGGTTCCAACACACTTTTACATGTATGCTATGGCCACACGCAAGTTTTAAATCGGATTCAAGCGCTCCTGCGGTCATTTTCTAGCGAAACCCTAGTCCGTGGGCCCCGAAGATCTACCCCACAAGCTATCTCCGTACGAGCGTTGACCAATGTACTTTTTTGTTGGTTTAGGTTTGTTTTGGCCATATCTACATGGAAAACAAAGGTTGGGCCAAGATTCCATCTGTATCCCTCGTTTTGACCCGTGGCGAGGGTTTCTTCCTACACGTCGAGCATTTCTACAAGTGTTATCGCGTGCACGTGAACACGCTCTCATCCGGGAGATAGGAAATGTATCTATGGATGTTCCAACACACTTTTACATGTATGCTATGGCCACACGCAAGTTTTCGTGGGATTCCGGCGCTCCTGCGGTCATTTTCATGAAACCCTAGTCTATGGGCCCCGAAGATCTACCCCACTAGCTATCTTCGTACGAGCGTTGACCAATGTACTTTTTTGTTGTTTTAGGTTTGTTTTGGCCATATATACATGGAAAACCAAGGTTGGGCCAAGATTCCATCGGTATCCCTCGTTTTGACCTGTCGCGAGGGTTTCTTCCTACACGTCGAGCATTTCTACAAGTGTTATCGCGTGCACGTGAACACGCTCTCATCCGGGAGATAGGAAATGCATCTATGGATGTTCCAACACACTTTTACATGTATGCTATGGCCACACGCAAGTTTTCTTGGGATTCCGGCGCTCCTGCGGTCATTTTCTAGCGAAACCCTAGTCTATGGGCCCCGAAGATCTACCCCACTAGCTATCTTCGTACGAGCGTTGACCAATGTACTTTTTTGTTGTTTTAGGTTTGTTTTGGCCATATATACATGGAAAACCAAGGTTGGGCCAAGATTCCATCGGTATCCCTCGTTTTGACCTGTGGCGAGGGTTTCTTCCTACACGTCGAGCATTTCTACAAGTGTTATCGCGCGTAACGTGAACACGCTCTCATCCGGGAGATAGGAAATGCATCTATGGATGTTCCAACACACTTTTACATGTATGCTATGGCCACACGCAAGTTTTCTTGGGATTCCTAGCTCTGCGGTCATTTTCTAGCGAAACCCTAGTCTATGGGCCCCGAAGATCTACCCCACTAGCTATCTTCGTACGAGCGTTGACCAATGTACTTTTTTGTTTGTTTAGGTTTGTTTTGGCCATATATTAATGGAAAACCAATATTGGGCCAAGATTCCATCGGTAGCCCTCATTTTGACCCGCGGCGAGGGTTTCTTCCTACACGTCGAGTATTTCTGCAAGTCTTATCGAGTGCACGTGAACACGTTCTTACCCAGGAGATAGGAAATGCATCTATGGATGTTGCACCACACTTGTACGTGTATTCTATGGCCACACACAAGTTTTCATGGGATTCCGGTGCTCCTGCGGTAATTTTCCAGCGAAACCCTAGTCTATGGGCCATGAAGATCTACTCCCCTAGCTATCTCCGTACGAGCATTGACCAATGTACTTTTTTGTTGGTTTAGGTTTGTTTTGGCCATATCTACATGGAAAACAAAGGTTGGGTCAAGATTCCATTGGTATCTCTCGTTTTGACCATGGCGAGGTTTCTTCCTACACGTCGAGCATTTCTGCAAGTGTTATCGAGTGCACGTGAACACGTTCTTACCCAGGAGATAGGAAATGCATCTATGGATGTTGCACCACACTTGTACATGTATGATATGGCCACACGCAAGTTTTCGTGGGATTCCGGCACTCCTGCGGTCATTTTCTAGCGAAACCCTAGTCTATGGGCCCCGAAGATCTACCCCACTAGCTATCTTAAATCGGCGTTGACCAATGTACTTTTTGTTGGTTTAGGTTTGTTTGGCCATATCTACATGTAAAACCAAGGTTGGGCCAAGATTCCATCGGTATCCCTCGTTTTGACTGTGGCGAGGTTTCTTCCTACACGTCGAGCATTTACGCAAGTGTTATCGAGTGCACGTGAACACGCTCTCATCCGGGAGATAGGAAATGCATCTATGGATGTTCCAACACACTTTTACATGTATGCTATGGCCACGCAAGTTTTCGTGGGATTAAAGCGCCTCTGCGGTCATTTTCTAGCGAAACCCTAGTCTATGGGCCCCAAGATCTACCCACTAGCTATCTTCGCATTTGGCGTTGACCAATGTACTTTTTGTTGGTTTAGGTTTGTTTTGGCCATATCTACATGGAAAACCAAGGTTGGGCCAAGATTCCATCGGTATCCCTCGTTTGACCCGTGGCGAGGGTTTCTTCCTACACGTCGAGCATTTACGCAAGTGTTATCGCGTGCACGTGAACACGCTCTCACCGGAGATAGGAAATGCATCTATGGATGTTCCAACACACTTTTACATGTATGCTATGGCCACACGCAAGTTTTCGGATTCCTGCGCTCCTGGTCATTTTCTAGCGAAACCCTAGTCCGTGGGCCCCGAAGATCTACCCCACTAACTATCTCCGTACGAGCGTTGACCAATGTAATTTTTTGTTGGTTTAGGCTTGTTTTGGCCATATCTACATGGAAAACAAAGGTTGGGCCAAGATTCCATCTGTATCCCTCGTTTTGACCCGTGGCGAGGGTTTCTTCCTACACGTCGAGCATTTCTACAAGTGTTATCGCGTGCACGTGAACACGCTCTCATCCGGGAGATAGGAAATGCATCTATGGATGTTCCAACACACTTTTACATGCATGCTATGGCCACACGCAAGATTTCGTGGGATTCCAGCGCTCCTGCGGTCATTTTCTAGCGAAACCCTAGTCTATGGGCCCCGAAGATCTACCCCACTAGCTATCTTCGTACGAGCGTTGACCAATGTACTTTTTTGTTGGTTTAGGTTTGTTTTGGCCATATATACATGGAAAACCAAGGTTGGGCCAAGATTCCATCGGTATCCCTCGTTTTGACCTGTGGCGAGGGTTTCTTCCTACACGTCGAGCATTTCTACAAGTGTTATCGCGTGCACGTGAACACACTCTCATCCGGGAGATAGGAAATGCATCTATGGATGTTCCAACACACTTTTACATGTATGCTATGGCCACACGCAAGTTTTCTTGGGATTCCGGCGCTCCTGCGGTCATTTTCTAGCGAAACCCTAGTCTATGGCCCCGAAGATCTACCCCACTAGCTATCTTCGTACGAGCGTTGACCAATGTACTTTTTTGTTGGTTTAGGTTTGTTTTGGCCATATATTAATGGAAAACCAATATTGGGCCAAGATTCCATCGGTAGACTCGTTTTGACCATGGCGAGGGTTTCTTCCTACACGTCGAGTATTTCTGCAAGTCTTATCGAGTGCACGTGAACACATTCTTACCCAGGAGATAGGAAATGCATCTATGGATGTTGCACCACACTTGTACATGTTTTCTATGGCCACACAAGGGTTTTCATGGGATTCCGGTGCTCCTGCGGTAATTTTCCAGCGAAACCCTAGTCTATGGGCCATGAAGATCTACCCCCCTAGCTATCTCCGTACGAGCATTGACCAATGTACTTTTTTGTTGGTTTAGGTTTGTTTTGGCCATATCTACATGGAAAACAAAGGTTGGGCCAAGATTCCATCTGTATCCCTCGTTTTGACCCGTGGCGAGGGTTTCTTCCTACACGTCGAGCATTTCTACAAGTGTTATCGCGTGCACGTGAACACGCTCTCATCCGGGAGATAGGAAATGCATCTATGGATGTTCCAACACACTTTTACATGTATGCTATGGCCACACGCAAGTTTTCGTGGGATTCCGGCGCTCCTGCGGTCATTTTCTAGCGAAACCCTAGTCTATGGGCCCCGAAGATCTACCCACTAGCTATCTTCGTCGGCGTTGACCAATGTACTTTTTTGTTGGTTTAGGTTTGTTTTGGCCATATATACATGGAAAACCAAGGTTGGGCCAAGATTCCATCTGTATCCCTCGTTTTGACCCGTGGCGAGGGTTTCTTCCTACACGTCGAGCATTTCTGCAAGTGTTATCGCGTGCACGTGAACACGCTCTCACCCGGGAGATAGGAAATGCATCTATGGATGTTCCAACACACTTTTACATGTATGCTATGGCCACACGCAAGTTTTCGTCGGATTCCGGCGCTCCTGCGGTCATTTTCTAGCGAAACCCTAGTCCGTGGGCCCCGAAGATCTACCCCACTAACTATCTCCGTACGAGCGTTGACCAATGTACTTTTTTGTTGGTTTAGGCTTGTTTTGGCCATATCTACATGGAAAACAAAGGTTGGGCCAAGATTCCATCTGTATCCCTCGTTTTGACCCGTGGCGAGGGTTTCTTCCTACACGTCGAGCATTTCTACAAGTGTTATCGCGTGCACGTGAACACGCTCTCATCCGGGAGATAGGAAATGCATCTATGGATGTTCCAACACACTTTTACATGCATGCTATGGCCACACGCAAGTTTTCGTGGGATTCCGGCGCTCCTGCGGTCATTTTCTAGCGAAACCCTAGTCTATGGGCCCCGAAGATCTACCCCACTAGCTATCTTCGTACGAGCGTTGACCAATGTACTTTTTTGTTGGTTTAGGTTTGTTTTGGCCATATATACATGGAAAACCAAGGTTGGGCCAAGATTCCATCGGTATCCCTCGTTTTGACCTGTGGCGAGGTTTCTTCCTACGTCGAGCATTTCTACAAGTGTTATCGCGTGCACGTGAACACACTCTCATCCGGGAGATAGGAAATGCATCTATGGATGTTCCAACACACTTTTACATGTATGCTATGGCCACACGCAAGTTTTCTTGGGATTCCGGCGCTCCTGCGGTCATTTTCTATGAAACCCTAGTCTATGGCCCCGAAGATCTACCCCACTAGCTATCTTCGTACGAGCGTTGACCAATGTACTTTTTTGTTGGTTTAGGTTTGTTTTGGCCATATATTAATGGAAAACCAATATTGGGCCAAGATTCCATCGGTAGCCTCTCGTTTTGACCCGCGGCGAGGGTTTCTTCCTACACGTCGAGTATTTCTGCAAGTCTTATCGAGTGCACGTGAACACATTCTTACCCAGGAGATAGGAAATGCATCTATGGATGTTGCACCACACTTGTACATGTTTTCTATGGCCACACAAGGGTTTTCATGGGATTCCGGTGCTCCTGCGGTAATTTTCCAGCGAAACCCTAGTCTATGGGCCATGAAGATCTACCCCCCTAGCTATCTCCGTACGAGCATTGACCAATGTACTTTTTTGTTGGTTTAGGTTTGTTTTGGCCATATCTACATGGAAAACAAAGGTTGGGCCAAGATTCCATCTGTATCCCTCGTTTTGACCCGTGGCGAGGGTTTCTTCCTACACGTCGAGCATTTCTACAAGTGTTATCGCGTGCGTGAACACGCTCTCATCCGGGAGATAGGAAATGCATCTATGGATGTTCCAACACACTTTTACATGTATGCTATGGCCACACGCAAGTTTTCGTGGGATTCCCAGGCTCTGCGGTCATTTTCTAGCGAAACCCTAGTCTATGGGCCCAAGATCTACCCCACTAGCTATCTTCGTGCGGCGTTGACCAATGTACTTTTTGTTGGTTTAGGTTTGTTTTGGCCATATATACATGGAAAACCAAGGTTGGGCCAAGATTCCATCTGTATCCCTCGTTTTGACCGTGGCGAGGGTTTCTTCCTACGTCGAGCATTTCGCAAGTGTTATCGCGTGCGTGAACACGCTCTCACCCGGGAGATAGGAAATGCATCTATGGATGTTCCAACACACTTTTACATGCATGCTATGGCCACGCAAGTTTTCGTGGGATTCCGCTCTGCGGTCATTTTCTAGCGAAACCCTAGTCTATGGGCCCCGAAGATCTACCCCACTAGCTATCTTCGTACGAGCGTTGACCAATGTACTTTTTTGTTGGTTTAGGTTTGTTTTGGCCATATATTAATGGAAAACCAATATTGGGCCAAGATTCCATCGGTAGCCCTCGTTTTGACCCGCGGCGAGGGTTTCTTCCTACACGTCGAGTATTTCTGCAAGTCTTATCGAGTGCACGTGAACACGTTCTTACCCAGGAGATAGGAAATGCATCTATGGATGTTGCACCACACTTGTACATGTATTCTATGGCCACACACAAGTTTTCATGGGATTCCGGTGCTCCTGCGGTAATTTTCCAGCGAAACCCTAGTCTATGGGCCATGAAGATCTACCCCCCTAGCTATCTCCGTACGAGCATTGACCAATGTACTTTTTTGTTGGTTTAGGTTTGTTTTGGCCATATCTACATGGAAAACAAAGGTTGGGTCAAGATTCCATTGGTATCTCTCGTTTTGACCCGCGGCGAGGGTTTCTTCCTACACGTCGAGCATTTCTGCAAGTGTTATCGAGTGCACGTGAACACGTTCTTACCCAGGAGATAGGAAATGCATCTATGGATGTTGCACCACACTTGTACATGTATGATATGGCCACACGCAAGTTTTCGTGGGATTCCGGCACTCCTGCGGTCATTTTCTAGCGAAACCCTAGTCTATGGGCCCCGAAGATCTACCCCACTAGCTATCTTCGTACGAGCGTTGACCAATGTACTTTTTTGTTGGTTTAGGTTTGTTTTGGCCATATCTACATGGAAAACCAAGGTTGGGCCAAGATTCCATCGGTATCCCTCGTTTTGACCTGTGGCGAGGGTTTCTTCCTACACGTCGAGCATTTCTGCAAGTGTTATCGCGTGCACGTGAACACGCTCTCATCCGGGAGATAGGAAATGCATCTATGGATATTCCAACACACTTTTACATGTATGCTATGGCCACACGCAAGTTTTCGTGGGATTCCGGCGCCTCTGCGGTCATTTTCTAGCGAAACCCTAGTCTATGGGCCCCGAAGATCTACCCCACTAGCTATCTTCGTACGAGCGTTGACCAATGTACTTTTTTGTTGGTTTAGGTTTGTTTTGGCCATATCTACATGGAAAACCAAGGTTGGGCCAAGATTCCATCGGTATCCCTCGTTTTGACCCGTGGCGAGGGTTTCTTCCTACACGTCGAGCATTTCTGCAAGTGTTATCGCGTGCACGTGAACACGCTCTCACCCGGGAGATAGGAAATGCATCTATGGATGTTCCAACACACTTTTACATGTATGCTATGGCCACACGCAAGTTTTCGTCGGATTCCGGCGCTCCTGCGGTCATTTTCTAGCGAAATCCTAGTCCGTGGTCCCCGAAGATCTACCCCACTAACTATCTCCGTACGAGCGTTAACCAATGTACTTTTTTGTTGGTTTAGGCTTGTTTTGGCCATATCTACATGGAAAACAAAGGTTGGGCCAAGATTCCATCTGTATCCCTCGTTTTGACCCGTGGCGAGGGTTTCTTCCTACACGTCGAGCATTTCTACAAGTGTTATCGCGTGCACGTGAACACGCTCTCATCCGGGAGATAGGAAATGCATCTATGGATGTTCCAACACACTTTTACATGCATGCTATGGCCACACACAAGTTTTCGTGGGATTCCGGCGCTCCTGCGGTCATTTTCTAGCGAAACCCTAGTCTATGGGCCCCGAAGATCTACCCCACTAGCTATCTTCGTACGAGCGTTGACCAATGTACTTTTTTGTTGGTTTAGGTTTGTTTTGGCCATATATACATGGAAAACCAAGGTTGGGCCAAGATTCCATCTGTATCCCTCGTTTTGACCCGTGGCGAGGGTTTCTTCCTACACGTCGAGCATTTCTGCAAGTGTTATCGCGTGCACATGAACACGCTCTCACCCGGGAGATAGGAAATGCATCTATGGATGTTCCAACACACTTTTACATGTATGCTATGGCCACACGCAAGTTTTCGTGGGATTCCGGCGCTCCTGCGGTCATTTTCTAGCGAAACCCTAGTCTATGGGCCCCGAAGATCTACCCCACTAGCTATCTTCGTACGAGCGTTGACCAATGTACTTTTTTGTTGGTTTAGGTTTGTTTTGGCCATATATTAATGGAAAACCAATATTGGGCCAAGATTCCATCGGTAGCCCTCGTTTTGACCCGCGGCGAGGGTTTCTTCCTACACGTCGAGTATTTCTGCAAGTCTTATCGAGTGCACGTGAACACGTTTTTACCCAGGAGATAGGAAATGCATCTATGGATGTTGCACCACACTTGTACATGTTTTCTATGGCCACACAAGGGTTTTCATGGGATTCCGGTGCTCCTGCGGTAATTTTCCAGCGAAACCCTAGTCTATGGGCCATGAAGATCTACCCCCCTAGCTATCTCCGTACGAGCATTGAACAATGTACTTTTTTGTTGGTTTAGGTTTGTTTTGGCCATATCTACATGGAAAACAAAGGTTGGGCCAAGATTCCATCTGTATCCCTCGTTTTGACCCGTGGCGAGGGTTTCTTCCTACACGTCGAGCATTTCTACAAGTGTTATCGGCGTGCGTGAACACGCTCTCATCCGGGAGATAGGAAATGCATCTATGGATGTTCCAACACACTTTTACATGTATGCTATGGCCACACGCAAGTTTTCGTGGGATTCCGGCGCTCCTGCGGTCATTTTCTAGCGAAACCCTAGTCTATGGGCCCCGAAGATCTACCCCACTAGCTATCTTCGTACGAGCGTTGACCAATGTACTTTTTTGTTGGTTTAGGTTTGTTTTGGCCATATATACATGGAAAACCAAGGTTGGGCCAAGATTCCATCTGTATCCCTCGTTTTGACCCGTGGCGAGGGTTTCTTCCTACACGTCGAGCATTTCTGCAAGTGTTATCGCGTGCACGTGAACACGCTCTCACCCGGGAGATAGGAAATGCATATATGGATGTTCCAACACACTTTTACATGCATGCTATGGCCACACGCAAGTTTTCGTGGGATTCCGGCGCTCCTGCGGTCATTTTCTAGAGAAACCCTAGTCTATGGGCCCCGAAGATCTACCCCACTAGCTATCTTCGTACGAGCGTTGACCAATGTACTTTTTTGTTTGTTTAGGTTTGTTTTGGCCATATATTAATGGAAAACCAATATTGGGCCAAGATTCCATCGGTAGCCCTCGTTTTGACCCGCGGCGAGGGTTTCTTCCTACACGTCGAGTATTTCTGCAAGTCTTATCGAGTGCACGTGAACACGTTCTTACCCAGGAGATAGGAAATGCATCTATGGATGTTGCACCACACTTGTACATGTATTCTATGGCCACACACAAGTTTTCATGGGATTCCGGTGCTCCTGCGGTAATTTTCCAGCGAAACCCTAGTCTATGGGCCATGAAGATCTACCCCCCTAGCTATCTCCGTACGAGCATTGACCAATGTACTTTTTTGTTGGTTTAGGTTTGTTTTGGCCATATCTACATGGAAAACAAAGGTTGGGTCAAGATTCCATTGGTATCTCTCGTTTTGACCCGCGGCGAGGGTTTCTTCCTACACGTCGAGCATTTCTGCAAGTGTTATCGAGTGCACGTGAACACGTTCTTACCCAGGAGATAGGAAATGCATCTATGGATGTTGCACCACACTTGTACATGTATGATATGGCCACACGCAAGTTTTCGTGGGATTCCGGCACTCCTGCGGTCATTTTCTAGCGAAACCCTAGTCTATGGGCCCCGAAGATCTACCCCACTAGCTATCTTCGTGACGTTGACCAATGTACTTTTTGTTGGTTTAGGTTTGTTTTGGCCATATCTACATGGAAAACCAAGGTTGGGCCAAGATTCCATCGGTATCCCTCGTTTTGACCATGGGAGGTTTCTTCCTACGTCGAGCATTTACGCAAGTGTTATCGCGTGCACGTGAACACGCTCTCATCCGGGAGATAGGAAATGCATCTATGGATGTTCCAACACACTTTTACATGTATGCTATGGCCACACGCAAGTTTTCGTGGGATTCCGGCGCCTCTGCCGTCATTTTCTAGCGAAACCCTAGTCTATGGGCCCCGAAGATCTACCCCACTAGCTATCTTCGTACGAGCGTTGACCAATGTACTTTTTTGTTGGTTTAGGTTTGTTTTGGCCATATCTACATGGAAAACCAAGGTTGGGCCAAGATTCCATCGGTATCCCTCGTTTTGACCCGTGGCGAGGGTTTCTTCCTACACGTCGAGCATTTCTGCAAGTGTTATCGCGTGCACGTGAACACGCTCTCACCCGGGAGATAGGAAATGCATCTATAGATGTTCCAACACACTTTTACATGTATGCTATGGCCACACGCAAGTTTTCGTCGGATTCCGGCGCTCCTGCGGTCATTTTCTAGCGAAACCCTAGTCCGTGGGCCCCGAAGATCTACCCCACTAAGGCCTTGTTTGGTACTAGAGTTTTTGTGGGGATTAGTGGGGATAATCCCCATCAAACCCCGAATCCCCACTTAACTTTAAAAATATGTTTGGTACTAGAGTATTGAGAGAGTTTAATCCCCGCTAATCCCCACTTTTCCCCAAATGTTAGTGTATTTTTCTCAATCCCCAATACTCTACCCTTACCTAGTGGATTGTGAGTGGGGTTTTGTGAGGATTGGGTGAAGTTAGGGGATTCACCCAATACTCTAGGGGATTATCCCACTAATCCCCACTAAAACTCTAGTACCAAACAAGGCCTAACTATCTCCGTACGAGCGTTGACCAATGTACTTTTTTGTTGGTTTAGGCTTGTTTTGGCCATATCTACATGGAAAACAAAGGTTGGGCCAAGATTCCATCTGTATCCCTCGTTTTGACCCGTGGCGAGGGTTTCTTCCTACACGTCGAGCATTTCAACAAGTGTTATCGCGTGCACGTGAACACGCTCTCATCCGGGAGATAGGAAATGCATCTATGGATGTTCCAATACACTTTTACATGCATGCTATGGCCACACGCAAGTTTTCGTGGGATTCCGGCGCTCCTGCGGTCATTTTCTAGCGAAACCCTAGTCTATGGGCCCCGAAGATCTACCCCACTAGCTATCTTCGTACGAGCATTGACCAATGTACTTTTTTGTTGGTTTAGGTTTGTTTTGGCCATATATACATGGAAAACCAAGGTTGGGCCAAGATTCCATCGGTATCCCTCGTTTTGACCTGTGGCGAGGGTTTCTTCCTACACGTCGAGCATTTCTACAAGTGTTATCGCGTGCACGTGAACACACTCTCATCCGGGAGATAGGAAATGCATCTATGGATGTTCCAACACACTTTTACATGTATGCTATGGCCACACGCAAGTTTTCTTGGGATTCCGGCGCTCCTGCGGTCATTTTCTAGCGAAACCCTAGTCTATGGCCCCGAAGATCTACCCCACTAGCTATCTTCGTACGAGCGTTGACCAATGTACTTTTTTGTTGGTTTAGGTTTGTTTTGGCCATATATTAATGGAAAACCAATATTGGGCCAAGATTCCATCGGTAGCCTCTCGTTTTGACCCGCGGCGAGGGTTTCTTCCTACACGTCGAGTATTTCTGCAAGTCTTATCGAGTGCACGTGAACACGTTCTTACCCAGGAGATAGGAAATGCATCTATGGATGTTGCACCACACTTGTACATGTTTTGTATGGCCACACAAGGGTTTTCATGGGATTCCGGTGCTCCTGCGGTAATTTTCCAGCGAAACCCTAGTCTATGGGCCATGAAGATCTACCCCCCTAGCTATCTCCGTACGAGCATTGACCAATGTACTTTTTTGTTGGTTTAGGTTTGTTTTGGCCATATCTACATGGAAAACCAAGGTTGGGCCAAGATTCCATCTGTATCCCTCGTTTTGACCCGTGGCGAGGGTTTCTTCCTACACGTCGAGCATTTCTACAAGTGTTATCGCGTGCACGTGAACACGCTCTCATCCGGGAGATAGGAAATGCATCTATGGATGTTACAACACACTTTTACATGTATGCTATGGCCACACGCAAGTTTTCGTGGGATTCCGGCGCTCCTGCGGTCATTTTCTAGCGAAACCCTAGTCTATGGGCCCCGAAGATCTACCCCACTAGCTATCTTCGCATGCGTTGACCAATGTACTTTTTGTTGGTTTAGGTTTGTTTTGGCCATATATACATGGAAAACCAAGGTTGGGCCAAGATTCCATCTCTGTATCCCTCGTTTTGACCCGTGGCGAGGTTTCTTCCTACACGTCGAGCATTTCTGCAAGTGTTATCGCGTGCACGTGAACACGCTCTCATCCGGGAGATAGGAAATGCATCTATGGATGTTCCAACACACTTTTACATGTATGTTATGGCCACACGCAAGTTTTCGTGGGATTCCGGCGCTACTGCGGTCATTTTCTAGCGAAACCCTAGTCTATGGGCCCCGAAGATCTACCCCACTAGCTATCTTCGTACGAGCGTTGACCAATGTACTTTTTTGTTGGTTTAGGTTGGTTTTGGACATATCTACATGGAAAACCAAGGTTGGGCCAAGATTCCATCCAGATCCCTCGTTTTGACTGTGGCGAGGGTTTCTTCCTACACGTCGAGCATTTCTACAAGTGTTATCGCGTGCACGTGAACACGCTCTCATCCGGGAGATAGGAAATGCATCTATGGATGTTCCAACACACTTTTACATGTATGCTATTTCCACACGCAAGTTTTCTTGGGATTCCGGCGCTCCTGCGGTCATTTTCTAGCGAAACCCTAGTCTATGGGCCCCGAAGATCTACCCCACTAGCTATCTTCGTACGAGCGTTGACCAATGTACTTTTTTGTTGGTTTAGGTTTGTTTTGGCCATATATTAATGGAAAACCAATATTGGGCCAAGATTCCATCGGTAGCCCTCGTTTTGACCCGCGGCGAGGGTTTCTGCCTACACGTCGAGTATTTCTGCAAGTCTTATCGAGTGCACGTGAACACGTTCTTACCCAGGAGATAGGAAATGCATCTATGGATGTTGCACCACACTTGTACATGTTTTCTATGGCCACACACAAGTTTTCATGGGATTCCGGTGCTCCTGCGGTAATTTTCCAGCGAAACCCTAGTCTATGGGCCATGAAGATCTACCCCCCTAGCTATCTCCGCATTGAGCATTGACCAATGTACTTTTTTGTTGGTTTAGGTTTTTTTTGGCCATATCTACATGGAAAACAAAGGTTGGGTCAAGATTCCATTGGTATCTCTCGTTTTGACCCGCGGCGAGGGTTTCTTCCTACACGTCGAGCATTTCTGCAAGTGTTATCGAGTGCACGTGAACACGTTCTTACCCAGGAGATAGGAAATGCATCTATGGATGTTGCACCACACTTGTACATGTATTATATGGCCACACGCAAGTTTTCGTGGGATTCCGGCACTCCTGCGGTCATTTTCTAGCGAAACCCTAGTCTATGGGCCCCGAAGATCTACCCCACTAGCTATCTTCGCATTTAGGCGTTGACCAATGTACTTTTTGTTGGTTTAGGTTTGTTTTGGCCATATCTACATGGAAAACCAAGGTTGGGCCAAGATTCCATCGGTATCCCTCGTTTTGACCTGTGGCGAGGGTTTCTTCCTACACGTCGAGCATTTCTACAAGTGTTATCGCGTGCACGTGAACACGCTCTCATCCGGGAGATAGGAAATGCATCTATGGATGTTCGAACACACTTTTACATGTATGCTATGGCCACACGCAAGTTTTCGTGGGATTCCGGCGCTACTGCGGTCATTTTCTAGCGAAACCCTAGTCTATGGGCCCCGAAGATCTACCCCACTAGCTATCTTCGTACGAGCGGTGACCAATGTACTTTTTTGTTGGTTTAGGTTTGTTTTGGCCATATCTACATGGAAAACCAAGGTTGGGCCAAGATTCCATCGGTATCCCTCCTTTTGACCCGTGGCGAGGGTTTCTTCCTACACGTCGAGCATTTCTGCAAGTGTTATCGCGTGCACGTGAACACGCTCTCACCCGGGAGTTAGGAAATGCATCTATGGATGTTCCAACACACTTTGACATGTATGCTATGGCCACACGCAAGTTTTCGGATTCCTGCCTCAAGGTCATTTTCTATGAAACCCTAGTCCGTGGGCCCCGAAGATCTACCCCACTAACTATCTCCGTACGAGCGTTGACCAATGTACTTTTTTGTTGGTTTAGGTTTGTTTTGGCCATATCTACATGGAAAACAAAGGTTGGGCCAAGATTCCATCTGTATCCCTCGTTTTGACCCGTGGCGAGGGTTTCTTCCTACACGTCGAGCATTTCTACAAGTGTTATCGCGTGCACGTGAACACGCTCTCATCCGGGAGATAGGAAATGCATCTATGGATGTTCCAACACACTTTTACATGTATGCTATGGCCACACGCAAGTTTTCGTGGGATTCCGGCGCTCCTGCGGTCATTTTCTAGCGAAACCCTAGTCTATGGGCCCCGAAGATCTACCCCACTAGCTATCTTCGCATTTGCGTTGACCAATGTACTTTTTTGTTGGTTTAGGTTTGTTTTGGCCATATATACATGGAAAACCAAGGTTGGGCCAAGATTCCATCGGTATCCCTCGTTTTGACCTGTGGCGAGGGTTTCTTCCTACACGTCGAGCATTTCTACAAGTGTTATCGCGTGCACGTGAACACGCTCTCATCCGGGAGATAGGAAATGCATCTATGGATGTTCCAACACAATTTTACATGTATGCTATGGCCACACGCAAGTTTTCTTTGGATTCCGGCGCTCCTGCGGTCATTTTCTAACGAAACCCTAGTCTATGGCCCCGAAGATCTACCCCACTAGCTATCTTCGTACGAGCGTTTACCAATGTACTTTTTTGTTGGTTTAGGTTTGTTTTGGCCATATATTAATGGAAAACCAATATTGGGCCAAGATTCCATCGGTAGCCTCTCGTTTTGACCCGCGGCGAGGGTTTCTTCCTACACGTCGAGTATTTCTGCAAGTCTTATCGAGTGCACGTGAACACGTTCTTACCCAGGAGATAGGAAATGCATCTATGGATGTTGCACCACACTTGTACATGTTTTCTATGGCCACACACAAGTTTTCATGGGATTCCGGTGCTCCTGCGGTAATTTTCCAGCGAAACCCTAGTCTATGGGCCATGAAGATCTACCCCCCTAGCTATCTCCGTTTAGAATTGACCAATGTACTTTTTGTTGGTTTAGGTTTGTTTTGGCCATATCTACATGGAAAACAAAGGTTGGGTCAAGATTCCATTGGTATCTCTCGTTTGACCTGACGAGGGTTTCTTCCTACACGTCGAGCATTTCTGCAAGTGTTATCGAGTGCACGTGAACACGTTCTTACCCAGGAGATAGGAAATGCATCTATGGATGTTGCACCACACTTGTACATGTATGCTATGGCCACACGCAAGTTTTCGTGGGATTCCGGCACTCCTGCGGTCATTTTCTAGCGAAACCCTAGTCTATGGGCCCCGAAGATCTACCCCACTTGCTATCTTCGTACGAGCGTTGACCAATGTACTTTTTGTTGGTTTAGGTTTGTTTTGGCCATATCTACATGGAAAACCAAGGTTGGGCCAAGATTCCATCGGTATCCCTCGTTTTGACCTGTGGCGAGGGTTTCTTCCTACACGTCGAGCATTTCTACAAGTGTTATCGCGTGCACGTGAACACGCTCTCATCCGGGAGATAGGAAATGCATCTATGGATGTTCCAACACACTTTTACATGTATGCTATGGCCACACGCAAGTTTTCGTGGGATTCCGCTCTGCGGTCATTTTCTAGCGAAACCCTAGTCTATGGGCCCCGAAGATCTACCCCACTAGCTATCTTCGTACGAGCGTTGACCAATGTACTTTTTTGTTGGTTTAGGTTTGTTTTGGACATATCTACATGGAAAACCAAGGTTGGGCCAAGATTCCATCGGTATCCCTCGTTTTGACCCATGGCGAGGGTTTCTTCCTACACGTCGAGCATTTCTGCAAGTGTTATCGCGTGCACGTGAACACTCTCTCACCCGGGAGATAGGAAATGCATCTATGGATGTTCCAACACACTTTTACATGTATGCTATGGCCACACGCAAGTTTTCGTGGGATTCCGGCGCTCCTGCGGTCATTTTCTAGCGAAACCCTAGTCTATGGGCCCCGAAGATCTACCCCACTAGCTATCTCCGTCTGGCGTTGACCAATGTACTTTTTTGTTGGTTTAGGTTTGTTTTGGCCATATCTACATGGTAAACAAAGGTTGGGCCAAGATTCCATCGGTATCCCTCGTTTTGACCCGTGGCGAGGGTTTCTTCCTACACGTCGAGCATTTCTGCAAGTGTTATCGCGTGCACGTGAACACGCTCTCACCCGGGAGATAGGAAATGCATCTATGGAGGTTCCAACACACTTTTACATGTATGCTATGGCCACACGCAAGTTTTCGTCGGATTCCGGCGCTCCTGCGGTCATTTTCTAGCGAAACCCTAGTCTCTGGGCCCCGAAGATCTACCCCACTAGCTATCTCCGTACGAGCGTTGACCAATGTACTTTTTTGTTGGTTTAGGTTTGTTTTGGCCATATCTACATGGTAAACAAAGGTTGGGCCAAGATTCCATCTGTATCCCTCGTTTTGACCCGTGGCGAGGGTTTCTTCCTACACGTCGAGCATTTCTGCAAGTGTTATCGCGTGCACATGAACACGCTCTCACCCGGGAGATAGGAAATGCATCTATGGATGTTCCAACACACTTTTACATGTATGCTATGGCCACACGCAAGTACTACCAAGGCCACTATGATAGTGCCCACGGTAGCCGTCAGCGTTACTATGTCACCATACATCTTCCGCTGTTGTAGCTGCTGCCTCTGTTATAGTGCCGACGGTTATACCGTCGGCGTTATCATGTCAGTGCTGGTGCGGCCGAGGTATTGGAGCAGCAGGGCCACTGTGATAGTGCCCACGGTAGCCGTCGGCGTTAATATGTCACCTTACATCTCCGCCTGAAAACCACTAGTGCTGCAATAGCTGCTGCCAATGGTATAGTGCCGACAGTGGCCATCAGTGATACTATGTTAAGGAGCCCAAGTGTTAGTCATTTTTGAAGGAGCCAAACCAGCTAGCAGCACTGAGCAGCTGCTGCCGCTGTTGTAGTGCCGACGGTTATACCGTCGGCGTTACCATGTCAGTGCTGGTGCGGCAGGGCCACTATGATAGTGCCCACGGTAGCTGTCAGCGTTACTATGTTCAGGAGTCATTTTGAGAGAGGCAAAAAGTTTGCAGCATTGAAGTAGCTGCTACCGTTGTTATAGTGCCGACGGTAATACCGTCGGCATAGTCATGACTATGAACGTCGTCATTCTGCCGTTTCCTCCGAAGACGGCAAATCCACGTGGCGTCGGCCTATGCTGAAGGCCGTATGACGCTGACAGTGGCCGTCGGCGTAGGTGGGTCTAAGCCGACGGTGATACTGTGCCCACGGTGGCCGTCGGCGTAGGCTGATCTATGCCGACGGTTTACTTGTGCTGACGGGGTTTTTCTGGCCGTGGGCGTACTGAGACAGTGCTGACGGCCCCGACAAATCACCGTCAGCGTTGAAATCACCGTCAGCGTCGTAGCTTGTTCCCGTAGTGGGGGAGGAAAATGAGTAGACCACACACGTCGAATGTAAACCTAGGAGTCAACTTGGAGGGAATACAATACACACAGACACACGATTGAAGTTTCTGCCCATCGGAGATGGCGTGATGAAATACCAATACACGAAGTGTAGCAAATATGTTGCACTGCACAACATATCGTGTGTGATGTTCTTCATCATTGCTGACGATAACACTTACTTTGCCTTGTGCGGTATATCACTCAGGTTCTCTTAATTAAGGCTAGTCATTTGCGGTGTGCAGGAAAAAGAGAGCGGGTGGGCTTCGGGTAGTGCATATATTTTCCATAAAGGATTGTTCGCACCGCACACGAATTACCATTTCCATGTGCGATTGGGGCCTTAAAAGGCTCAATTTACACTAGTAGGACATTGGATTTTATTGCATCCGCCTGGTTCCTACGTGTGAGGAGGGCCTTCTTAGTATCGGATTCTAATACATTTTTTCTATTCGGTTTAATTAGGACCCATAGGATAACAAAGCAGGACTAGATTGCAAGTTTAGACACTGTCATGCATCAAAGGATTCCCATTTATTTGAATCATTGCATAAAAATATCCGATGCCAAAAATAGGATGTGGTCAGGGCCATAGCTGACGCTTTAGAAGGCCCGTTCAAAAATTAAATCATTTATATGGTTTAAAATTTATGAAAGCTAAATTATTTTTTCATTCATACAATGTGGTCAAAATTTTGAACTACAGTGTTACGTTATCCTGGTGAAATTATCAGAGGTGAAAAGAGAAAAATCAACACCAATGTTACATTATATCTTGAAGAAATACATGAAAGTAGATGAAGGGCAACGGCATTAATTCTTCGTCGCTGCCCCTCCTATTGCACCTCACAGACAGGCACGTTATTTATGTAGCCTAGGCGGCATGCACATCATCCAATAGGATTGATGCATACCGTTTATTTTCGAGACGATCTTGAAAACTTGGATGGATGATTCTTCACTAGTATTCTGGGGTGTAGGTTTTGCCGACCTTGAAGGCGGTGGGGATGACCTCGTCGTAGACGTTCTTCATGCCACCCTTGGAGAGGAAGCGGAAGTTCATCGGGCCGGACAGCGGCTTGGAGCTCTTCACCTCCCACAGGTCGCCCTTCTTGGTAAAGGGCTCCCAATCCTCGGAGCCGTGCTGCCGGAGCTCGACTTCAGCGAGGCTGTCCCCTGCCCTCGTGTACTTGACCTTCAGCACCAGCTTCTTCGCGTCGGAACCCTTCTCCACCGTTAGGTCCACCGACGTGCACATCGCGCCGCCGATCAGCGCCGCCAGAACCGCCATCGCCAGAATCCTTGACAAAGCCATCTTGATTATATTGGTTGTTGTGTGTGGATGTGTTTGTAGCTGCTGCTGCTGCTGCGAGCTTGTGTGTATTCTGATGGATGATGTGGGTGGTATTTATGGGCGGGAGCCAGGGCCCGACAAGCGGCACTCCAGCGGTGTCGCTGGCTGGCCGTGACCTGCGCCTGTCCTTGTATGCCGATGATGCGTCTCGCCATCAACATCGGAGGCAACTGCACAGCATGCAGTTCTCCATTGCATATGACGGTCAAACCTGACCATTCTTTCGGCTGTGGTGCATATAATACGATAATTAATCATGCGGTGGAGCTTAAATTTTGTGTTGAGAATTCAGTGGCCTCTTTATTGCTGTAAAATGGGAATAAAAATGGCAATTTACCCACCGGTACCTGCGTCATACCGTACCCGCATAGACACCGTATGGGCACACACTTTTATACCATGGGTAATATCTATACTCTATACATTAAGTCACTGTTACGGATATGGTTGTATATATTTTTACCCGTGGTATATCCAAGCAGATTAGGGACGAGTACAAGATTGTAACTTGTAAACTTTAATAATTGTGATGTAATGGTCTACCTATTATTATTTAGTAGAGATAGTTGTGTTTTTTTTTGTAAATAACTTGTGTAGGAATACAAGTCTCAGTGCCTGTAGTTAAGAATTACAAGCAGAGCAGTCTCCAAGAAAAAGAAAATACCAACTCGGTCTTAATGAACCTTTTCATCTAGAGAGCCATTTCAACTGTTGTTGTCGCCATCAGTTAAAGCAATGCCAACTCAATAAGACGATAAACGATATGAACCATGATCTATCGTTTAAATATTAAGATTATGTCCGAAGTCTTTAGTTCTCCGCATATGACTAACGAATATCTCAAGGTTATATTTTATATAGCCTCATGATCATAATATGATAAATCTCCATGATAAATCTCTGTAAATCTAGAAATCTTATTCACATTGAACATATAAAATGAGTCACTTGAGTCAAGACATAAAGTTCTGAAGCAACTCTAACAACAACTCATCAAAGTGATGATCAAAATTAGTTGTAATAGATTCTATAAAAAAGGTGTCCACACTCCGCAATAATCAATATTGACCTAGTGTACTCCCACTTTTAATGTCTTTTCACTCGTTTTTTTACCATTTTATTCATACTTTCACTAGTGGAAACCGCCCCATATGTCCCGATTGCTAAGGGCCTTTAGTCCCGGTTACCTAACCGGGACGGGGCAATCGGGAATAAAGCCCCAACCTTTAGTCCCGGTTGCCCCACCAACCGGGACAAAAGGGCGTACACGTGGCCGCTACTGAGTGCGAGGGGGGAGGAGCAACCGTCTCGGTTAGTAACATGAACCGGGACAAATAACCCTCTGCCGCGGCAGAGATTGACACATTTCTCTGCCGGACAGAGAATTCATTTTGGCAACTTTTTTTTGCCGCGGCAGCATTTTGGCCACTTTTTATGCCGCGGCAGAGAATTCATTTATGTTGTTTTATTTTTTATTTAGTGTTTTGCACTCATCAATGAAGGAACCATTATATTACACAAGATCATCATGAAAATATAGATCCAAGTGTCGAACATATTACATTCGATACACAGAGTTCATGCACTACATACAAAATAAGCTCTTTGTACAATCCCTATTGTATATACACACCCGAATAGTATTCTCCTTTTGGGTTTAGGACTTCTTCATCCAAGAATTCCGCCAATTCCTCCTGAATTGCTCGTACGCGATCCTTTGGCAAAAGACCGTCCCGTACACGTTCGATCTGATTTAAAAAAGGAGTCAACCTATATGAATGAAACTAAACACAATTTGATGGTAATTAAAAACTATAGAAATTGTTTACGTACGTTAAGTTGCTCTAAATTTTTGCCCTTCTCATAGCACGTCTGACGGATGAACTCGCAAACATAGTATCCACATAAATTGTTCCCTGGTCCCTGCGTCACGCACTTTATGAGAACATAGTTCAATCAAAATAATAATCAAGCATGATAATAATGGTATCAAAACTAGAATCAAAGAGATGCACTGATATAGCTAGTGGTGCTTACATCTAGTGGTTTAAATGTAAGATCCTCTTTCCAAACACCCCTAGCCTAGTTGGTGAACCGTTTCCAAGCGCTGCCCGGCGAAGAAAACGAATAAAAGAAGTTATTAATTACTTGATATCATAAAATTCACGAACGTTGCCGATATAGTGTCGTAATGATTAGAATTATCGCTGGAGAATCATCTGCATGTCCTTTCACGACTCAAGGGGTTTATGTTTCGAGTCCATGACTAGTACACGCCCTTTGTCAGGTTGAATGATTAACAGAATATAGTGGAAGCTATGAATGCATAACTAATCAATTATATACTTAACGTCGAGTAAGCGAAATAGAAAGTGTATACAAGACAATAATACTCACTCGAAGTTGTAAGGAAATAGTATTTCCCTTCTGGTTTCTTGAAACCTTAACGCGTGTACGATATTATCCTCCGTATCCTGGGGGTTTGTTTTGAGATTAGCTTGATGAACCCAATATGGGTCAATGAACCCAATGTCATAGATTTGTCCTCAGCTGCATTCGAGAATATTCATTCTGCATATTATAGTATGATTACATACATGTAATAAACAAAGTGAGATAGCTAGAGACTAAATTAATTATAGAATTAGTACTTACAGACAATAGGCACTGATGATCGATTTATCCAAGGCGTCTTGATTGAATAATTGAAATAGTTCATCAAATTCAATGGATATCATGTCATCTATTTCTTTCCCATAATGCTTTTTTGTAACCCTCAACATTATCTAGTTAGCCCCGACCTTTGTGGCATGCATGTACCAGTTACGCAATCTTCGCATTTTTGTTGGAAGATTATTTACCTCCTCAGGTTTGACGAGAGGTTTGCCGTACTGGTATTTGTATGCTACTTCACCCACGGGGAAGTACTGTAACTGGGATAAGTAGTGGGCAATACTCATACCTTGAGCAGCGGCAGCTTCTCCGTACTGTGCAACTACATCTGGATCATACTGCTCTTCGGCCGCATATTTGCTCGATCCCACATTGGTATGAGAAATCACCTTGAGAGGGGCGCAAGACTGTTTTGCTTGTTCTCCGAGTTGGGCAACAGACTTCTCACTTGCATCAGTACTGCTCTTCGAGGCTTGTTGTGCCGCATGTAATTTGAGAATGGAACGCTCATAGTCTGATGACAGCTTTGGCTCGGGTTGATGAAGAGTCTTTAGCATTTTGAACACTCGGACTTTTTCTTCTTTGGTGCTGGGGAACTCTGGCTCTTTCGGCCGCCTCAGCTTAGCGAAAAACGCTGTCGTTTCCGCATCAACGATAGCCGTAGTCTCCTCTTCAGTACAGTCATAAGCTCTTTTGGGAGGAACCTTTGGTACTTTTGGAAGAGGATCTTGTTTACGTTTTGGCGATCGCTTACCACTACGCAGAGTAGCGGTGGTACGCTTACGCTTTTATCCTGAGGCGCCAGCGATGGCTGCCGCGGCGATGGCTACGCCGGAGATTGGTGAGGTGACGGAGCCGGGTGAGGCGACGGAGATGGGTGAGGTGTCGGAGCCGGGTGAGGCGACGAAGACGGCTGCCGCGGCGGCGACGACCTCGCTGGAGACGGGTAAGTCAGCGGCGAAGATGGCCTTGGCGTGTGATTTGGAAGCACGATACATTCCTTTGGCCATAGAATGGTGACGTTTGTTGCTTCTCCCAGTTCAGTCACATCCCCTTCACCTGCAGGGTAGTCAAGCTTCAAAACTTCAAAGGTGGGCATGATTTCATCCACCCCGACAACAGCGTAGCCCTCTGGAACCGGACGACAGTGGTAAGTTGGTGTGGGTCCAATTGGTAAGGCATAGCCGACCGCCACCTTCATTGATATGTTCACAACTTTGACATGTAGCTCGCAGTGTGTCATCTGTGTGATATCATCCACTGGGTAGCCAACAGGAGCCATCGTCGGTGCACCATCGTCATCGTCATTGTCATCACCCGGGACCTCGGTGGAAGCCACACTGCTTTTTCGATTATTCGATAGGCCGGTAGCATCGAATGCAGGTTGTACCACCATGTACTGTTGAGATGGGCCGGTAGTACCTTGCTGGCTAAGTGCGTTAATTTGATCTTGTTTTTGCTTTATTCGTTCTTCAATTATACGCATTCGCTCTTTCTGTATCTGCTTCAACTTCTGCCCTGTCCTTTCTCCTCTGACGGCTTCTATCAGGATATTTCTTCCTCTCTTCGGGAAACCCAGTGCTCCATGGTTTGGAGCCTACTGTGCCTCGTGTTCGTCCATCATGTTCCTTATTTCCAAGGGCGAGTGTGAGCTCATCATTCTCTCTATCGGGAATGAAGTCCCCATCTTTAGCAGCCTTTACTGCTTTTCTCATCTTCTCGATTGGCAAGGGGTCTTCTTTATGTCGTATGCTATATGTACACTTCCCTTCCGAGTCCAACGTGCCCCCATGCCCGTAAAACCAATTCTTTGCATGTTCGATCCAATCGTCTGTCTCTGGGATGATCTTTTTATCACGCAGTTCATCCCCAAGTTTCGTCCACTTAGGAATGCCAGCCCTGTAGCCACCATGCCCCATAGTATGGTGATACTTCTTGTTAGCAGCATTCAGCTTATTCATTGTAGACATTTTCTTAGCTTTTTCTGATGTCTTGTAATTCACAAACTCAGCCCAGAATGGTTTTATCTTTTGAAACTGAATCTTCTCGAAATCTGGAGTCTTCTCTTTCACGACATAGTCAAGGTGCAATCTTTTCTTCCAGTTGGTGAAACACTAGACCATCTTATTCATAGCCCACTCCTTGACCTTCATCTCCATGGCTCGCGCATGTTCTATGGCGTCCTCAACTGGATCCTCCGCATTAGGGAGAGATAAAGACGTTCCCTCTTCTTATGCATCAGTACACCTATTCCAATTTCGAATGGTGATAGGGATGAAGTCCCTAACGATTACTCCGCATTGTGCCCCAAATTTGTTTGCGATTGGATCGAACGTGCATCACAAACAAGTCGTCTTCTCGATCACACAAGGCATCGCCTTCTCCCTCGCGGAAGGCATCACCTTCAACCTCAAACAAGTCGTCTCTTCCAGCAAAAATAGGATCACCCTCATAGGAGTTGTTCAGAAACGTCGATACATCTAAATTCTCTTCCCCGCGGATCATACCTTGGATCAACTCTTCCTTTTCTTCATATCTGTCGTGTGGGTCCATATTTTCTGCATAGGTGGAAAAACAGATAAGTCAAAGCGGCTAAGGGAGAATGTTAGGTACGGTGTTGAGAGATATAAACCTTAATTCGAAGAAACCCTAATATATATATACACAATAATAAAAATGAATTTACAATATCAGAAACCCTAATTTAGAGAAACCATCGGGCTCGAATCTTATTGCGAAGAAACAATACCGGAAAGAAAGGCGGCAATCAATACATGGCATAATACAATGCGCAATCAATATGTATGACATGTAAGATTTAGAGATCCTACACTAGACCTAGGTGCAACATCAATTTAAAAGGGTTCGGGATGCCCTAGCAAGGACACACCTGCGAACCCACATGTACATAAGGGGTGTCGATGTTTCTTTAACTAAACTAGGGTTTAAAGTTGCTTGACAATGTATTATGATTCCTTAGACACATAGTTATGCATGGCTAAGCAGGACATATATATAAGCTTTAGAAGTGCACACAAGCCAAATCTAGTTATGCTAGGAGCAGTGGATTAGGTAATATAAGCTCAAAGGGAGTAATGCAATAGATAGGACACTCTATCTATCGATAAAAGACCACAGTAGAATCGTATGCATCATGGCAAGAATTGAAATGCTTTCGAAATCATAGGATTATATCATGATGGGGCTATGCTTGCCTTTGCCTGTTGATAGCCGAAAGCAGAGCTTCAGGATCCTTGTGCTTGACTTGATTACAGTTGGTCAACTATTTGTCTTCGAGCTTCGACGGTGTTGATCTCTAGCTTCGATCTCGATATCCTATTCTACCGAGAAGAACCAAACACCGAAAAGAAAGGGAAACAATCAACACATGGCATCGATTCAATGCTCAAGCAAGTATGATGATATGACAAGTTGAATTGCATTGAAATGTAACCCTAAATATGCTCGACAATTAATCGGGGTTCCGAGGGGTGAAAACCCTAACTCGGAGAAACTCTGGAATCACCTGTGAGGGGTTACTATATTCTTGTAATTAAACTTGTGATGAAAGTTGTTGAAGAATGCATGATTATAGCTTAAATAGATACTTCTCACTTTTCTGAACATTTTGATATATTATACATATTTTTCTGAGTTATAATGAATTACTTATTGAATTTACAAGATTATTACATTTTCTGGAATTGTTTAATCAATTTAAATGGAATTATTGCATCACTGTGACATCAGCAGAGGGGTGAGGTCATTTGTCACCGGGGCAGAGGCTACCCCCAGCCACTGACGACTAGGCCCCATGGGATATTATTCTTATTCCAGAAAATATTTTAATAAAAAGAAAAGAGTTTATATTGCCTCATGCTGATGTCAGCATAACATCAGCAATGGGGATCCTCGGGTGGGCGATGCCAGTGCCGATTGCGGGCACACGAGCGAGCGAGACTAGGCTCGTTCGATGCGGCTCATCGAGGGGACCACAAATTGGCGGTGCTGGACCATTTGGTCGAGGGACTCGCCGGCGGCGAGAACAACTGCGGCAGCGGGGTGAGGCGTATGACGCGGGCTCGATACAAAGAGCAAGAAGGAGAACGGAGGGGTGCCTGAGCACCAGCGGCGGGTCGGGAAGGCTTGGCGTGGTCCGAGGGCAGCCGAATCTAAGCCGGCGAGCATGAACTGCGGCGACGGAAAGTGACGCTCGACGCGGGCTCGAAACAGATCGAGAGGGAGGACGGAGAGCTCACCACGGTGTGCGGACAGGATGGAGGCGGCCGGGGCGGCGGCGAGCTCGGGCAGCCTGCCGGCGTCAGGGGCAGATCCTGTGCGCGTGTCGGTGAGAAGCAGATAAGTGAGATGTGGAAGAAGAAGAGGAGGCGAGCCAGTTATAAACGAAGGATCTTTTATCCGGGTTGGTGACTCCAACCGGGACTAAAGGGTCATATGTCCCGGTTGGAGCCACCAACCGGGACGTATACTCCACTTTCTTTTCATAAGTCCAAGGGGCGCGTGCAGGGGTCTTTAGTCCGGGTTGGTGGCTCCAACCGGGACATATGACCCCGTTTTCAAATTTTGTTCAGGAATTTTCTCTCTATTCCCGCCTTATTTTTTATTTTGTGGTTTAAATTTGTAATGTTTTTTAAATGATAATTACTTTGGAATTTAGAAAAACTTTAAACATAAAAAGTGTTTGAATTTGAATAACTAATTCAAAACCATTTTCTGTTTTGAAAAATAATTAATATAACCATTTAAAATATGAACCATTTAAAATTAAAAATGAATTAACTTATATTTTTTGAATATTAATTTGGAATTTAGAAAAACTTTAAACATAACAAGTGTTTGGATTTGAATAACTAATTCGAAACCATTTTTTGTTTTTAAAAATAATTAATGTAACCATTTAAAATTAAAAATGAATTAACTTATATTTTGTGAATATTAATTTGGAATTTGGAAAACTTTAAACATAAAAAGTGTTTGGATTTGAATAACTAATTCAAACCATTTTTTGTTTTCAAAAATAATTAATGTAACCATCTAAAATTAAAAATGAATTAACTTATATTTTTTGAATATTAATTTGGAATTTAGAAAAAATTTAAACATAAAAAGTGTTTGGATTTGAATAACTAATTCAAAACCATTTTCTGTTTTTAATTTGGATTTGAATTAACTTATATTTTTTATATATTAATGGGCGGGGAAAAAAGGACGGGGAATAATGGGCGGGAAGAAAATTTTATTATGATAGAACTGGAATTAAAGTACATAACGCAACTAACACTAAGTTACATAAAGCACGACTGAAGATTAAGATACCTAGAAGAACTGCAAATTAAGATACATGGCCAGATTAAGTCACAATTGGCCGAACTTGTTTTGCAATGTTAGAGTGATTAAGTCATGCTCCTGCCTACACCTGTAATACTCGCCACTTTAGTCGTCGTACGCCGCGGCCGTCGTCGCTATCGTCGTCGGGGTCGCCATAGTTGGACCTTGAAGGCTGAGTACGAGTGGGCTGGACTTGAGGGTAGCGCATGCGGGGGTTAGAGTCGGAGGCCGTGTCGTAGGCCATGACGCTCTAGAGAGTCCGGCCGCGCCACCACAGTCGACGGCCGGCCTCGTTGAAGTTCGGAGGAGGTGGGCCGTCCTCCTCATGCCTGGCGAGCGCCCTCTCACGCCGATCCCCGAATAAGGCTTCTGAGTCGAAAAATAGTCGGGATGCCAGTTGGGATTCCCCCGCCGCTCCAGCGTGAGCTCGAAGTAGTAGTGGTTCGTGATGGCCATCCGACGCGCCACACCTAGAGGGACAGGAGGAACCGGCATGCCTCCGGCGCTCAGCATCCAGCCGACGGGGACGCAGTAGCCCGGCGGGCAGGGGTAGTTCGAGGCGCAAAGCGCCTCCGCCTCCCTGGGGGTTAGTCTTATGGTGGAAGCCATGGGAAAGAGTGATGAGGTTGCAGATATGATTCTAGAGATGTGAAATGACAATGGAGGCCAATACTACATATATGTACTGAGAAATGGTGAGAAGAAAATTGTGGGAAGAAATGGCGGGAGAGAAATGGCGGGGAAAAAACTACGGGAAGAAAAATGGCGGGAAGAAACTTGGGTTTAGGGTTTAGGGTTTTGTGAAGGTTTTTTCGAGCATCGTTAGAACTTGCATTGGATCTCTGAAGAAACCACATATTGCGAGTCTAAAAATGATTTTTACAAAAAATCACGGGCGTTAGATCATGTACCTGTAGTACAAACCGGACCCACTTCCTGCCGATTCGGCAGACATTTGTCCTTTTTACCCAGGATGGACGAAAAGGTTTGAGATGTCCCGGTTGGGAGATAGTCCATGTAAGGTGGTCTAGTATTTTATAAAAATGGGACGGTAGCATTCTGAAACAGCATTTTGGTGGTTACGTCACAAAATGACTCGTTTTTTGCTCTCAGAAAATGGAAAATGGCTTTTCCGTGCGACGAAAAGGAAAACTTCCTCCTGCAACATTGTTCTCCATACCAATGTCCACATGCATGCATAATATGGGCACAACATCACAAACTATGCCGTGATTCAACACATAACATCGGTCATTTGGACCGAAAGCCTTGAAACCTCGAACATGATAGGTCATTTTGTGAAGGTTTTTTCGAGACATGATCAATATACCAAGTCTAGTATTTTTCCTTGCAACTATGTCACATAATATGATACCAAGCGAAGGATTTACGTTGTTTGGATTTTTTTTGAATTTATTATGCCCGTTTTGAATTTTTTGAATTTCTAACTATGGTCGAACTAGCGTGCATGAAGATAGGGGACGAGCATTGTTATAACTTGCATTGGATCTCTGAAGAAACCACATATTGCGAGTCTAAAAATGATTTTTTCAAAAATCACGGGTGTTAGATCATGTAACTGTAGTACAAACCGGACCCACTTCCTACCGATTCGGTAGACATTTGTCCTTTTTACCCGGGATGGACGAAAATTTTTGAGATGTCCCGGTTGGGAGATAGTCCATGTAAGGTGGTCTAGTATTTTAAAAAAATGGGACGGTAGCATTCTGAAATAGCATTTTGGTGGTTACTTCACAAAACGACCAGTTTTTTGCGCTCGGAAAATGGAAAATGTCTTTTCCGTGCGACAAAAAGGAAAACTTCCTCCTGCAACATTGTTATCCATACCAATGTCCACATGCATGCATAATATAGGCACATCATCACAAACTATGCCATGATTCAACACATAACATCGGTCATTTGGACCAAAAACCATGAAACCTCGAACATGATAGGTCATTTTGTGAAGGTTTTTTCGAGACATGATCAATATTCCAAGTCTGGTATTTTTCCTTGCAACTATGTCACATAATATGACACCACGTGAAGGATTTACATTGGTTGGAATTTTTTTGAATTTCTTATGCCCGTTTTGAATTTTTTGAATTTTTCTAACTATGGTCGAACCAGCGTGCATGAAGATAGGGGATGAGCGTCGTTAGAACTTGCATTGGATCTCTGAAGAAACCACATATTGCGAGTCTAAAAATGATTTTTTCAAAAAATCACGGGCGTTAGATCATGTACCTGTAGTATAAAGCGGACCCACTTCTTGCCGATTCGGCAGACATTTGTCCTTTTTACCCGGGATGAGCGAAAAGGTTTGAGATGTCCCGGTTGGGAGATAGCCCATTTAAGGTGGTCTAGTATTTTACAAAAATGGGACGGTAGCCTTCTCAAATAGCATTTTGGTGGTTACTTCACAAAACGACCCGTTTTTTGCGCTCGGAAAATGGAAAATGGCTTTTTCGTGCGACGAAAAGGAAAACTTCCTCCTGCAACATTGTTCTCCATACCAATCCACATGCATGCATAATATAGGCACATCATCACAAACTATGCCGTGATTCAACACATAACATCGGTCATTTGGACCAAAAGCCATGAAACCTCGAACATGATAGGTCATTTTGTGAAGGTTTTTTCGAGACATGATCAATATACCAAGTCTGGTATTTTTCCTTGCAACTATGTCACATAATATAATACCACGCGAAGGATTTACATTGTTCGGATTTTTTTTGAATTTCTTATGCCCGTTTTGAATTTTTCGAATTTCTAACTATGGTCGAACCGGCGTGCATGAAGATAGGGGATGAGCATCGTTAGAACTTGCATTGGATCTCTGAAGAAACCAAATATTGAGTGTCTAAAAATGATTTTTTCAAAAAATCACGGGCGTTAGATCATGTACCTATAGTACAAACCAGACCCACTTCCTACCGATTCGGCGGACATTTGTCCTTTTTACCCGGGATGGACGAAAATGTTTCAAATGTCCCGGTTGGGAGATAGTCCATGTAAGGTGGTATAGTATTTTAGAAAAATGGGACGATAGCATTCTGCAATAGAATTTTGGTGGTTACTTCACAAAACGACATGTTTTTTGTGCTCGGAAAATGGAAAATGGCATTTCAGTGCGACGAAAAGGAAAACTTCCTCCTGCAACATTGTTCTCCATACCAATTTCCACATGCATGCATAATATGGGCACAACATCACAAACTATGCCGTGATTCAGCATATAACATCCGTCATTTGGACTGAAAGCCATGAAACCTCGAAATGATAGGTCATTTTATGAAGGTTTTTTCGAGACATGATCAATATACCAAGTCTGGTATTTTTCCTTGAAACTATGTCACATAATATGACACCACGCGAAGGATTTACATTGTTCGGATTTTTTTTGAATTTCTTATGCCCGTTTTGAATTTTTTGAATTTCTAACTATGGTCGAACCGGCGTGCATGAAGATAGGGGATGAGCATCGTTAGAACTTGCATTGGATCTCTGAAGAAACCACATATTGTGAGTCTAAAAATGATTTTTTCAAAAAATCACGGGCATTAGATCATGTACCTGTAGTATAAACCGGACCCACTTCTTGCCGATTCGGCAGACATTTATCCTTTTTACCCGGGCTGGATGAAAAGGTTTGAGATGTCCCGGTTGAGAGATAGTCCATGTAAGGTGGTCTAGTATTTTAGAAAAATGGGACGATAGCATTCTGCAATAGCATTTTGGTGGTTACTTCACAAAATGACCCTTTTTTGCGCTCGGAAAGTGGAAAATGGCTTTTCCGTGCGACGAAAAGGAAAACTTCCTCCTGCAACATTATTCTCCATACCAATGTCCACATGAATGCATAATATGGGCACAGCATAACAAACAATTCCGTGATTCAGCACATAACATCCGTCATTTGGACCGAAAGCCATGAAACCTCGAACATGATAGGTCATTTTGTGAATGTTTTTTCGAGAAATGATCAATATACCAAGTCTGGTAGTTTTCCTAGAAACTATGTCACATAATATGACACCACGCGAAGGATTTACATTGTTCGGATTTTTTTTGAATTTCCTATTCCCGTTTTGAATTTTTTGAATTTCTAACTATGGTCGAACCGGCGTGCATGAAGATAGGGAATGAGCATCGTTAGAACTTGCATTGGATCTCTGAAGGAAACACATATTGCGAGTCTAAAAATGATTTTTTCCAAAAATCACGGGCGTTAGATCATGTACCTGTATTACAAACCGGACCCACTTCCTACCGATTCGGCAGGCATTTGTCCTTTTTACCTCAGATGGACGAAAAGGTTTGAGATGTCCCGGTTGGGAGATAGTCCATGTAAGGTGGTCTAGTATTTTAGAAAAATGGGACGGTAGCATTCTGAAACAGCATTTTGGTGGTTACTTCACAAAACGACCCGTTTTTTGCGCTCGGAAATTGGAAAATGGCTTTTCCGTGCGACGAAAAGGAAAACTTCCTCCTGCAACATTGTTCTCCATGGCAATGTACACATGCATGCATAATATGGGCACATCATCACAAATTATGCCGTGATTCAGCACATAACATCGGTCATTTGGACCGAAAGCCATGAAACCTCGAACATGAAAGGTCATTTTGTGAAGGTTTTTTCGAGACATGATCAATATACCAAGTATGGTATTTTTAGTTGCAACTATATCACATAATATGACACCACGCGAAGGATTTACATTGTTCAGATTTTTTTTGAATTTCTTATGCCCGTTTTGAATTTTTGAATTTCTAACTATGGTCGAACCGGCGTGCATGAAGATAGGGGACGCGCATCGTCAGAACTTCCATTGGATCTCTGAAGAAACCACATATTGCAAGTCTAAAAATGATTTTTTCAAAAAATAATGGGTGTTAGATCATGTACCTGTATTACAAACTGGACCCACTTCCTACCGATTCGGCAGACATTTGTCCTTTTTACCCGGGATGGACGAAAAGGTTTGAGATGTCCCGGTTGGGAGATAGTCCATGTAAGGTGGTCTAGTATTTTACAAAAATGGGATGGTAGCATTCTGAAATAGCATTTTGGTGGTTACTTCACAGAACGACCCGTTTTTTGCGCTCGGAAAATGGAAAATGGCGTTTCCGTGGGACGAAAAGGAAAACTTCCTCCTGCAAAATTGTTCTCCATACCAATGTCCACATGCATGCATAATATGGGCACAACATCACAAACTATGCCGTGATTCAACATATAACATCGGTCATTTGGACCGAAAGCCATGAAACCTCGAACATGATATGTCATTTTGTGAAGGTTTTTTGAGACATGATCATTGTACTAAGTCTGGTATTTTTCCTTGCAACTATGTCACATAATATGACACCACGTGAAGGATTTACATTGTTCGGATTTTTTTTGAATTTCTGATGCCCGTTTTGAATTTTTTGAATTTCTAATTATGGTCGAACCGGCGTGCATGAAGATAGGGGATGAGCATCGTTAGAACTTGCATTGGATCTCTGAAGAAACCACATATTGCGAGTCTAAAAATGATTTTTTCAAAAAATCACGGGCGTTAGAACATGTACCTGTAGTATAAAGCGGACCCACTTCTTGCCGATTCGGCAGACATTTGTCCTTTTTACCCGGGATGGACGAAAAGGTTTGAGATGTTCCGGTTGGGAGATAGTCCATTTAAGGTGGTCTAGTATTTTACAAAAATGGGACGGTAGCATTCTGAAATAGCATTTTGGTGGTTACTTCACAAAACGACCCATTTTTTGGGCTCGGAAAATGGAAAATGGCTTTTCCGTGCGACGAAAAGGAAAACTTCCTCCTACAACATTGTTCTCCATACCAATGTCCACATGCATGCATAATATAGGCACATCATCACAAACTATGCCGTGATTCAACACATAACATCGGTCATTTGGACCAAAAGCGATGAAACCTCGAACATGATAGGTCATTTTGTGAAGGTTTTTACGAGACATGATCAATATACCAAGTCTGGTATTTTTCCTTGCAACTATGTCACATAATATTATACCACGCGAAGGATTTACATTGTTCGGATTTTTTTTGAATTTCTTATGCCCGTTTTGAATTTTTTGAATTTCTAACTATGGTCGAACCGACGTGCATGAAGATAGGGGACGAGCATCGTTAGAAATTGCATTGGATCTCTAAAGAAACCACATATTACGAGTCTAAAAATGATGTTTTCAAAAAATCACGGGCGTTAGATCATGTAACTGTAGTACAAACCGGACACACTTCCTACCGATTCGGCAGACATTTGTCCTTTTTACCCGGGATGGACAAATTTTTTTGAGATGTCCCGGTTGGGAGATAGTCCATGTAAGGTGGTCTAGTATTTTAAAAAAATTGGACGGTAGCATTCTGAAACAACATTTTGGTGGTTATTTCACAAAACGACATGTTTTTTGCACTCGGAAAATGGAAAATGGCGTTTCTGTGGGACGAAAAGGAAAACTTCCTCTACAAAATTGTTCTCCATACCAATGTCCACATGCATGCATCATATGGGCACAGCATCACAAACTATGCCGTGATTCAGCACATAACATCGGTCATTTGGACCTAAAGCCATGAAACCTCGAACATGATAGGTCATTTTGTGAAGGTTTTTTGAGACATGATCAATATACCAAGTCTGGTATTTTTCCTTGCAACTATGTCACATAATATGACACCACGTGAAGGATTTACATTGTTCGGATTTTTTTGAATTTCTTATGCCCGTTTTGAATTTTTTGAATTTCTAACTATGGTCGAACCAGCGTGCATGAATATAGGGGATGAGCATCGTTAGAACTTGCATTGGATCTCTGAAGAAACCACATATTGCGAGTCTAAAAATGATTTTTTCAAAAAATCAGGGGCGTTAGATCATGTACCTGTAGTATAAAGCGGACCCACTTCTTGCCGATTCGGCAGACATTTGTCCTTTTTACCCAGGATGGACGAAAAGGTTTGATATGTCCCGGTTGGGATATAGTCCATTTAAGGTGGTCTAGTATTTTACAAAAATGGGACGGTAGCATTCTGAAATAGCATTTTGGTGGTTACTTCACAAAACGACCCGTTTTTTACGCTCGGAAAATAGAAAATGGATTTTCCGTATGCGAAGAGGAAAACTTCCTCCTGCAACATTGTTCTCCATACCAATGTCCACATGCATGCATAATATAGGCACATCATCACAAACTATGCCGTGATTCAACACATAACATCGGTCATTTGGACCAAAAGCCATGCAACTTCTAACATGATAGGTCATTTTGTGAAGGTTTTTTCGAGACATGATCAATATACCAAGTCTGGTATTTTTCCTTGCAACTATGTCACATAATATAATACCACGCGAAGGATTTACATTGTTCGGATTTTTTTTGAATTTCTTATGCCCGTTTTGAATTTTTTGAATTTCTAACTATGGTCGAACCGGCGTGCATGAAGATAGGGAACGAGCATCGTTAGAACTTGCATTGGATCTCTGAAGAAACTAAAAATTGCGAGTCTAAAAATGATTTTTTTCAAAAAATCACGGGCGTTAGATCATGTACCTGTAGTACAAACCGGACCCACTTCCTACCGATTCGGCAGACATTTGTCCTTTTTACCTGAGATGGACGAAAAGGTTTGAGATGTCACGGTTGGGATATAGTCCATGTAAGGTGGTCTAGTATTTTAGAAAAAGACGGTAGCATTCTGAAACAACATTTTGGTGGTTACTTCACAAAACGACCCGTTTTTTGCGCTCGGAAAGTGGAAATGGCTTTTCCGTGCGACGAAAAGGAAAACTTCCTCCTGCAACATTGTTCTCCATGCCAATGTACACATGCATGCATAATATGGGCACAGCATCACAAATTATGCCGTGATTCAGCACATAACATCGGTCATTTGGACCGAAAGCCATGAAACCTCGAACATGAAAGGTCATTTTGTGAAGGTTTTTTCGAGACATGATCAATATACCAAGTCTGGTATTTTTACTTGCAACTATATCACATAATATGACACCACGCGAAGGATTTACATTGTTCAGTTTTTTTTTGAATTTCTTATGCCCGTTTTGAATTTTTGAATTTCTAACTATGGTCGAACCGGCGTGCATGAAGATAGTGGACGAGCATCGTCAGAACTTCCATTGGATCTCTGAAGAAACCACATATTGCAAGTCTAAAAATGATTTTTTCAAAAAATAACGGGCGTTAGATCATGTACCTGTATTACAAACCGGACCCACTTCCTACCGATTCGGCAGACATTTGTCCTTTTTACCCGGGATGGACGAAAAGGTTTGAGATGTCCCGGTTGGGAGATAGTCCATGTAAGGTGGTCTAGTATTTTACAAAAATGGTACGGCAGCATTCTGAAACAGCATTTTGGTGGTTACTTCACAAAACGACCCGTTTTTTGCGCTCGGAAAATGGAAAATGGCGTTTCCGTGGGACGAAAAGGAAAACTTCCTCCTGCAAAATTGTTCTCCATACCAATGTCCACATGCATGCATAATATGGGCACAGCATCACAAACTATGCCGTGACTCAGACATAACATCCGTCATTTGGACCGAAAGCCATGAAACCTCGAACATGATAGGTCATTTTGTGAAAGTTTTTAGAAATGATCAATATACCAAGTCTGGTATTTTTCCTTGCAACTATGTCACATAATATGACACCACGTGAAGGATTTACATTGTTCGGATTTTTTGAATTTCTTATGCCCGTTTTGAATTTTTTGAATTTCTAACTATGGTCGAACCAAGTGCATGAAGATAGGGATGAGCATCGTTAGAACTTGCATTGGATCTCTGAAGAAACCACATATTGCGAGTCTAAAAATGATTTTTCCAAAAAATCAGGGGCGTTAGATCATGTACCTGTAGTATAAAGCGGACCCACTTCTTGCCGATTCGGCAGACATTTATCCTTTTTACCCGGGATGGACGAAAAGGTTTGATATGTCCCGGTTGGGAGATAGTCCATTTAAGGTGGTCTATTATTTTACAAAAATGGGACGGTAGCATTCTGAAATAGCATTTTGGTGGTTACTTCACAAAACGACCCGTTTTTTACGCTCGGAAAATAGAAAATGGATTTTCCGTGCGACGAAAAGGAAAACTTCCTCCTGCAACATTGTTCTCCATACCAATGTCCACATGCATGCATAATATAGGCACATCATCACAAACTATGCCGTGATTCAACACATAACATCGGTCATTTGGACCAAAAGCCATGCAACTTCTAACATGATAGGTCATTTTGTGAAGGTTTTTTCGAGACATGATCAATATACCAAGTCTGGTATTTTTCCTTGCAACTATGTCACATAATATAATACCACGCGAAGGATTTACATTGTTCGGATTTTTTTTGAATTTCTTATGCCCGTTTTGAATTTTTTGAATTTCTAACTATGGTCGAACCGGCGTGCATGAAGATAGGGAACGATAGGGAACGAGCATCGTTAGAACTTGCATTGGATCTCTGAAGAAACTAAATATTGCGAGTCTAAAAATGATTTTTTTCAAAAAATCACGGGCGTTAGATCATGTACCTGTAGTACAAACCGGACCCACTTCCTACCGATTCGGCAGACATTTGTCCTTTTTACCTGAGATGGACGAAAAGGTTTGAGATGTCCCGGTTGGGATATAGTCCATGTAAGGTGGTCTAGTATTTTAGAAAAAGACGGTAGCATTCTGAAACAACATTTTGGTGGTTACTTCACAAACGACCCGCTTTTGCGCCGGAAAGTGGAAATGGCTTTTCCGATGCATTTAAAAGGAAAACTTCCTCCTGCAACATTGTTCTCCATGCCAATGTACACATGCATGCATAATATGGGCACAGCATCACAAATTATGCCGTGATTCAGCACATAACATCGGTCATTTGGACCGAAAGCCATGAAACCTCGAACATGAAAGGTCATTTTGTGAAGGTTTTTTCGAGACATGATCAATATACCAAGTCTGGTATTTTTACTTGAAACTATATCACATAATATGACACCACGCGAAGGATTTACATTGTTCATTTTTTTTTTGAATTTCTTATGCCCGTTTTGAATTTTTGAATTTCTAACTATGGTCGAACCGGCGTGCATGAAGATAGGGGACGAGCATCGTCAGAACTTCCATTGGATCTCTGAAGAAACCACATATTGCAAGTCTAAAAATGATTTTTTCAAAAAATAACGGGCGTTAGATCATGTACCTGTATTACAAACCGGACCCACTTCCTACCGATTCGGCAGACATTCGTCCTTTTTACCCGGGATGGACGAAAAGGTTTGAGATGTCCCGGTTGGGATATAGTCCATGTAAGGTGGTCTAGTATTTTAGAAAAAGACGGTAGCATTCTGAAACAACATTTTGCTGGTTACTTCACAAAACGACCCGTTTTTTGCGCTCGGAAAGTGGAAATGGCTTTTCCGTGCGACGAAAAGGAAAACTTCCTCCTGCAACATTGTTCTCCATGCCAATGTACACATGCATGCATAATATGGGCACAGCATCACAAATTATGCCGTGATTCAGCACATAACATCGGTCATTTGGACCGAAAGCCATGAAACCTCGAACATGAAAGGTCATTTTGTGAAGGTTTTTTCGAGACATGATCAATATACCAAGTCTGGTATTTTTACTTGCAACTATATCACATAATATGACACCACGCGAAGGATTTACATTGTTCAGTTTTTTTTTGAATTTCTTATGCCCGTTTTGAATTTTTGAATTTCTAACTATGGTCGAACCGGCGTGCATGAAGATAGTGGACGAGCATCGTCAGAACTTCCATTGGATCTCTGAAGAAACCAAATATTGCAAGTCTAAAAATGATTTTTTCAAAAAATAACGGGCGTTAGATCATGTACCTGTATTACAAACCGGACCCACTTCCTACCGATTCGGCAGACATTCGTCCTTTTTACCCGGGATGGACGAAAAGGTTTGAGATGTCCCGGTTGGGAGATAGTCCATGTAAGGTGGTCTAGTATTTTACAAAAATGGTACGGCAGCATTCTGAAACAGCATTTTGGTGGTTACTTCACAAAACGACCCGTTTTTTGCGCTCGGAAAATGGAAAATGGCGTTTCCGTGGGACGAAAAGGAAAACTTCCTCCTGCAAAATTGTTCTCCATACCAATGTCCACATGCATGCATAATATGGGCACAGCATCACAAACTATGCCGTGACTCAGCACATAACATCCGTCATTTGGACCGAAAGCCATGAAACCTCGAACATGATAGGTCATTTTGTGAAAGTTTTTTCGAGAAATGATCAATATACCAAGTCTGGTATTTTTCCTTGCAACTATGTCACATAATATGACACCACGTGAAGGATTTACATTGTTCGGATTTTTTTGAATTTCTTATGCCCGTTTTGAATTTTTTGAATTTCTAACTATGGTCGAACCAGCGTGCATGAAGATAGGGGACGAGCATCGTTAGAACTTGCATTGGATCTCTGAAGAAACCACATATTGCGAGTCTAAAAATGATTTTTTCAAAAAATCAGGGGCGTTAGATCATGTACCTGTAGTATAAAGCGGACCCACTTCTTGCCGATTCGGCAGACATTTGTCCTTTTTACCCGGGATGGACGAAAAGGTTTGATATGTCCCGGTTGGGAGATAGTCCATTTAAGGTGGTCTATTATTTTACAAAAATGGGACGGTAGCATTCTGAAATAGCATTTTGGTGGTTACTTCACAAAACGACCCGTTTTTTACGCTCGGAAAATAGAAAATGGATTTTCCGTGCGACGAAAAGGAAAACTTCCTCCTGCAACATTGTTCTCCAAACCAATTTCCACATGCATGCATAATATAGGCACATCATCACAAACTATGCCGTGATTCAACACATAACATCGGTCATTTGGACCAAAAGCCATGCAACTTCTAACATGATAGGTCATTTTGTGAAGGTTTTTTCGAGACATGATCAATATACCAAGTCTGGTATTTTTCCTTGCAACTATGTCACATAATATAATACCACGCGAAGGATTTACATTGTTCGGATTTTTTTTGAATTTCTTATGCCCGTTTTGAATTTTTTGAATTTCTAACTATGGTCGAACCGGCGTGCATGAAGATAGGGACGAGCATCGTTAGAACTTGCATTGGATCTCTGAAGAAACTAAATATTGCGAGTCTAAAAATGATTTTTTTCAAAAAATCATGGGCGTTAGATCATGTACCTGTAGTACAAACCGGACCCACTTCCTACCGATTCGGCAGACATTTGTCCTTTTTACCTGAGATGGACGAAAAGGTTTGAGATGTCCCGGTTGGGATATAGTCCATGTAAGGTGGTCTAGTATTTTAGAAAAAGACGGTAGCATTCTGAAACAACATTTTGGTGGTTACTTCACAAAACGACCCGTTTTTTGCGCTCGGAAAGTGGAAATGGCTTTTCCGTGCGACGAAAAGGAAAACTTCCTCCTGCAACATTGTTCTCCATGCCAATGTACACATGCATGCATAATATGGGCACAGCATCACAAATTATGCCGTGATTCAGCACATAACATCGGTCATTTGGACCGAAAGCCATGAAACCTCGAACATGAAAGGTCATTTTGTGAAGGTTTTTTCGAGACATGATCAATATACCAAGTCTGGTATTTTTACTTGAAACTATATCACATAATATGACACCACGCGAAGGATTTACATTGTTCATTTTTTTTTTGAATTTCTTATGCCCGTTTTGAATTTTTGAATTTCTAACTATGGTCGAACCGGCGTGCATGAAGATAGGGGACGAGCATCGTCAGAACTTCCATTGGATCTCTGAAGAAACCACATATTGCAAGTCTAAAAATGATTTTTTCAAAAAATAACGGGCGTTAGATCATGTACAGACATAAACCGGACCCACTTCCTACCGATTCGGCAGACATTCGTCCTTTTTACCCGGGATGGACGAAAAGGTTTGAGATGTCCCGGTTGGGATATAGTCCATGTAAGGTGGTCTAGTATTTTAGAAAAAGACGGTAGCATTCTGAAACAACATTTTGCTGGTTACTTCACAAAACGACCCGTTTTTTGCGCTCGGAAAGTGGAAATGGCTTTTCCGCATGACGAAAGGAAAACTTCCTCCTGCAACATTGTTCTCCATGCCAATGTACACATGCATGCATAATATGGGCACAGCATCACAAATTATGCCGTGATTCAGCACATAACATCGGTCATTTGGACCGAAAGCCATGAAACCTCGAACATGAAAGGTCATTTTGTGAAGGTTTTTTCGAGACATGATCAATATACCAAGTCTGGTATTTTTACTTGCAACTATATCACATAATATGACACCACGCGAAGGATTTACATTGTTCAGTTTTTTTTTGAATTTCTTATGCCCGTTTTGAATTTTTGAATTTCTAACTATGGTCGAACCGGCGTGCATGAAGATAGTGGACGAGCATCGTCAGAACTTCCATTGGATCTCTGAAGAAACCAAATATTGCAAGTCTAAAAATGATTTTTTCAAAAAATAACGGGCGTTAGATCATGTACCTGTATTACAAACCGGACCCACTTCCTACCGATTCGGCAGACATTCGTCCTTTTTACCCGGGATGGACGAAAAGGTTTGAGATGTCCCGGTTGGGAGATAGTCCATGTAAGGTGGTCTAGTATTTTACAAAAATGGTACGGCAGCATTCTGAAACAGCATTTTGGTGGTTACTTCACAAAACGACCCGTTTTTTGCGCTCGGAAAATGGAAAATGGCGTTTCCGTGGGACGAAAAGGAAAACTTCCTCCTGCAAAATTGTTCTCCATACCAATGTCCACATGCATGCATAATATGGGCACAGCATCACAAACTATGCCGTGACTCAGCACATAACATCCGTCATTTGGACCGAAAGCCATGAAACCTCGAACATGATAGGTCATTTTGTGAAAGTTTTTTCGAGAAATGATCAATATACCAAGTCTGGTATTTTTCCTTGCAACTATGTCACATAATATGACACCACGTGAAGGATTTACATTGTTCGGATTTTTTTGAATTTCTTATGCCCGTTTTGAATTTTTTGAATTTCTAACTATGGTCGAACCAGCGTGCATGAAGATAGGGGATGAGCATCGTTAGAACTTGCATTGGATCTCTGAAGAAACCACATATTGCGAGTCTAAAAATGATTTTTCCAAAAAATCAGGGGCGTTAGATCATGTACCTGTAGTATAAAGCGGACCCACTTCTTGCCGATTCGGCAGACATTTGTCCTTTTTACCCGGGATGGACGAAAAGGTTTGATATGTCCCGGTTGGGAGATAGTCCATTTAAGGTGGTCTATTATTTTACAAAAATGGGACGGTAGCATTCTGAAATAGCATTTTGGTGGTTACTTCACAAAACGACCCGTTTTTTACGCTCGGAAAATAGAAAATGGATTTTCCGTGCGACGAAAAGGAAAACTTCCTCCTGCAACATTGTTCTCCAAACCAATTTCCACATGCATGCATAATATAGGCACATCATCACAAACTATGCCGTGATTCAACACATAACATCGGTCATTTGGACCAAAAGCCATGCAACTTCTAACATGATAGGTCATTTTGTGAAGGTTTTTTCGAGACATGATCAATATACCAAGTCTGGTATTTTTCCTTGCAACTATGTCACATAATATAATACCACGCGAAGGATTTACATTGTTCGGATTTTTTTTGAATTTCTTATGCCCGTTTTGAATTTTTTGAATTTCTAACTATGGTCGAACCGGCGTGCATGAAGATAGGGAACGAGCATCGTTAGAACTTGCATTGGATCTCTGAAGAAACTAAATATTGCGAGTCTAAAAATGATTTTTTTCAAAAAATCATGGGCGTTAGATCATGTACCTGTAGTACAAACCGGACCCACTTCCTACCGATTCGGCAGACATTTGTCCTTTTTACCTGAGATGGACGAAAAGGTTTGAGATGTCCCGGTTGGGATATAGTCCATGTAAGGTGGTCTAGTATTTTAGAAAAAGACGGTAGCATTCTGAAACAACATTTTGGTGGTTACTTCACAAAACGACCCGTTTTTTGCGCTCGGAAAGTGGAAATGGCTTTTCCGTGCGACGAAAAGGAAAACTTCCTCCTGCAACATTGTTCTCCATGCCAATGTACACATGCATAATATGGGCACAGCATCACAAATTATGCCGTGATTCAGCACATAACATCGGTCATTTGGACCGAAAGCCATGAAACCTCGAACATGAAAGGTCATTTTGTGAAGGTTTTTTCGAGACATGATCAATATACCAAGTCTGGTATTTTTACTTGAAACTATATCACATAATATGACACCACGCGAAGGATTTACATTGTTCATTTTTTTTTTGAATTTCTTATGCCCGTTTTGAATTTTTGAATTTCTAACTATGGTCGAACCGGCGTGCATGAAGATAGGGGACGAGCATCGTCAGAACTTCCATTGGATCTCTGAAGAAACCACATATTGCAAGTCTAAAAATGATTTTTTCAAAAAATAACGGGCGTTAGATCATGTACGACATAAACCGGACCCACTTCCTACCGATTCGGCAGACATTCGTCCTTTTTACCCGGGATGGACGAAAAGGTTTGAGATGTCCCGGTTGGGATATAGTCCATGTAAGGTGGTCTAGTATTTTACAAAAATGGTACGGTAGCATTCTCAAACAGCATTTTGGTGGTTACTTCACAAAACGACCCGTTTTTTGCGCTCGGAAATTGGAAAATGGCTTTTCCGTGCGACGAAAAGGAAAACTTCCTCCTGCAACATTGTTCTCCATTCCAATGTACACATGCATGCATAATATGGGCACAGCATCACAAACTATGCCGTGATTCAGCACATAACACCCATCATTTGGACCGAAAGCCATGAAACTTCGAACATGATAGGTCATTTTGTGAAAGTTTTTTTGAGAAATGATCAATATACCAAGTCTGGTATTTTTCCTAGAAACTATGTCACATAATATGACACCACGCGAACGATTTACATTGTTCGGATTTTTTTTGAATTTCCTATTCCCGTTTTGAATTTTTTGAATTTCTAGATATGGTCGAACTGACGTGCATGAAGATAGGGGACGAGCATCGTTAGAACTTGCATTGGATCTCTTTAGAAACCACATATTGCGAGTCTAAAAATGATTTTTTCCAAAAATCACGGGCGTTAGATCATGTACCTGTAGTATAAACCGGACCCACTTCTTGCCGATTCGGCAGACATTTTTCCTTTTTACCTGAGATTGACGAAAAGGTTTGAGATGTCCCGGTTGGGAGATAGTCCTTGTAAGGTGGTCTAGTATTTTAGAAAAATGGTACGGTAGCATTCTGAAACAACATTTTGGTGGTTACTTCACAAAACGACCCGTTTTTTGCGCTCGGAAAGTGGAAAATGGCTTTTACGTGCGACGAAAAGGAAAACTTCCTCCTACAACATTGTTCTCCATGCCAATGTACACATGCATGCATAATATGGGCATAGCATCACAAATTATGCCGTGATTCAGCACATAGCATCGGTCATTTGGACCGAAAGCCATGAAACCTCGAACATGAAAGGTTATTTTGTGAAGGTTTTTTCGAGACATGATCAATATAACAAGTCTGGTATTTTTCCTTGAAACTATGTCACATAATATGACACCACGCGAAGGATTTACATTGTTCGGATTTTTTTTGAATTTCTTATGCCCGTTTTGAATTTTTTGAATTTCTAACTATGGTCGAACCGGCGTGCATGAAGATAGGGGATGAGCATCGTTAGAACTTGCATTGGATCTCTGAAGAAACCACATATTGCGAGTCTAAAAATGATTTTTTCGAAAAATCACGGGCGTTAGATCATGTACCTATAGTATAAACCGGACCCACTTCTTGCCGATTCGGCAGACATTTGTCCTTTTTACCCGGGATGGATGAAAAGGTTTGAGATGTCCCCGTTGAGAGATAGTCCATGTAAGGTGTTCTAATATTTTAGAAAAATGGGACGATAGCATTCTGCAATAGCATTTTGGTGGTTACTTCACAAAACGACCCTTTTTTTGCGCTCGGAAAGTGGAAAATGGTTTTTCCGTGCGACGAAAAGGAAAACTTCATTCTGCAACATTATTCTCCATACCAATGTCCACATGCATGCATAATATGGGCACAGCATCACAAACTATCCCGTGATTCAGCACATAACATCCGTCATTTGGACCGAAAGCCATGAAACCTCGAACATGATAGGTCATTTTGTGAATGTTTTTTCGAGAAATGATCAATATACCAAGTCTGGTAGTTTTCCTAGAAACTATGTCACATAATATGACACCACGCGAAGGATTTACATTGTTCGGATTTTTTTTGAATTTCCTATTCCCGTTTTGAATTTTTTGAATTTTTATCTATGGTCGAACCGGCGTGCATGAAGATAGGGAATGAGCATCGTTAGAACTTGCATTGGATCTCTAAAGAAACCACATATTGCGAGTCTAAAAATGATTTTTTCCAAAAATCACGTGCGTTAGATCATGTACCTGTAGTATAAACCGGACCCACTTCTTGCCTATTCGGCAGACATTTGTCCTTTTTACCTGAGATGGACGAAAAGGTTTGAGATGTCCCGGTTGGGAGATAGTCCATGTAAGGTGGTCTAGTATTTTAGAAAAATGGGACGGTAGCATTCTGAAACAGCATTTTGGTGGTTACTTCACAAAACGACCCATTTTTTGCGCTCGGAAAGTGGAAAATGGCTTTTCCGTGCGACGAAAAGGAAAACTTCCTCCTGCAACATTGTTCTCCATGCCAATGTACACATGCATGCATAATATGGGCACAGTATCACAATTTATGCCGTGATTCAGCACATAACATCGGTCATTTGGACCGAAAGCCATGAAACCTCGAACATGAAAGGTCATTTTGTGAAGGTTTTTTCGAGACATGATCAATATACCAAGTATGGTATTTTTACTTGCAACTATGTCACATAATATGACACCACGCGAAGGATTTACATTGTTCAGATTTTTTTTGAATTTCTTATGCCCGTTTTGAATTTTTGAATTTCTAACTATGGTCGAACCGGCGTGCATGAAGATAGGGGACGAGCATCGTCAGAACTTGCATTGGATCTCTGAAGAAACCACATATTGCAAGTCTAAAAATGTTTTATTCAAAAAATAACGGGCGTTAGATCATGTACCTGTATTACAAACCGGACCCACTTCCTACCGATTCGGCAGACATTTGTCCTTTTTACCCGGGATGGACGAAAAGGTTTGAGATGTCCCGGTTGGGAAATAGTCCATGTAAGGTGGTCTAGTATTTTAGAAAAATGGGATGGTAGCATTCCGAAACAGCATTTTGGTGGTTACTTCACAAAACGACCCTTTTTTGCGCTCGGAAAATGGAAAATGGCTTGATCATTTGGACCGAAAGCCATGAAACGTTGAACATGATAGGTTCATCTTTAGTCCCGGTTGGAGGGATTTCGGCAGGCTGGGCCAGGCAGCACTAATAAAGATGAACCTTTAGTCCCGGTTGGAGACACCAACCAGGACAAAACACGAGTCAGCACTAATAATAGGGGTGAGTGTCGACATTATATCGTAAGTGTCGACACTATGCCGAGCTGCTCGTACTATAAATAGGCATCCTTGTGAGTCCAGTCCTCCAGCCAGATTGAGGTATCTCCAATATGGTTTTCGAGAGCAGGGACACCACCACGACCAGTTTCAAGGAGATGCCGCCGGATCCCAGTCCTCCGACATCTCCAAGAAACTGGTCATAGAGGCACTCCCTAATATGTGAAATTAGTTAGCTCCCAGGTGTATTGATCTAGTTAGAGAAGTTACAAGCCGCAAGATGGTGTGCGAGAGCAGGGACACCACTACGACCAGTTTCAGGGAGATGCCGCCGGATCCCAGTCCTCCGGCATCTCGAAGAAACTGGTCATAGATGCACTCCCTAATATGTGAAATTAGTTAGCTCTCAAGTGTATTGATCTAGTTAGAGAAGTTACAAGCTGCAAGATGGTGTGCGAGAGCAGGGACACCACTACGACTAGTTTCAGGGAGATGCCGCCGGATCCCAGTCCTCCGGCATCTCTAAGAAACTGGTCATAGAGGCACTCCCTAATATGTGACCACGTGCGTTTGGAGATCAGATCTTAATGGTAAGTACGAATCAGGAGAACTTCTTCATAGTTCGGGAAAGTAGTTCTACGAATCGGGACTAAAGGTGTCGTGGTGTGGAACACGGCAGAGCCATCGGGGATGGAAAAGAAGGGACACACGGATGCATTCGGTGGCTCACGCAACGGTTGGGCACGAAGCACTGCAAACACAGGGACGTACCCAGGTTCGGGGCCCTCTTGGAGAGGTAACACCCCTACTCCTGCAAGATGAACTATGTATGGGAGCTCGATGCTTAGTACAAGTGATCATTGAGCTGTTTCCTTAGCTACTATTGATGGCTAGAGGAAACTGGGAGCTAGACGCTAACACTTCTCTTCTTCTACTGTCGTTACTTGGAATCTATCTTAGTCAATCTCCATCCCCCTAGAACCCTGGATCTTCCCTCCCTTATATACTGGTCTGGGGGGCAGATTACAATTCGGGTCCTAGGGTTTACTGTTTGAATATGGTTTTACAGGGCAGGGCCGGCTGCAGGGCCCAGCCAGTGGGCTAGGACCCAGTCCGCCCTTCTTTTAGCGTCATCCTTCTCTTTAGTGGTCACCCGGGCTTCCTTTGGGGCGTCACCCTTGCTTTAACGGCCAGCCGGACCGCTTTCTCCAGTCCAGCCGACCGTCTTGCTTTATCTTTGTCTGGTAGCGCTGGTTATGACGGCATGCCAGCTTCCTTGATGACGAGGGAGAGCCAGAAGCATACCCCGCACGGAGCGCCAGTCCTTCCGTGCTCTCCATCGAATCCGAGGTGAGCCGGGTGGGAACGTCCACCCAACCGGTTCTTCTGGCCACCGGCTAGACGGGCCAGCCGGAAAGGCTATAAGCCCAGCCGGGCTTGCTTGCTAGACGGTTAGAGTTGTGATTCCGGGAGGCCAGGCGGCCTGCATCTTCTGGAGCCGGCCTACTTATGCCTAGCTTTCCCCACCCCGGGATAATCCCCCCGACACTAGTCCCCGAGCACATATGGGCTTGGACAGTGGGCAAGATCTTCCGTGCTCCTTCCTTTCCTGAGAGGTTGTTTTACTTTCTCCGGCTACGGCTTTTGCTTTTTCTTTCAGGATGGAGTTAAACCGGCTGCGGAATCGATGGCCGTTCACTGGGTGTAAACAGCGAAGGCAGATACCGGCTGGCAGAGCTGAAGACGAAGAGTTGGGCTAGATGACGTCATTGATGCCGTCACCCACGCATGTGGCTCTGGCGCACGTCGCGTCAGTTTGACTTCTGCGTCGATGCGCCAGTTTTTGGCAACTGTGCACGCAAACATGCCGCAGCGTTTCCTCGGGGAAAGGGCGCACGCCTCGTCTCCCGCTGAAACCTGGGATCTTCTGTGGCAACCACGACGGCGCACGGGGTCTGGAGCCGAAACGTCGCGCCACTGTGGCACCATGACGCCTGTTATCACCGTATTTTGGCCAAAGACGGAGATGGGCCGTGATCAAGATGGGCTTGGAAGATACGTATATTCAACGAGTTGTTGGATCGGCCTAGTGTGTGGATTTGGGCTAAATTGCCCGTGTATCTTGTATCATAGTAGGTTTCGTGTTTGTTTAGGTTCCGTTTATATTTAGGTAAAGATAGAGTTGTAGAGTTATTCCAAAAGTAGAGAGTCTCCGGACTATAAATATGTACCTAAGGTTATCGAAAAAGGAGGACAACCACGTTCACAACAAACACAATCTCGGCGCATCGCCACCCCTTGTTTCTAGGGTTTCTTTCGGGTAAGTGCCATGCTGCCTAGATCGCATCTTGCGATCTAGGCAGTATCTACTTATGCGTTACCTGGTTTTACTCGTACTGAAGCGTTGTTGATGGCGAGTAATACCATTATCATAGATTGTTTGAGGCTAGCATCGGTGCTTTTCATTATTATTGTCGAAGTTATGCTACCTCTAGTTACCTCGCTACCTTTGCACTATTTCCCAAGTGCGAGGGTAGCATCTTGCTTGATCTTTATTTAGTCGATTCGATCTGTTATAGTTGTGCCTTGTTCACCAAGGTTTAGTTTAATATCTACGTAATCAGGCCTTACAAACGGGTTGAACGATCCAAAGAGTACATAGGGACGTGGCTTATTCGTTCTAGAGAAGATTGTTCCATAATTGACTTTACGTTGGTTATTAGGCCTTCTCTAGGGTTAATATTCTTCATCTTTTTATGCGTACCAGGCTCAATCACGTAGGATGTTCGATTCGTGGTGAAAACATTAAACCGTAGATCGATTTAACTTGTAGTGATCAAGCAAAACCCCATGTTATCGTACATCTAATGCGAACCATGGGGCAATCGGCTCTAGGAGCCGATTTACGAGAAACCAGGAGCCGGTCACGGCTCGAATTTCGATACTTGTTTACCATGCAGAAATCAATCGGAGCAATCCTTCACCTTCCGATCAGGTATAGGTCAGGTGGCACCCTCGAACCAAGCCGGGGCGTGTCGCGGAGTTTTGCGCCGTCGCCCGAGGGACCAGGGCCCACACCAGCAGTCCTGGGAGCCTCCCGGCTCTTCGTGTTGCTCGTCGCTGCTCGCCGGTGGGTTTTGGCAGGCAACACATTCTGGCACGCCCGGTGGGACCTTCAACAACGTCTACATCAACATCCGACGCTGCAATGGAGAACAGACCAGTCACTTACGACGATATACCTGACGAGCACAAGGCCAAGTACGACGAGATCAAGGCTCTCTTCGAGGAGGACCTCATCGACTCTTTTGAGAGGACCCGTAAGAATGGCATCAGGTGGAAGGGGTTTTCCCCCAAGGGCGCTCTTAATGAGGTGGATCTGTCTGTCCCTTCGGAGGAGCGCACCAGAGCTCTACGACAGGAAGTCAACTACATGGTGGTTCATTCTCTGCACCGCCATTCTGAGAGCCTGGTGACCGCTTTCGAGCGGGTCGCGGTTCGCGTAGTTCAGGAGATCATGAAACATCAGTACTCTCCGTCGGGGCCTACTTTAGGGACTCACCAGGGAGAAAGACCGCTCCAGACCAGGCCACAGCTCCCGTTCGACTTGCGCTCCGTAACCGCCGGGAGCGGCTTACGTCGTCTACAAGGCTGGAGGCGACCCAGGCGATTGCCAATTCCTGTTTGAGCCACCTAAGGAGATCCCACACGGATATATATGCGCCTACGTGCTGGACTGCAATAACCTGACACGCACCAAACAGATTGCAGCCGCAGGAGTTTCTGCGCGGGAGTTCTTGGGCGGATCTTGAGCGGCGTGTCCGGAGCAGCGATGGCTGGGATGGACGCCGACAAAGCGTGGCTAGCCAAGTATGCCATCGAACAAGTCATGAGAATCTAGCCCTCGGCTCAAACAGTGGAGCAAATCGGTACCATCTGAGGACCGGTTCGGCTTCGTCAAGAGAAGGACAATCGGCTATTCAAAGCCGCACCCAACGAAGTTTGATCTAATTCCGCTGCCACCCAAGTATAAGCTCCCCAGTTCTCAAGGTTCAATGGTCGGAAGGATCGAGCTCGATCGAGCACATAAGCCGATACCGCACAACTAGGCATGATTTCGCATCGGATCGGATCGCGTAAGATTTTTGTGCAATCTCGAGGACCAGCCTTTGGGTGGTACACCTCACGCCACCGATTCAATTCATACCGGAAGCAAGCTGGAAGAGCAGTTCCACATCCAGTACCATTCAGAGGCTACCGAGGTGGCATTGCGGACTGGCGCAGTGGCGAGCGAGAAATCAGTGGCGAATACATCCGGTAACGGGACCGTCAAGAACCGATGTTACTCGGCTCGTTTAATCGAGAAGGAAGCGGTCGCTGGCGGTGTTGGGTCTCTTGGCACCCATCAAGGATCCGGCTTTCAAGTGGAGTACAACTCATTGGACATGGCCCGAAACGGCGATGTATGAACAGCGCCACCCTGAGTTATACCAAGACAAATTCAAACGTCCGATAGGCCTGGTCGACACAGAAGAAGAGGATCCTACGCAAGACCAGGAGGTGGCCGTAGCTGAATGGGCTCGGGGGGCAGATCCTGTAGCCTGCAAATGGGTGAAACAGCAAGGGCCTGCAAAAGGGTTCGACTTCGATGTGAGCAAAGCCGAGCAGATATTCGATTTGCTGCTGAAGGAGAAGCAGCTGAGGTTACCCGAAGGCCACAAAATCCCTACGGCTCAGGAAATGAACGGGAGGCCGTACTGCAAGTGGCATCACTCGTTCACCCATACCACCAATGAGTGCAAAGAGCTTCGCCGCCAAATCCAAATGGCAATAGAACAAGGCCGTCTGATCCTCGGGCAGTTCGCCATGAAAGTGGACACGAACCCCTTTCCCGGCGTCAACATGGTTGAGCTCAATCGCTCCGCAAGGCGTCAGCTGGATTTCTCGTTCGGCGTTAATATGGCAGGGTCAGGGTACCACCATGACACGTACAAGGAGGAAGGCGGTCGCTCTCGGGGCAAGGAAAGAAGGGAGGCTAGTCCATGCGACCGGCCCAACCACAATGACAGGCGGTACTTGACAGAGGAACAAGTAAGGAGAGTGCGATATCAGAAGCCACATTCCACGCATCTCCTCAACAAGTATGAGCGCCAGTATGACCAACGTCGCCGGCGCGACAGAGACGACGAAAGATATGAGCACCTCGCTAAGGGACCGTCTAAAGAGAAGGAAGGCACAGACGAGCATTGGGATTGTCCTTTCTTCAAGTATTGCTGGGGCGCGGGAATGAGCCGATTGCCTACAGTCGACAACTGCCCGGAATGCGGTCAGCAGAAGGAGGACACGAGGCCAGTGTCAGTATTCAAACGTCTAGGGCCTCTTCCACCCCAGAGCCGTCACAGGGAGTCCTCGGCGAGAAGACCTCGAGAAGCCAAAGAATGACAAAGACGAAGACAGGTATCACCGTCAAGGTGGTGTCGACGGACTCGGACACACCGAGCGTAGAGTGCAGCGGCTGCGTAACGGAGGAAGCTGAGCGCAGATCTCCACGCTTTAGAAAGCACGGCCTGATCTGGCCAAAGTGAGGCAGACTTTGAAGCGGAAGACCGCCCGACAAGGAAAGAGTGGCGCCCCAAACGGTAAAAGCCGATGCAAAGACATCGGCTGGCACAAACATGGTGTTTGTACTCCGTCGAATCTGCGCCAAGAACCAATGAGCTACCTGTGGCAGTTTGACCGCGGTCCACGGCGGTTATCTTTGAGAAGCCACGTGAGAAGGGTTATAAACATCGAAAGCCACAGCCTGCGAGGTTACATCAATGGGCAACCTGTCGGCAAGATGTTGGTGGACACCGGGCGGCGATCAATATCATGCCGTACTCCATGCTACGACGTTTGGGGCGCTCCGCAGATCTGATCAAAACCAACGTCACGTTAAGCGACTTCAACGGTCAGTCTTCGGAAACGCAAGGCGTACTGAACGTGGACCTGACAGTGGGCAGGAAAACCGTACCCACGTCATTTTTTGTCGTGGACAGCAAAAGCACTTACACTGTCTTGCTAGGAAGGGATTGATTCACTCTAATTGCTGCATCCGTCTACAATGCACCGATTCGATCCATGGGATGGAGATGAAGTGGAGGTCATCCACGCGAGCGATTCTCGAGATTTCCATAGCTGGCATGAACGTCGGGAAGCGAAGACCAAGAGCCGATCTCTGGAATCAATCTAGACGGCTGCGGCGTATTGAAGCTACAAAAAGCGGGGTGAGGCTGGTCTTATCCACGGCCTTACAGTAGAAAATCCCACGATCATCGTAATGCGGCCGATCCCTGCGATCGGCCACAGAAAATAAAAAGCAGCGATCATACGACAAGCAGCTCATGTAGTCGTAGCAGAGAGATGCTCTGCCACTGTAAAACAATAAGGTGTAAACCGTCCTTGACTAATGCAAGCAAAAAGGGGGCCGATTCAAGCAATCGGCCCAAATTGTTTTTGTTATCCTCACCTACCGTTTGCCCTGTGTTTAGCATCGATTTGACAGGTGACGGGAAGCTAGGGTACGGATTTACATCCGCTGATGAGCTAGAAGAGATCGACATTGGTCCTGGGGATAAGTCACGACCAACATTTATCAGCAAGAATGGGCTAGGATGTGCTGGCGTTCAGGTACAATTCCTGGAAGCGGACGACTGGAGAGCCGATATCTTCAATTACTTGAAGGATTCGGCTCGGGGGGCACCTACACGGATAAGATACAAGGCCAAAGTAGCTCGTGCATACAACAAGAAAGTGAAGCCAAAGTAGTTCCACGTTGGTGATCTGGTATGGGAAGCTGTGTTGCCCTTGGGGACTAAGGATGCAACATATGGTAAATGGTCTCCAAATTGGCACAGCCCGTACATGCTCGAGCAGTTGGATGGCGTAAAGTTCCCAATGGCGGTCAACGGTCAACATCTCAAGAAATATTTCCCAAGCATGTGGGACGTTGGACAGTAAAACTTGAGGGGCCGATACATGAAATCGGCTAAGTAAAAGCACGAGAGACGATGGACAGTAAAAGTATGGGGGCCGATGCTGAAAATCGGCCGAATAAAAGCAAAAATACATAGCCGATGCACGGTCATCGACTCTGGAGGTTCACACAGGTTACAAACAGATGCGGTTTACATACGAGCTCAAGAAATGCCTCGAAAGCATGGAGGGCATCGACGAAACGATCCACCTCGGCGATCTCGGCCCGTCATATTCGTCCTTACCCGTCACTAGCTGCTTGCTCAGGGCGTATGTCCGGTCGGTCTTGATTGAGCTTTGAGGCCCGCCTCGTCTTGGGAACGGGCGATGGATTCTTCCTTGTCGCGGATGAACTGTTTAGTCACCCGGACCTTCTCCTCAAGATCTTCCAGCTCCTTTTTTAAGGATGCGAGCTCGGCGGTACTGACGGAGGTGTCAGTTTTAGCATTCAGAGATGCCTTTTCTCGTTGAGCTGACATCATGCGCAATATCGGCTTCGGCGGAAGTTGGGCGTGGCGCAGATTGATCCTTTCACGGGCTAACTTCACCCGTGGCCCGAAGAAAGACAGATTTGCGACTGACCAAAGCTTCAATTGCAATGCTACTGGAAGATGGTCCTGAATTTCGGCAAGCACGCTCTTCGCTTCCTCGGAACCCTCGATCAACTCCTCAATCGGGGAGGACAGCAAGGTTTTAAGACGCTGGAATTGAGGAAGAGCGACCCTGGCTTGTGGTTCAGCGTGAACAGAGAGGAGTTGGTTCGATGGATTCGAGGTCGAACGACAAACCTGAAAGATCACAACTCGCAGAAAGCGAGCGTCGATGCATCCAAACACGCAAGGATGAGCCGAAAGGACCCAAACGTACCTCTCCTAAGATCGAGGGGGTAGCCGATGAGGAGACCATCGGTTTGTGTGTGGTTGCTGGAGGCTTGGCCAGAGTAGTAGCCGTTTCATCTACACCTTCGGGGATTCCCAGATCCGGCGTCGGCCTTTGCCTGTCCCGCTGAAGACATCAGTCGTCTGCATAAAGGATGTTCTTAGCTTCTGTGAGTAACAATAAATCGGCAGACAAAAGGAAACAAGTAGGAGGAGTATGAAGGGCGGTGATTTTTGAAACCTCCTGGCTCGACGAAGAAGCTTGTTGACCTTTGCGAGCTCTCTTGGGACCTGATCGGCCCGCCTCGGCTGGTGCTCGAGGCGGGTTCAGAGCCGACCTTTTCCTGGAAGCCGATGATGGTGAATCTGGCTGGTTCGGTGTGTTGGTCCTCTCAGAACCCGTTGGGCCTAGCTCTCCTCGATCAGTCTGGGTGTCCTCACTGGAGGTGTCTTCGACGGAAGCCTGTAAAAGAGGGGAACCAGTAAGCGCGAGTATGTCTGCAAGAATAAAGAATGATAAGGATCGACCAAGGCATGAATTATCTTACATGCGAGCTGTCTGGAGAGGGGCTCTGGCGCCTCAGGGTCTTCCTAGCAGCCACCTTCCTCACCGTCGTCCTGGTCTTAGTCGGAACGCGAGGGGCAGCTGACTTAGGGGCTGCTGGTTTCTTAGAAGCCGATTGTGGGGTTATCGGCTGTTTCTGCATTATGACCTTTTTCAGAGGTGGCGAGTCTTTGCAGAAAAGAACCACAGGAGCTGGCGGGAAGAACTCGAAAGGGGAGCCATCGTATGCGTGGGTTCGAGGCCATCTTGTTCTGCTAAGAGAAAGAGTGAGTTAATAAAAGGATCAATTGCAGTGCATCAAGAAAATTTGCAAGTAGTAGTACCGTCCACGGGATGTCATAGTCGTCGAGCTGTTTCAGCAATGGTCCCAGAGCTCTCCTGAAGGCGTGAGTCTTCCACATCGACCACCAGTCTTCAAAGCCATCGGTTGATGAGGCAAAGGTGAGGTCGTTGGGAATTGGGATGGTCAGAGCATCAAAAAAGGAATAACACCTTTGGTGGTGAGAGGATCAGCAGATCGGCTCTACTCCGTGGGTGATGGAGAAAGAGGCGGGAGCTACTTGTCCAAGGCCAATTGGCGAGCCACTACGATCTGGTAGAATTCATACCCAGGTTTGATTATCCTGTTGGATGTGCTCATGCCAACTGGAAGGAAACAGGGACGAATAATGGTGGAAAAGAGCTGCCGAGTGCTAGTGTCATCGGCAAAATTGTCCAGCCTGAAGGAGAGTGGATTTTCAAAGTGTCCTGCTTCTTCCATGTAAGGGAAGAAGTTGGGGTTGTCCAGGCCTTGGAAGAAGGTGTTGAACCATTTAGACGCCTCTTGAGGGGCCAGTTTACTGCCTGGCAGTCGATACAAAGCCTGGCCATAGCTGGTGCATCGGATCTGCTTCCCTTTAACATCTGGGAAAGTACAACTCGCCAGAAGGGGGAAGTCTGGGATGTGGTTTTGGAAGTACAGCTGAGCCCATAACTGGATGAACCACCAAGGTCCACCTGTTTTGATTGCTATGCCTGAGAACATCTTAACGGACATCAACTGGAGGTATCGATATACCTCTCCAAGGAACAGTTTGCCGATGCCAAGTTGAGTACCTTTGGCCATTTCGTGGGCCAAGGAAAGATAGTTCTTGGTGGGAGCCAGGGAAGGGCCACAGAAGATGAAATGCTCTAGCCAGAAGTTGAGAAAGGCTGTATGTTCTTTCTCTGAAACAGGGCCCTTTGTTTTCATATGACGTTGGAGATAAGCACCCCAACTTGTGCAGTCTGTTTTGGAAGACAGTTTGTAGGGGACTTTGGTCAGTTTGAAAGCAGAAGGGCTGGGTGATGTAACGTCCAGACCAGTGATCATCACCACGTCTAGCAAGGTTGGTGACATAGGGCCATGGCCGAACATAAAGCAGTTCAGAGCATCAGACCAGAAATAGCCGATGGTTTTGAGAAGATTCTCATGTTTCTCAAGAGGGGACAGCGATAGATGCAAGGCATCGGCTATTCCCAAAGTTTCCCATTGGGATTGGTAAGCTCTAGCTACCCTACTGAACCAAGAAACCCAATGTTCAGGGGGATTAGGCCAGGCTCGCAAGCAGTCGGCCCAAGAGTTCAGATCTAGGTCTTGGCTTACGAAGGGGATTCTATTTGCTTCGCAAGAAATCAGGTGGGCAGGACTAGAATCTGTACGAGGGCCAAGACAGAGAGAATTTGGGAGAGAAGGATGCGGCAGCAGAATGTCTGAAACCTAGAAAGTTTAATGGTGGAATAAAGGCATTAATTCAGGTGTTCACCATTAAAATTCTCACATTGCGTTCAGACTGCGAGGGGTAGGCGTACCTTCAGACCGGAGACCTCTGGGTTGGTGTTGGACGATTCTGCCATCTGGTTTGCCGGCGGAGATGGATCTGTGCAGATTGAGGATTGAGGGTTCTTGTTGCTGTGAGCTCGATCTGGTTGGTGGACAATTGGGGATCTAGGTCGCCCTTTTTGAAGAGAGTCGCAGGTTACCGTTTGGACTAAGAAGTGGCCGTTTAGGTTTGCCTAAATATGCGGCTGAGTTGACCTTGTCAACAATTTCGGGAAAGCTGATATGCATCGGCTCGGTGAGTTGTGGCTTGGTTGACTGTGAGAAAGTAACAAGGTGAAAGCCGATACGTTGCTATCGGCTCCTGGAGCGTCGACTTATCTGTGTTATCGACAAAATTGGGGCGGAAAGATAATCTGCGAGAAACGGATTTTTCATTCATTCATTCAAAAGCAGATTGCTTACGGTGACGGATTACAAAAGGGGGCCTACTACTACTACTACGGCTACTACTACTAGTTCCTAATCTAGGCCGAGGTCGTCGTCGCTGCCGTCGCCGCCGTCTTGTCGCTTATCCTCGGTAGCGCTACGGCGTCGTCTTCGCTTCTTCTTGAAGAAGTCGGAGGGCCTCCTCGTCCTCGTCGTCGTCGTCTTCGCTAGACCCGGTGCGGAAGTACTTCACCGGCTGGTACTCCTCGGAGGAGGTGTCCTCCTCTTCCTCCTCTTCTTGAGGAGGCCCGTCGTGACATGGCGTCATCGGCGCTGTCCGCCTCCAGTTCCCCATCGGCGAGGAACTGCAGGTCCTCCTCGCCATCGGTCATGGACGCGTCGTCCTCCGACCAGACAGCGAAGTCCCAACCCCTCTCGTCCCACCATTGTGGGGCGAGGGTGTTGTACGCCGCCATCGGCGGGTGTTCTGGCGTCGGCTCTCGGTCGCTCATCGAGTTGGAGGCGTGGGAAGACAGGCCAGAGGAAGCAGAGGAGGCCATGGCAAGAAAGAGGGTTTTTTCGGCGGAGGAAGAAGGGTTTTTTGGCAACTGGAGGAAGATGGGGTCTGCGAACTGTTCAGGCTGATTTAAATAAGGGGAATAGTGGAGAGACGGTTCAATGCCATAGCAGTTTCCCAGATTGCACTGCCAAAATCGTCAAATCATGCACTGCGCAGGAGTTGAGAAGACAGGGCATCATGATGAAGGGGTAGCGTGACGGTTCTATTCTGCCACGCATTCTGTCAACGCGCAACCCGATACAAAAAAAAAGAGAGGAGAAGAAAAAAAAACACACAGAGTGGTTTTGGAATTATCATTGCCAAAACCTGGGGGGCATGTGTTATCACCGTATTTTGGCCAAAGACGGAGATGGGCCGTGATCAAGATGGGCTTGGAAGATACGTATATTCAACGAGTTGTTGGATCGGCCTAGTGTGTGGATTTGGGCTAAATTGCCCGTGTATCTTGTATCATAGTAGGTTTCGTGTTTGTTTAGGTTCCGTTTATATTTAGGTAAAGATAGAGTTGTAGAGTTATTCCAAAAGTAGAGAGTCTCCGGACTATAAATATGTACCTAAGGTTATCGAAAAAGGAGGACAACCACGTTCACAACAAACACAATCTCAAGGCGCCACCCCTTGTTTCTAGGGTTTCTTTCGGGTAAGTGCCATCTGCCTAGATCGCATCTTGCGATCTAGGCGATATCACTTATCGTTACCTGGTTTTACTGTCTTGAGCGTTGTTGATGGCGAGTAATACCATTATCATAGATTGTTTGAGGCTAGCATCGGTGCTTTTCATTATTATTGTTGAAGTTATGCTACCTCTAGTTACCTCGCTACCTTTGCACTATTTCCCAAGTGCGAGGGTAGCATCTTTATGATCTTTATTTAGTCGATTCGATCTGTTATAGTTGTGCCTTGTTCACCAAGGTTTAGTTTAATATCTACGTAATCAGGCCTTACAAACGGGTTGGACGATCCAGTAGTACATAGGGACGTGGCTTATTCGTTCTAGAGAAGATTGTTCCGTAATTGACTTTACGTTGGTTATTAGGCCTCCTCTAGGGTTAATATTCTTCATCTTTTGTACGTACCAGGCTCAATCACGCGTAGGGATGTTCCAGTTACGTGGTGAAAACATTAAACTGTCGTAGATCGATTTAACTTGTAGTGATCAAGCAAAAAACCCCATGTTATCGTACATCTAATGCAGAACCATGGGGCAATCGGCTCTAGGAGTCGATTTCTGAGAAACACAGGAGCCGGTCACGGCTCGAATTTTACGTATACTTGTTTACCATGCAGAAATCAATCGAGCAATCCTTCACCTTCGATCGTATAGGTCAGGTGTACGCCCTCGAACCAAGCGGGGCGTGTGCGGAGTTTTTGCGGTCGCCCGAGGACCAGGCCAGGCCCACCAGGAGCCTCTCGGCTCTTCGTGTTGCTCGTCGCTGCTCGCCGGTGGGTTTTGGCAGGCAACAACGCCACGCGTCGCGCAGAAGCCGAAGGGGCGACGTTGCCACTTGCGGGGATAAATAGGGCTCCGAGGGGATCGGTTCCCACACTTTCCCATCCTCCGGCTCATCTTCTCCTTGTTCCCTTGCGTTCCTTGTTCTTGCGCGTCCTCTCCCTGTCGCCACCGGCCACCTTCTTCCCGCCAACCACGGCCTCCTCCTCAGTCGAGATGCTGCCGGAACAACGCGGCGGTTGGTGTGGGTCCTTCATGACCGATGAACTCATCAACAATATTAGGAGGGGGAGGTTTCTTTCCTCGTCGTTGCTTGTGAAGCACCAGCTTGCGCCGGAGGGGGAACGGGTGTCGAACCCTCGGCCGGGGGAGCGCGTTGTCTTCCTTGCGCACTTTGCGTGCGGCTTCGGCCTCCCCGTCAGCCTGTTCCTCCTCCAGATCTTCAGCTTCTTCGACCTCCAGCTTCACCACCTTGGCGCCAACGCCATGGCGCATCTGTCGCACTTTGCGGCCTGCTGCGAGTCGTACCTTGGGGTGTGGCCCAAGGTGGGGAACTTTCTCAAGTTCTTCCACTTCAAGGCCCCGAACATCGTCAAGGGCGGCTCGCTGACGCTGACGGGCTGCTGTGTCGTCTACCTGCGGACGTCCTCGCCGATGCCGCGGTTCGAGCTCCCCAACACCGTCAAGCTGTGGCGGCGCACATACTTCTATGTGAGCAATGCCACGGATATTGATTGGATCTGCGTCCCGCCCTTCACCGATGTGCCCTCATCGCAGAGGAGCTGGACGACGAAGAGCATGGGTGCGGTGACGGACCTCGATCGGATGGCCGCCCGGGTGGAGATGATGGTGGGAACGGAGACACTACAAGGAATGTGTTATTCTATGACCTTCTCATAGTGACCGTGGACAAAATCGTCATAGAGTTATGACGATTTTGCACCAGATGGTCGTAATCCGTTCGGGAGGTTCAAAACCTTAAAAAAACATGACGATTTTGCACAGGAACGTCATATTTTCATTAGCTCAAATCGTCATAACCTGACGGATGTACCTTACAACATTATTTGTACCTTATTACGACGATTTCAAATCGTCATGATGTACAAATTAAGATAAGTTGAAACTTTTAGTCGGCCATGTCAGCAATTATGCCTATGTGTCATGTCTATGTGTCATTTTTTACTACGTGTCATATACTTAAATTTATAGACTCATAATTACTCAAACTGATAAGTGGACCAAACTCTAACAAACAGTACCCACAAAACCCGCCGTAGCTTATTTGCAAAAAAGTAGGAGTCCAGGGATTCGAACCCCAGACCTCCCAACCAAACCAGCAGCAGCTTACCACTACACCAACCAATCTTTTTTGTCATTCTACCATAACTACACCATATATCTATTCGTTACTATGTCTGGGCTGATTTACATTCCATGATGGGCCTCCACCACGCTAGATAGACATACAGAACACGGTCGAGAGGGACTGACCCCCAAACCCTAATCCCCTCGCTCCTCCCTGCAGACCCCGCCGCCACTTCTTCCTCTCTCCCTCTCTCGCTCGATAGGTGCTCCTCACCGCAACCCACGATCGTCCACCCCCTCCCCCCTATCCCCGTCTGCGCGCCGCCGATCTCCCCCCGCATAGTATGGAGGTGGATGTGGAGGAGATGTGGGGCGTGCTGCTGCTAGGCCTCGGGACAGGAGCGTGGCGCAGCTCGGGTGGGGGCACAGCGGCGGTGGCCAAGAGCGTGGCCGACGCGGAGGAGCTCGTGGCCGAGGCCCGCCGTCTGCTTCATAGGAAGGATCTCCTTCATGGGCCTCGCCATCGTCGACCGCCTCCCCCGCCATGGCTACACCGTCCACCTCGCCCTCGACCACATCTTCAAGATCCGTCTCGCCGGAATGGCGCCCCCAGATACCGACGACGCCACAAAGGAGAGGATCCCCAAGATCTGTCCCCGCCTCTTTGACCATGAGCGCGATGAGGATCCAGACGGCGCTCCAGGTGGCCAGCAGCAAGGACCCGGACCAGGCGCTCACCTACCTCCACCGTGCGTGCTCCCTCGCGTCACCAAAATCTCCGAGGTACATACACTGTAGTCTGTACTGGCTTTGCTGCTGGTAGAAATTTTCATGAATGTCACCAAAATCTCCAAGGTTTAGATTGGATTTTCGTTGGCTTGGCGTCGCCAACCCACATGATGAATTCCAGAGAAAATGGTTTCATTTTGGTTGTGCATCTCATTCTGTCCTCTGTTTTTTTGGTACAGGTGTATTCGGAAGCAAGAAGAGTTCTATTGGAAGATTTGGCACAAATTGATATTGCTATTTGAGTAGGTAATGGCTGGTGAGCTTTACCCTTCCCTCTTTTTCTTGGTGTTTCTCTCTATTTAGGATATTCCTGCTCTTCATGTCAATCTTTTGATGGTCAGCACATACCAAGCAGCAAGTGGTGCTGGTGCTCTACTCGGCAAGAAAGGTCCAATTTCAAGCACAGCTCCACCCAGAGAAGAACATCCAGGCCCTGAACTATCAAAGAAACACTTTGTCTAATTATTTTCAAGTATATCATTCCCTATTGTTGTACTCCATGATGGAAAATATGGTGTAAAGAACTTTGGACTACTAGAGCAGGCGAAAAAATAATGAACAAAAAGAGAATTTACACTCTCATTCTCTCTTCTGTTTTTGCTTATACTTTTTTTGGAATTTTCCTTCCCTATGGGACCGATTTTGGTCTGATGTTTGTTTCTTATAGGGGTTCTTGCTTTCGGGGTTTTGTTCTCTAATGACCCTTCGTGCTTTGCAGGTACACGTCTTGCTGGAGATTGGAGCTTTGGATGACCGCCCTATTTTTGTCGGCTTGCTAATTGCTATTGGTCCCTATTTTTGTCCGAGTCTCTGTTTGAGATTGGAGCTTTGGATGACCGCCGCCCTCGTCTTCTCATGTAAGCACCCCCCAGAGCCCAGATCTCCCTCCCCACCCCCACCCCCCAGATCCCTCCATCGATCCTCTCGCTGACCGTGACCCTCGTGTGCGTGCGTGCGTGCAGGCATGGGCGCGGCACTGACGCAAGAGCGGCGTGGGCGTGGCGTCGATGGGGTCATGCGCCGAGCTGGTCATGAAGTCCATCGTGCCCGTCGTCATGGCGGGAGTGCTCGGATCTACGGCCTCATCATCGCCCGTCATCATCTCCACCGATCAACCCCAAGGCCAAGCCCTACTTCCTCTTGACGGATACGCGCACCTCCTCCTCGGGCTCGCATGCGGCCTCGCGGACTCGGCATGGCCATTATCGTCGGCGACGCCGGGTCAGGTATAACGACATCCCCTTCCGCTCGCTGCCGACTTTTTTTTGTCTTGAGTGCTATTTGTAGATGGTGGTCACGCGAATGCGTAACTGAATGGTAGTTGGTGGACTATAGTATAGATCCTAATGAGGGTGAGTTCTGACAAGGGTTGAAGCTTCTTGGCATGCTTGATGAGTGTTTACTGAATAAATCATTCTGCCTCACATGTTAAACCACACTTATTAACTTAAGGCATCATGCTACTTGGGGCATGATGATTCTGAATTTTGAATAAAATACACCTCGCCATCAGATTCGAATTTAGCCTACACTACGAGTTGCGATAGTAGGTACTCTGTTTATGGTTTGTGCCAGGGGCGGAACTACACTCAGACCAGCCTGGGCATTACCCTGTTGCTCAGACTTATTAACTTAAGAAACTTTAACTGGTGCTTTTGGAATATCTCTTAAGACAGGTGACCCGAGATTTCATAACCCTAGTCCTTTAGGGGTCCTTCTGAGATATGCCCCCTTTACACTGCCTAAAATGATTTTTTACTAGTTTTGTTAATGCCACCAATATCTGCAGGTTTTTGTTGTGCCCTTTCTTCATTTGCAAGTGCGTTATAGCTGTGCCTGTAATGTATCCCATTTCGAATGACGTGTCGATTATCCTTATAGTTCGATTGCTTGCAAATATTGCAATCAAGAAACTCCCTTCCTAGTTTCTTTATCACAGCAATGCATGCAGGTTTTTGTTCCCCTAGGCATGTATTTCTTCATGTGCAAGTCTATCATAGCTGCCTAGAATAGGGTGCCATCTTGAATGATGAGTCGATTAAACTTGGTAGTTCGATTGGTTGTTGCACGGAGAAATTAAAAAGTTTTACTCCATTTATAGTGCTTTTATGACCACATGAAAAGAAAATGTGTATTCACAATAGTTTGTTTAGGCACATTCTTTTTCTTGCATATAAATTTGTGGTTACTCCCTCCGTCTTAAAATATAAGATGTATTAGCTTTGTGAAGCAAATCTATCTAGACTACTTTTAGTATGTAGGTTCACTCAGGTTTGGAGTGAATCTAGACACTAAAAATAGTCTATATACATTTTCTTCACAAACCTAAAACATCTTATATTTTGAAATGGAGGAAGTATTTGATATGTGATGATTCACAAAGAAATCGTTATCCTGAAGCTTATTTGTGTTACCATGTTTGGTTTTCTATAAACAGAATTTTGGTAGTGCTTCAGAATGTGCAATTTAGTTTACTCTGGGAAGGCACATGTGAGTATTATTGTTAAATGCAAAGCATGAACTGGAACCCTTTGATGTTAGATATACTTGTGATGTTGTATTGCTTCACCCAGTTGTTTGGTCATTCTGTATTAACTCCATGTTGATCACACGGTGAAGAACTCGTTACAAACATCGAGCCAATCAAACGTCAACGTCGATGGGCTGCAGTGTGGCAAAGTCCCGTAAAGACAACCATTGAGTCAAAGCGGTTACGATGCTCCTAAAGAAATTTTCCAGCCTGCTCTAAAACGTTCTTTTGGCAGGTCTGATTCAACAACAAGTGGAGATTCTCCAAAGGAGCGAATTGGTGAGTCCTTATTTTTTACCGGTTCTTTCATTACCAAGTATTTATATTGAGTTGGTTCATTGAATATTGTAAACTAATTGCTTCTCTTTGTTTTGTTCTTACAGTGCCACCATCTCGTAAACCTGCTACAACTTCCTTGAGAATCGACCGATTTGTACGGCCATTTACCTTAAGAGTCGTGCAAGAGCTACTTAGTAAAACCGGATCTGTTTCTAGCTTCGGATGGATCATATCAAGACCCACCGTTATGTTACAAAGATGTTTCTTCGTTATTCACCTTCATACTATTCTCACCTATCTTCATTTTACTAAGGATTGCTCTTTGTAAGTTTATGGATTTCAATACAACGAACCTGCAGCTATATATGTACTTGTAGGCCAAGATTTTCAAAATGTGTCCATCATGGTTTTAGTGAATCATTTTGACATTCTCGTATTTCTCAAGCCAATTTTGTTTTACTCTCTGAAGACAACTGGAAGCATTTATTGAGATGATGCTTTTCAGTATACCTTTCCCAATATTGTTCTCACTGACGCCTGTCATCTCCTGTCTCTTATTTGCAGTTCTCATCGGTTGAGGAGGCTATGGCTACTCGTGATGCTGTTTACAACCTGCAGTGGCCTCCAAATCAGATTAGGTGCAGTTTTGTTTAATTGCCTAATACTGTCACAGATAGAGCTTCCATATTTGGTTCTTTAAACATGCATCTACTTTGCACTGTTCTGTCCCTTTACTTGTGGTAACTAAATATACTAGAAGATTGCCTGGAATTCTAATTCCATTCATATATCACCTGTCCCTGTAGGTAATGGAAATATATGTTAAAATATTTGTTCCTGCTGTTACAATATATACGGTATACTTTCAACATCAGCATGTTTTCTTATTTGGGATGACATTGGCTGTTCTTTTTTGGACACATGAAAACTACTGTTGTAGTTCCTAATTTTTTAGACTAGAGTTATTAGGAAGCAAACTATGCTATTTATGATAAGCAGGGATTCATAAGCAGATGCTAGTATAGTTAGGGACTGATGTATATAGTAACATAGAAATAAAAGGTCCATTTTCATGTTGTAAACATTTGAAACCTGCAACAGAAAATAAAGGGAAGTATTGTTTATGTGGTCTAGGATAGTGCTTTATTTAATATCCGTAAACATGCACATTTGTTCTTTGCCTAACTTATCCTATATGTGAAACCAGATGCCCACTTCAAGGATGATCTTGTCTGGATAGTCTGAATGCAATGGAGGTTGTGATGGCCTTGGAAGAGGAATTTGGTTTCGAGATACCTGATGATGAAGCTGACAACGAGTAGCGAATCTGTCATGTTTACATCTGTTGTATTTGCTGTTTTTTTGGTTATTGTGTCTCAAATTTGGTTGTTGTATCTGCTATCATGTTTATATCCGTTGTATCAGATATCTATAACTATTATGATGATCTAGCTATCATGTCATGTAATAGTGTTACTTATTAGCCTCGTGGCTGTTATGTTTAAATTCTGGATTATATACTGTTGTTTTGTGTGAACTATATATTTGGAAATGTTGTTGGGCTGGTTTGTACATTTTGGTCCGTACTAGATCTAAAAAGTCGAATACACCCTAAAAAAGGCCATGGCCCATAGACACGACATAAAATAAAATGCTCTACAAATGGCCTAGGCCCAAAACAGAAAAAGTCCAACATTATTGGGCCAGCCCATTTAGATCACTAAAATGGACTGGGCTGATTTTGATTTAAGACGATTTCATTTCGTCACAATTTTGCCACGTAGGATCGGCCACGTAGGATCTGAGCTGGCTTGGCTAGATGGTCCATGACGATATTAGATCGTCATAGACATTATGACGATTTAATATCGTCATAGACGGTTATGACGATTTTACCAAAAACGTCGTTATAGTTCATTTGCGACGCCCAGCTTTCGACGATCTCAAAATCGTCATAGAATCGTCATAAACAAACTACTATGACGATTTTGTGACGAAAATGGAGGGTCATATATAGCCAGATTCCTTGTAGTGAGAGGCTCACCGCCCGGGACATCACCTTGCCATGGATGGTGCGTCGCGTGCTTCCACTGTAGAAGCGGTCACACAATATGTGCCATCTCTCGACCGCCAACATTCCGACGAGGACGTCGCAGAAGGATGTGCCCATCCAGGACCTGCGGAACTAGATCTCCATGATCTCCAAGTTCCGCATCTAGGCCAACTGGGCGTATTCCTGCCCCCCGTACCATCGCGGCCGCCTGCCGCCGTCGGTAAGTTTTCTCTTGTTGCTTTGCGCCTCACCTCTTGTATTTGCTAGCTTTCCTTGGGTGCCTTATGCCCCCCTTTTTGATTAGTTGTTCACGGCGTAGCTGGCCGAAGATGGCATGGGTGACTTCCCACTTCCGTCCTTCTTGGAGGATAGGAAGCCGATGAAGTACCCCCAGACGGAGCCCGAAGGGTTTCCCGTCCGGGCGGACGATAGCCCCCCGGATCCTCATGGTAGGTTGCTATCCGCAGCTCTTTCTTTCACCTTTGTTCTTGAGGTTATGGTCTTTACTCTTTGCTTGTGCTGCAGTCGATGTCGCCGACAAGTAGGGTCCGCGAGAAAGACCCGCAGAGAGAGCCCAGGGAAAGAGGGCGGCACCTGTTGCCGTTCCCGCTCAAGTTGAGACGAAAAAGATACGCCGGGGGCGTCAATTTGTTGCTCCACCCTCCGTTGCCGGGTTAGTATCTCCTTTGCCCTTGCTTGCCCCTCTGTGGTTTTGCTGGCTTCTCCTTTGACTCTTTGTTCTTGGCAGCGAAGCCATGGTGCTTGGCGACAGAGGTGCCGCCGTCATGCCTCCTCCACCTCCTCCTCCGGTTGAAGAGGTGTCGAGGTCGCCGGCAGCGCCCGCGCCGGCTGCGGATGGCCCGGCTTCAGCCAGCCCGGCTGCATCAGTCTTGCCCTCTCCGCCTAGGGCGCCTGAGGGCTCTCCGACCACGGGTTTGCTGCACCCGGCCCCTGCGTCTTCGCGGTTGGGCCAGCTTCTTGCGGCTGCGCAGGACCCGGAGACCCCCTCCCTCTCCTAAGGGCTGGCGTGAACCCGGCTTGGAGCGATACTCCGGGTAGTTCCGCCAGACCCGTCATCACGGAGTGACGGAGGGAGCGGAGGTCGCGCAGGCGGCTGCGGCGGATGCCGGGCAGCCGACTGGGAGGGAGATGGTGGTGGCTGCGCCTTTGGGTGTAGCTGCCGATGATGATGAGGTTGTCATCACCGGCTCGAAGCCAGCTCCGGCTGTGCTGACGCCGGCTGCGATCCTTGCCCAGCTCTTTGGCTCGGCACCCTCCGCGCTCAACCAGGTTCGCCACCTGGTTGAAGGAATGGAACAGGGCCTTGGCAAGGCCAAAAAATTGTTAGTTTTGATGGAGGTGAGTCGTTGCCCTTCAAACGTTTTCCGCCGTTTCATCCGACGTGTGCCTATGTTTCTCATTTGCTTTCTTGCTGCAGAAAGCGTTTATGGAGTCGGTGAGGAACACCAGGGACATTGGCCATAAGGTTGCTTCTTCAGATCTGTCTTGGCGATTGGCTCTCTTTTCCCGCTTTTTGTTGACCATCGGGTATCCTCCTACAGCCATGATCCAGGACAAGGAGAAGGAGCTAGAGCGCCTCAAGGCTGACTTTGCCCGGCTGGAGGAGTCGAACAAAGCGCGACAAGCGCAGTTTGATCAGCTCGCCATGGCCAAGCACCAGCTTGAGGTTAGCATAGAGCGGGGCAAGAAGACGGCTGACATCTGGGCGGAGGCGCTGAAGAACTTTGAGATGATCTGCACCCAGCAGGAGGGGACAATCCAGTCTCTTCGCCGCAGGGAGGAGGAGCTCAATCGGTACCTCCAGAACGTCTCGGAGATGGTCATCAGTAAGTTTTTCAGTTATTCCCTTCTGCTATGCCGCGACTTGCTTTGTCTTGTCAGTTTATTCTGCTTTGTGTCTGGCTGCAGCTCACTATCCTGAGGCGACCGAGATGGCCACGGAGAAGCTGCCAATGGAGGAGGTTGGTCGTGACCTGACCTCCCTCGACCTGGTCAAGGTGGTGGCGGAGGAGAGCAACAGCTTGCGCGCCGTTGGCAATGATCTCTTCCACTACATCTGGCCGGACGCCGGTCTGGTCATGCATGACATGTCCAGCGGGGTGAATATCAGCACCTATGTGGACCTGGAGCGTGACTTCAGCGCCCTCGGAGAGCCACGCCGTTCCACTGGGAGCCGGAGCCTTGGAATCCCATCGACGTAGCCTCCAGTATCCAGCCTCCTCCTGCTGACGCCGACGCCGCCCCTGCTGATCCAGCCACCGCTCCTTCGACTTCGCAAGATCCTAACTCTTGATCCCCGGAATGCCGGGTGTATTTGTTAGAACTGCTACTCTGATGTGCTACACTTCGGCTAACTTCTGTCGCCGACCTTTTAATCTGTGCGGAGCCTTCGTGCTCCGCTTTATGGCTTGGTGCCTTCTGCTAATATTTGTTTGTGTCTTCGTCATTTGCGGTCTTTTATGCTCACGCTGGTTGGGATAGCCACCCGGGGTCGAGCTCTTTTTGTCATCTTGACTTTGCTTTTTGGGTGCGCGGGAGCGCGTCCACTGGGTGTAGTCCCCGAGGTTCGGGCCGGCTGGGGTAGCCAGCTGGGGCGAAGCTCTTTTGACTTTCTTTACTTGGGTTTGTGGGTGCGCGGGAGCGCGTCCACTGGGTGTACTCCCTGTGGTTCGGGCCTACTGGGGTAGCCAGCTGGGGCGAAGCTCTTTTGGCTACCTTGACTTCAGTTTATGGGTGCGCGGGAGTGTGTCCACTGGGTGTATTCCCCGAGGTTCGGGTCGGCTGGGGTAGCTAGCCGGGGCGAAGCTCTTTTGGCTACCTTGACTTGAGTTTCTGGGTGCGCGGGAGCGCGTCCACTTGGTGTAGTCCCCGAGGTTCGGGCCGGCTGGGGTAGCCAGCCGGGGCGAAGCTCTTTTGGCTACCTTGACTTGATTTTGTGGGTGCGCGGGAGCGTGTCCACTGGGTGTAGTCCCCGAGGTTCGGGCCGGCTGGGGTAGCCAGCCAAGGCGAAATTCTTTTGGCTACCTTGACTTGAGTTTGTGGGTGCGCGGGAGCGCGTCCACTAGGTGTAGTCCCCGAGGTTCGGGCCAGATGGGGTAGCCAGCCAGGGCGAAGCTCTTTTGGCTACCTTGACTTGAGTTTGTGGGTGCGCGGGAGCGCGTCCACTGGGTGTTGTCCCCGAGGTTCGGGCCGACTAGGGTAGCCAGCCAGGGCAAAGCTCTTTTGGCTACCTTGACTTGAGTTTGTGGGTGCGCGGGAGCGCGTCCACTGGGTGTAGTCCCGAGGTTCGGGCCGGCTGGGGTAGTCAGCCGGGGAGAAGCTCTTTTGGCTACCTTGACTTGAGTTTGTGGGTGTGCGGGAGCGCGTCCACTAGGTGTAGTCCCCGAGGTTCGGGCCGGCTGGGCTAGCCAGTCGGGGCGAAGCTCTCTTGCCACCTTGCTTCCTGCCAACTTGTGACTCGGGTCGTGCAAGACAAAGCGTTGCTTTGGGTTAGTTTTCTTGTGCATATGCTCATGCATGAGTTGGTAATTATCATAGAGGAAAAATAGACATGCGCCCCTTCGAGTTAGGCCACGAGCAACTCCCCTTTTCTCAGCGAGTATTGGCCCTTCTATCATTTTTCCTTGCCGGTTGTCAGCCGGTTTGCGGTCTGCAGCCAGAACCGAAGGAGTTACTATGTTGGCGTGCCTCGCGATACTTCGATTCCCTGTTGTTGGCTTAACTTTTGTAGGGTGCGACCAGTTCGCCTGGACGCCCTTGCTTTCTACGCCGGCATCTTCTTGCCACGTGCGCTTTGAGTTTTTTCTCTTGCCGGGTCGACAGCCTCCGCGCGTACTGAAGCCGGAACCGAAGAGGCTACTCTAGGCGCCACGTGCAACATTATGCCGTCTGTAGAAATCGTGGGGCCTAGGCCAGCCGGTACAAAAAATGCAGATGGTGCGTAGAATTGGGACGAAGTCCTTAGCACTGCGCCAAGGCTCTCATTCTTGTTCACTTGTTACATAAAAAAGGGAAGATACATACACTTCTCTAAGTGTAAAATGGCTGGAGCAGGCTGGCATTCCATGGGCGCTCCGTCTCCTCGTCTGAGCGTTCATCATCGGCTGCTGCGCGTCGATCAGGTAGTACGAGTTGTTGTGGAGTGCCCGGCTGACGATGAATGGTCCTTCCCATGGCGGGGACAGCTTGTGCATTCCTTTGGTGCTCTGGACCAGGCGCAGCACCAGGTCTCCCTCGCGGAAAGAGGTGGGCCGGATCCGGCTGGCGTGGTATCGGCGCAGGTCTTGTTGGTAAATTGCTGATCTGGACAGGGCTAACTCGCGCGCCTCCTAGAGCTAGTCCACGATGTCCTCCCTTGCCTCCTTGGCTTCCTGCTCCATGTAGAGCTGCTTGGGAGGTGCGTCGAACTGGATGTTTGTGGGGATAATGGCTTCTGCACCATAGACGAGGAAGAACGGCGTGAAACTGGTTGAGCGATTGGGCATGGTGCGTAGGCTCCAGAGCACTGCTGGAAGCTCCTCTATCCAGCATCCAGGTGAGCTGACGAGCGGTTCGATGAGCCTTGGCTCGATTCCAGCTAGCACTAAACCATTGGCGTGCACGCATTGCCCGTTGGACTGTGGGTGTGCGGTCGATGCCAGATCCAGGCGGATCCCTTTTTCCACATAGAAACGAGCGAAAACTCCTTTCGCAAAGTTGGTTACATTGTCAGTGATGATGCTGTGGGGGTAGCCGAACCGGATGATGATGTCTGTGAAGAACTTGATCACCGTCGCCCCATCTAGCTTCTTGATTGGCTTCGCCTCGATCCACTTGGTGAACTTTTCCACGGCGACGAGAAGGTGCGTCATGCCGGATCGAGCTGTCTTGAATGGCCCAACCATGTCCAGGCCCCAGACTGCAAACGGCAAGGTGATCTGTATTGTCTTGAGCGCCGCAGACGGCGTGTGCTTCAACTGGCCGAATCGCTGGCAGCCGCTGCATGTCTTGACTATTTCTTCGGCTTCCTTCAGCGCCGTTGGCCAATAGAAACCATGCCGAAGGGACTTGGCTGCTATCGCGCTTGACAAGGCATGGTGGCCACATTCGCCCTGGTGTATTTCAGTTAGAAGCTTGGCTCCTTCCTCTCTACTAACGCATCGCTGGTAGATGCCTTCGACGCTGCGCTTGTACAGCTCGTTGTTGATGACGGTGTAGGCGCTTGCCCTTCGTCGCACTTGTCGTGCTGCCACCTCTTTTGTTGGAAGTTCACCCTTGGCCAGGAAATCCATGAACGTTTCGCCCATTCGGTCGCCTCCCGTGTGGTGTGCATCGTCTGTATGATGAGCATGATCTCCTCGCGGACGACCGGCTCCGGAGCGTTAGGAGGTCTGCCGGGTGGAAGGGTGTCGATATTGACCGCGGGCTGTGGTGAGGCAGTCCCCAGGTGCGATGAAGCAGTCCTCGGGTGCGGCAAGCAGTCCCCGGGTGCGGTGCAGCAGTCCCTGGGTGCGGCGCGGCACCGGCTGCTCCAGGATCCGCGTCGAGCACAATGGAGTCGGACTCTGGTGAAGGAGTGATGGGGGGCTTGCGCAGGTGCACGAGAGTAACTCCGGGCAGTATGGCTTGTCTTGTTGACCCAACACTGGCCAAAGCATCGCGACTTCGTTATTGGCTCTGGATACACGGTGAAACTCGCAACCTTCGAAGCAAGCGCACAACTGCTGAACGAAGAAACGGTAGAGGGCCATATGTTCACATCCCTAGCGTCCCATTCACCAGATACTTGTTGCACCACCAAGTACGAATCTCCGAAGCACAACACCCTTTGGATGCTTATCTGCTTGGCCATTTTGAGCCCATGGATGAGCGCTTCGTACTCGGCGACGTTGTTGGAAGCTTTGAAGTGGATCTGGAGAACGTATTCCAGCCGGTCGCCCTTGGGCGAGGTGATCACTCCGAGTCCTCCTCTCATTTTTGACCCGTCGAAGTGTAGTTTCCAGTAACTCGAGTCCGGCACTGGGTCATGTATTCCGTCTCCGTGCAATCAACGATGAAATCAGCCAATGCTTGTGACTTGATTGTTGTGCGCGGCTTGTATTGGATGTTATGCGCAGCGAGCTCGATGGCCCATTTCGCCACGCGGCCAGTGGCGTCCTTGTTGCCGATGATCTCCGCGAGTGGGGCCAATGCTACCACCCGGATGGAATGCTCTTGGAAGTAGTGCTTGAGCTTCTTGGCGGCCATGTACACGCCGTACACCAGCTTCTGGTAGTGAGGGTAGTTCTTCTTGGACAGCGAGAGAACCTCACTCAGGTAGTACACGGGGCGCTAGACCATCTGAGTTTTTCCTTCCTCTGGCCGCTCGACGACCAGTACCACGCTGACCACTCTGTTTGTGGCAGCAATGTACATCAACATGGGCTCCTTCGCGGATGGTGCCGCCAGGACAGGTGGCGAGGTAAGCATGCGCTTGCGGTCTCGGAAAGCTTCATCCGCCTGAGCTTCCTTGTTTAGTAGGATCTTCCTTGTTCCCTGCGAGGGCTTGAACTGTGATTCTCCAGCCGGTTTGGGCTCTCCAGCTGGCATGTCCTTCTGTAGGGCCGCCATGTTCTACATTATGACGCGCTTCTCTTCAGCGATGATCATTGCTTCGGCCAGCTTGGATCCGTCTGAGGCGCACTCGATCGAACGCTTGTAGCATCCATTGATGGTGATCACTCCCTTTGGGTCTGGCAGCTTCATCTTGAGGTATGTGTAGTGCGGTACTCCCATGAACTTGGTTAGAGCTGGGCGCCCTAGTATGGCTTGGTAGGCGCTGGAGAGATTCACGGCCTCGAACCAGATTGGCTCGCGGCGGAAGTTGTTCTCGCTGCCGAAGATGACGTCCAGCCGGATCTTGCCGATTGGGGAGTGCGACGGCCCCGGTACTGCTCCATGGAATGAAGTGCTTGAAGGATCCAGCTGGGATTCGCTGATGCCCAGCCTCTCGAGGCTGCTCCGGTAGAGGAGGTTGATGCTGCTCCCTCCGTCGATCGGCACTCGAGAGAAGCGGCATGAATGCTTCTTGGAGATGATGATGGGGTCCAGGACCAGCGCGTAGCTACCAGGGCTTGGTAGCACGGCTGGCTGATCCTCCTTGCTCCAGATGATCGTTGATCGGACCAGTGCAGGTACTTGGGGACGGGTGGGACGATTGCGTTCACCTCCGCCTCACGTCTCCACTTGGCGTGCTTCGTTTCCGGATCCGCCAGGAATATGTGGTAATTACCCACCTGCCGCGGGTAACCATCTTCTTCATCCTCGTGACGGTTGCGCCGTTCCCTATTATCCGGTGGGCCTCCGGCTGGCGGTGGAGGTGGTGGTGGTAGTCCACAGGCTTCGGCCATCTTCTATGTCCAACTGCATTGGCGCGTCGTATGGTTGGCGGGCTTGTTGCCGCCGCTGTGAAACTTGCACGGCCCATCGAGCATGGACTCAATGGTGTACTTGGGCCGATTCGGCCTGTCCGCCCGGCCTCCGCTCCTCCTGCCTCCGGATCCTCATGCACATCTGCTACTGCTTGGTACCGCATCGCTATCCGGCTGGTCGTCTTTCCTCTTGCCGTGGCGGTTGTAGTGACCGTGCCGCTTGGGATGATGGTCGCCCGGCTGACGACTCTCCGCCTGCTCGTCCGTTACAATTTGGCCTTGGTCGTCCACCACGATGGGCTTCTTCATTGCCGCATCCGCGGTTGCGTACTTGTCTGCGATGGACATGACCTGAGCCATGGTTTGCGGGTCTGCCCGGCTGAGTTTATGCTTCAGCATGGTGCCGTCTCGACATCGGTTGGTGAAGAAGTCTATCACCTGGTGCTCACGAACCCCTTCGCAAGAGTTGTGCATGCTAGTCCACCGGGTGAGGTAGGCGCGGTCCGACTCATCCTTGCCTTGCACGTAGAGGGCGAGCTCGCGAGGTCGACCCGGCCGTTTGTATGTTCCGGTGAAGTTGCGGATGAACGCCTCTTTGAAGTCCAGCCACACGTTGATGCTATTGTTGGGGAGGCTGTTGAGCCACATCCTCGCCGAGTCGACGAGCATGAGGGGGACGTAGCGGACGACCAAGCGGAGGTTGCCATTAGTGATTCCCATCGCGGTGGTGTAATCGACCAACCAATCCTCAGGCTTTACGGTCCCGTTGTACTTTGGCGTGTCTCTTGGGAGTGAAAATCCTTTCGGGAACGGCTCGTTCCGGATGCGCGGGCCAAAACACTTTGGTCCAGCCGTACTTTCCTCCTCCAAGGTGCGTGACTACACCAGGAGGTCGATGCGCTCTCGCGCATCAGCTGGTTCTCGAGGACCGAGCCGGCCCTTCAAACATGACTCAGGCGGGTCCTTGTTCGTGTCTGCTTCCTCCTCCGGTGCTCGCGTCTTTTTCCCCTGGGAGGCTCCGCCTGCGCGACTAGCGCTGGAGGCTGCGGCGTGACGGTTGTGGCGACCGCGGTTGCCCGATTCGCCATGCGGGCGACTGTTTTTCCCGTCCCCTCCTGGGGAAGAGGCTTGCTGGTTCTTGCTTCCTCTGTGCACCGTTTTTTCTGCGCCTTTGCAGATGACGATGTCGCAGGAGTTGCCCACCTGGCTGAGAACGCCCTCGGCCTGCTGCTTGTTAGCAGGAGCCACGAGGAGCTACACATGCTCCAGCTGGCGACGAAGTTCCTCGCCCTCCAGGTGCTTCAGCTCCGCGGCCACCGCCTCGGCCGCCCTCATGTTCTTGGCAGGAGTGCTGTAAACGGGCCGTGCCACTCCTGCATGTGAGTCGGCGGCGCGATCCAGTTCCGACGCCAGGTCGCGCCCTCGGTGCTGGATCTTCCTGACGAAGCCATGGGCAGCGTTGTACACATGCACGGTGGCGTTCAGCCGACGCTGGTTAGCCGCAACCTTAGTGGCTTCCTCCAGGAGCTTCTGGCGTGTGGCTTCGAGCGCTGTCGCCGCAGCCACTTGATCCTTCTCGATGACGACCGGAGTGCACAGGTGCTGGATGGAGGCGGTTAGCGGGTCTTGCTCCGGCTCAGGCGCGGAGTTTTCTCCTCCTGCACGACGTTCTTGAGGTTGCCGATGGTTTTCGCGAGCGTTCACCATCATGACTTCGACGCAACTCCCCCCTGCGGATGGGATGCGGGCGAGGGGCACGTCAAGGACGAGGGTGACCACGCTGGGGAAACCCTCAGCGACAGTGGCGACGTAGACGCGGATATCCCCAAAATGCATGATGGAGCCGCCGGCAGGGAAGGTGTTCCGAGAGAAACACGCTACGTTGTCGAGGACGCAGTCGAAGGGACCTAGCGTGAGCACGAGGCCATAGCCACGCGTTCGCTGGCGACGAGCGGAAGTCCCATGCGAAAGATGATCCCAGCCGAAGCGCTGTGCCCCACGGTGGGCGCCAACTGTCATGGTGTGGAACACGGCAGAGCCATCGGGGATGGCAAAGAAGGGACACATGGATGCATTCGGTGGCTCACGCAACGGGTTGGGCACAAAGCACTGCAAACACAGGGACGTACCCAGGTCTGGGGCCCTCTTGGCGAGGTAACACCCCTAATCCTGCAAGATTAACTATGTATGGGAGTTCGATGCTCAGTACAAGTGCTCCTTGAGCTGTTTCCTTAGCTACTATCGATGGCTAGAGGAAACTAGGAGCTAGACGCTAACACTTCTCTTCTTCTACTGTCGTTACTTGGAATCTATCTCAGTCAATCTCCATCCCCCTAGAACCCTGGCTCTTCCCTCCCTTATATACTGGTCTGGGGGCAGATTACAACTCTGGTCCTAGGGTTTACTGTTTGGATATGGGTTTACAGGGCAGGGCCGGCTGCATGGCCCAGCCGGTGGGCCAGGACCCAGTCCGCCCTTCTTTTAGCGTCATCCTTCTCTTTAGTGGTCACCCGGGCTTCCTTTGGGGCGTCACCCTTGCTTTAACGGCCACCCGGACCGCTTTCGCTAGTCTAGCCGACCGTCTTGCTTTATCTTTGTCTGGTAGCGCTGGTCATGACGACATGCCAACTTCCTTGATGACGAGGGAGAGCCAGAAGCGTACCCCGCACGGAGCGCCAGTCCTTCCGTGCTCTCCACCGAATCCAAGGTGAGCCGGGTGGGAACGGCCACCCAGCTGGTTCTTCTAGCCACCGGCTAGACGGGCCAGCCGGGAAGGCTATAAGCCCAGCCGGGCTTGCTTTCCAGACATTTAGAGTTGTGATTCCGGGAGGCCAGGCGGCTTGCATCTTCTGGAGCCAGCCTACTTATGCCTGGTTTTCCCCACCCGGTGGTTATCCCCCCGACAAAAGGCCCCCTTTAGTCCCGGTCCAGCCAAAAAATGGTACTAACACTCAAGACATTTATTAATATTAAAAACCAAGACTACAAAACTGGGACTAAATGAAGGGTTTCACAACATAGAAAATCAAAAAATTTCTACGGATGCGAATGGGAAAGCCAAGATCTAATCTAGAAGATGCAAACAACGAGGGGGGGGGGATAGATGAGATCTTCATACCCTTGAAGATTCGCATAGCGGAACGTTCAATGAACGTGGTTGATGTAGTCGTACTCGCTTCTCCTCGCGATCCGATCCGATCCAACACCGCAAGTGGCGATGCCTCCGAGAGATGCACGCGTGCGGCACCTCGACGTCTCCTCCTTCCTCGGTCCAGCAAGTGGGGTGGAGAGATGGATTGGATCTACAACACGACGGCATCGTGCAAGCGGTGGAGAGTTTCTGTGGCAGGGCTTCGCATACGCGCAGTCGGGAGGGAGAGAGAGAGGAGGGCAGCAGGGCGGCTAGGGCTTGAGGAGGTTGTGTAGGGAGGGTGCGCCCCCAGCCCTCTTTATATAGAGGGGTGGGCGGCTGGCCCTTGACCCTCCCGCAAGCCCTAGGGCCGGCGGCCAAGGAGGGAGGAGTGGGGGGCAAGTTCCCCCCCTTCTAGAAGCTCCCCTAGGGTTTCCCCTAGGCTTAGCCGGCTGGGCCTATGGGGCCTTGTACCCCTGGCCCAATGCGGCCAGGGCACTCCCCCGTAGGCCCACGCCCCCTCCCGACAAGTGGGGCCACGTTGGTCCCACTCCGGAAGGTTCTAGAAGCTTCCGGTACAATAACGAACAACCCGAAACAATTCCGAACTCCAAAATCTGCTTTGCCTTATATGAATCTTATTCTCCGGACCATTCCGGAACCTCTCGTGACGTCCTGGATCTCATCCGAGACTCCGAACAACAACTCATAAACCAATTATTCAATCTATCCTAGCGTCGAGACACATTAAGTGTGTGACCCTTTGGGTTCGAGAATATGCAGACATGATCTTCTATCAATAATCAACAGCGGGGTCTGGAAACCGATATTGACTCCCACACATTCATCGATGATCATATCAGAAGAACCATGATGCCAGGATTCAATTAATCCCATATATATATTCCCTTCTTCTCGCGATATTTTACTTGCCCGAGATTCGATCGTCGGTACCGGTATACCTAGTTCAATCTCGTTCACAGCAAGTACTTTACTCGTTCCGTAATCCGATATCACTTTGTGATTAACTCCTTAACCACGTGCTTGCAAGCGGTGTTGATATCGATTACCGAGTGGGCCCGAAGTATATCTCTCTGACTTGGGAGGGACAAATCCCATCTCGATACATACAACCCAACGGGTACTTTTCGATCACCTGAGAGACACCTTTATGATCACCCTTTCATAGTATGACGTTTGATGACCTCAAAGCTTTCTTCCGATACCAGGGAGTTGCATTATCTCATGGTCTAAGGAATACAATATTTGACATAAGAAAAGCTTCGCAAAGATGAACACGATGACACGATCTAATTGCTCTGCTTAGTTTGGGTTTGTCCATCATATCATTCTCCCAATGATATGATCTCATTATTAATCGACAACTCATGTCTATGGTTAGGAAACCTTAACCATCATTAATCAATGAGCTAGTCCATAGAGGCGTACTAGGGACACGGTGTTGTTCACAAACCACACAAGTATTAAAGTTCCCGCTTAATACAATTCTAGCATGGAATATAAAGTTTATCATAAACAAGAATTATAATAATAACATCTTTATTATTGCCTCTAGGGCATAATTCCAACAATAAAGGCCCTCTATATATAGTCTCGGTCAAGCCACAAACCGGGACTAACACTCAATACATTTATTAAACTTGGAAAATTGCAAACATCATAAGATATGCTTCACAAAATGAGCTATCATGTCTCAAGACATTTAGGTTCACAATATGCAGCTGACCGTCCAGACATGAACTAGAGGTACACAATATGAGCATGAACTTCTTGGCATATGTCCTTCCTTATGATCGCTTCAGACGTAACCATGGAGCATCTTCTTTACTTAACGGAATGTTTGGGTCAGTTTTCACTGTGAAGGGCAGAATTTCATCAAACTTATTATAATCTTATAACATGTCTGTCTTGTCCTCGATTCCCATGATGTTTCTTTTCCATGAAAGAACTATGTGACGCTTTGGCTCATCATATGATGTATCCTTTTGCATATTTTTTTCTTTTTTCGGTCTGGAGGACATGTCCTTCACATAGAAAACCTGAGACACATCATTGGCTAGGAAGAATGGTTCATCTCAATAACCAAGATTGTTGAGATCCACTATTGTCATTCCGTACAACTGGTCTATCTTTACCCCTTCCCCATTCAGGTTGACCCATTTGTAGCGAAACAAAGGGACCTTAAAAGAGAGTCCATAGTCTAGTTCCCATATCTCCTCTATGTAAACATAGTATGTGTCCTTTTGCCCATTCTCGTATGTTGCATCAAAGCGGACACCACTATTTTGGTTGGTGCTCTTTTTATCTTGGGCGATCATGTAGAATGTATTCCCATTTATTTTGTACCCTTGGAAATTCAATATAGTAGAAGATGGTGATGCGGCCAACAAGTATAGCTGATCTCCAACAGTGGTGTCATTCAAGAGATGTGTTCGCATCCAACCACCGAAAGACTTCATGTGTTCATTTGTAATCCATGAGTCAGGCTTCTCCGGGTTTTTGGAGCATACAATATTCTTGTTTTCCTCGATATACGGAGCTGCCAAGGTGGAATTATGTAGAACTGTGTAGTGTGCTTTAGTGAAAGAATCCCCGTCCCTACATATCATTGCTTTTGTTCCCAGCGTGCCTTTTCCACTTAGTATTCCCTCATGCCGCAAGTAAGAAACACCAATCGGCTTAAGGTTAGGAATAAAGTCAACATAAAACTCAATGACCTCCTCTGTTCCATATCCCTTGGAGATGCTTCCTTCTGGTCTAGAACGGTTATGAACATATTTCTTTAAGACTCCCATGAACCTCTCAAAGGGGGACATATTGTGCAGAAATACAGGACCGAGAATGGCAATCTCTTCCACAAGGTGAACCAGGAGATGCGTCATAATATTGAAGAAGGATGGTGGGAACACCAACTCAAAACTAACAAGACATTGTACCACATCCTTCTGTAACCTAGGAATAATATCTGGATTGATTACCTTCTGAGATATTGCATTGAGGAATGCACATAGCTTCACAACGGGTACTCGAACATTTTCCGGTAGAAGCCCCCTCAATGCAATCGGAAGGAACTGTGTCATAATCACGTGACAGTCATGAGACTTCAGGTTTTGGAACTTTTTCTCTACCATATTTATTATCCCCTTTATATTAGATGAGAAGCCAGACGACACCTTGATACTGTAAAGGACTTCAAAAAATATTTCCTTCTCTGCTTTGGTAAGAGCATAGCTGGCACGACTTAAGTGACGCCCTTTATCCGTCTTGTTCTTTGTATGCATGTTCTTTGGGTCTTTCATAATTTGTTGGTCCTCCCATGCTTCTGGTGTATCTTTTGTCTTCCCATACACGCCTAGGAATCCTAGCAGGTTCACGCAAAGATTCTTCGTCATGTGCATCACGTCGATTGAAGAGCGGACACGTAGGACTTTCTAATATGGCAGCTCCCAAAATATAGATTTCTTCTTCCACATGGTTGCGTGTCCTGTAGCAATGTCGTTCGGAACTGATTGACCGCCGGGACCCTTTCCAAAGATTACTTCTATGTCCTTGACCATACCAAATACATCATCACCAGTAGGGATTTCAGGCTTCTTCCGGTGATCTGCCTCACCTTTGAAATGCTTGCCTTTCTTTCTTACGGGATGATTGGTCGGAAGAAATCGTCGATTCGCCAGGTACACAACCTTCTTGCATTTATGCAAATATGAACCTTCGGTCTTATCTAAACAGTGTGTGCCTGCCTTATATCCCTTGTTTGTTTGTACTGAAAGGTTACTAAGAGTAGGCCAATCATTGATTGTTATGAAAAGCAACCCTCGTAGGTCAAATGGCTCCTATTTGTTCTCATCCCACGCATGTACACCTGGTTTTCCCCGCAGTTGTAAGAGTTCTTCAACTAATGGCCTAAGGTACACATCAATGTTGTTGCCCGGTTGCTTCAGGCCTTGGATGAGCACTGGCATCATAATGAACTTACGCGTCATGCACAACCAAGGAGGAAGGTTGTAGATACATAGAGTCACGGGCCAGGTGTTGTGACTGCAGCTCTGTTCCCCAAAAGGATTCATGCCATCTGTACTTATACCAAACCATAGGTTCCTTGCGTCACCTGCAAAGTCCGGGAAGTCTCTCTCGATTTTTCTCCACTGTGACCCATTAGCAGGGTGTCTCAACTTCCCGTCTTTCTTACGGTCTTCTTTGTGCCATCGCAACAACCTGGCATGCTCTTTGTTTCTGAACATGCGTTTCAACCTTTGTATTATAGGAGCATATCACATAACCTTAGCAGGAACACTCTTCCGGAGGGGCTCTCCCTCAACATCACCAGGGTCATCTCGTCTGATCTTATACCGCAATGCATTGCATAACGGGCATTCATCTAAATTCTCATACTCCTTACCGTGGTAGAGGATGCAGTCATTAATGCATACATGTACCTTCTGCACATCTAATCCTAGAGGACAGAGAGTCTTCTTTGCTTCATAGGTACTCTCGGGAAGTTCCTTATGTTTTGGAAACTTCGGCTTCATTATTTTCAGCATCTTTTCAAATGAGGAGTCATTTAGACCACACTCTGCCTTCCATCGCAGCAATTCCAGTGTGGTACCGAGCTTTGTGCTGCCATCTTCACAATTTGGGTACAACAATTTCTTGTGATCTTCTAACATGCCCTCTAACTTCAACTTCTCATTTTCTGTTTCACAGTCTCGCTTTTCATCAGAAATGACCCTACCAAGTTCATCAGCGGGCTCATCTGATGCCCGTTCTTCACCTCCTTCCTCTTCATTGTCTTCCATTGCAGTATCACTGTATTCAGGAAACATATGATGATAGTTGTTATCATCATCTTCTTCTTCACCGTCTTCCATCATAACCCCTCTTTCCCCATGCTTGGTCCAACAATTATAGTTGGGCATGAAACCTTTCATAACCAGGTGGCCGCGAATGATTTTCGGGGAAGAGTACTCCTTGTTGTTCCGACATTGAACACATGGACAACGTATAAAACCATTCTCTTTGTTTGCCGTAGCCATATCGATAAATTTATCCACGCCTTTAATGTACCCGGGTACACTCCGGTCACCGTACATCCATTCCCGACCGTTCATCTGCATCATATAAGTAAGTTTATTAAAAACAGGACATCATAAATAGTGGAATGACCAATTCACATCGACACATGCATTGTATCAATGACAGAGAAAAGATAAGATTGCTAACCTCGATCGAGGGAAATAAAGAGGAGAAAGCTCAAGTGCGTCTCGGACACCTTCTATATTTTTGTTCTGTGAGAAATTGAACGGGATCATTCACTCAAAAATTTCATCAAACACCTTGAATGCATGCTGACGAGGTTTAATCTCGTCAATGCCCATTGTTATGGACTTGGGTTTTGGAGAAGATGGGGATGCTGGAGATAGTGGCACGGTTAACAGACAAGCAACCAGGGGACACGAGATTTACCCATGTTTAGGCCCCCGGAGGGAAAACCCTACTCCTGCTTGTCTGCTCTTGATTACGGCGGAACAGAAGGTTACAGGGTGCGCAGATTCGATCTGGCGTGGATGCGTGTGCGAAAGTATGAGTCGAGGTTGGTTGAGTTGCCCCAGGACGTGCCCTCCTGGCCTTTATATAGACTTAGGCAGGTCCCGGGCATAGTCCTAGTCGGTTACAAGTTCTAGGGCGTTTGCCCCTTTTGAGTTTCCTATCTAAACTAGTCTTGTTCTTCAAGGATCCGAAGATGTCTTGGGCCTTGGTCACCCGAAAATCTTCATGGGCCAGCGTACGTCTGCAGTGGGCCTTCCTTGAGCTGGACTAGGTATGCTGAAGTTACGTACCCGTAGGGTATAACCATGTCAGTAGCCCCCGAGTGATCAGTCGAATCGTAGATTCGGCTGAGGACTCTTCAATCCTTCGGGTGCAATTCTGTCTTTCAAGAGAAATGTGTAGGGATTGTTGATACGTGTGCCTGACTCACCCGACGGATCAGGGTCAGTTAACGTTCTTAGGACGAAACAACACGATCTTCTTGAGTTGGTCCTTAACCCGGACTGGAACATATCTTTGGGTAATTCAACTCAGCCGCGGAGGACTTACGGAGAGGAATTCGGTGATTTTAATTGGTGTACCCAACGTCGTCGTCGGGATTTTTCATCGCACTGTTGGTACAGTTCATACTAGCGAGCGATCAGTGCGTTGCGTGCCATCGGATGATATCATAGGTCTTATCTTTGTGTCGCAGACGCAGCATCCGAACATTTACCACCTCGGAGGTGCTTCGGGTGGCCAAGGAGATTGTTGCTCACTTAGCGTTTTGTTGGGGCAGAGTTGCCAAAAAAGTTTTTGCGTGCTGATCCGAAAGATCGCAGTCGAAGACTTCATAGGGTGCGACCAGCGCTCCCTATGGGAGTAACCCCAAGTGTCATTCGAGTCGTGAACTCGAGCGGACTTTAGTGCAAGCATTGTTTCAGTCCTTAGGTCCGCAGGACTCGAAAATTTTCGGATGGTTAAATCCATCCTCCCTATGGGAGTAGCCCTCGAGTCCTTAGTGGAGTCGTAGACTCGACGTAGGACTCAAAGAAGCAATTTTGCCCTCAGTTGTCTGTCGGGTGCGCGACCAGCGCTCCTGATAGGAGTAGTCCCCAAGTATTTAGTCGAATCATATATTCGAGTGAGTACTTTTTAGCTGTGGAGCCGAAGTGATGCTAGTATAGCTTTTGATGACGTCAGTGCTTACGATTGATGACCTCAAGCGTCTGCCGCGCCAGAGATGACTTGACGGGACGAAGCGTGGGTCCCACTTGCTGACTTTGAATTGATCGGTCACGCGGGGCGTGGAGATGATTACGGCGCCTCCTCGATTTCCGCGCGTAGTGGACGGCGTGGTAACGACAGTTTGTTGTGGTGTTGACACGTGTACGGTCAGATCTATCGTTGGTGTTAGGTCTTCTCGATGGACGGCTGGCGTGCGTCGTCTTTGCTGTTATAATCCTGGGTGAAATCGTGTTTTGTTTTTCACCGCACCAGTTCATCTGTTCACTGGCTTCTTGTTCTTGAGCGATTCTTGCTGCGCGTTTGAGCTTTCCTTCCACACTTCCTTTGTTCTTTGTTGTTGCCAACGCCACCACCGCTGCAGCGTCATGGGGAAGACAAAGAAATCTTCGTCCGCGGTTGGGACCAGCGCCGCCGTAGGCAAAAAGGGCACCGCCGCTGCTCGCGTCACCGATGGTGGCTGGCGTCGATCGGAGACGCGAGAGAGCGATCTCCGCAAACTGCGCGAGCGAAGCCTGATCCCGTAAGATGCGACGGCCGTGCGACTCCCCGGAAATGAGGTAATCCCCCGTCCCCCAGCTGTTGGCGATTTCCATGAGGTGATCGAGTGTCTTGGGCTTTACACGCCCAACTTCCTCCTTGAAGTCTGGGCGCTTGACGCCGTCCCTGAAGGCGTCGATGGCCCTCTCTTCGGAGATGTGTGCTGCGGAGTTCTTGGTCGTAGACCAGCGTAGTATGTATGAGCGAATAGATTCACCCGTTCTTTGAGTGCAGGCTCGCAATTCTTCGATTGAGGCGGGCCTCTTGCTGGTGCCTTTGAAGTTTCGGATGAAGCTGTAAGCGAGCTCCTCCCAGCTTCGGATGGATCCTGATGATAGGCTGCTGAGCCAGACTCGCGCCGCGCCTGTCAGCTGCAGCTGAAGGCATTGCATGGCGGTTTCTTTGTTGCCTCCATGAAGTTTGACGGATGACAGATGGTCACTGAGCCAGGATTTTGGATCTTGTGCGCCGTTGAACTTCGGAGTGTCCGAAGGAAGCTTGAAGTTGCGTGGCATCTGCGTTCGCCGGACCGATCTGCTGAAGCATCGAGCCCCGCAGAGTTCTCCTTCGTCTTCGTCCATCTCAGATTCAGACGAGCATGCGCGTTTGGCGCGCGCTTTGTCGATCTTGCGCTGTGTAAGCTTGTCTCTGGCGTCGTAGTCGCGTTTGTGGCGGTTGGAGCTCTTCTTCCTTGCAGGAAGATCGTGCTCCTCTTCCTCTTCGGATGAGGGTGTGGGGCTCCGGTCGCGCCTGGCCGGAGCTTTCTTCTTCGGCTCTGCCGGAACGTCTTCGTGGAGCGCAGCTCCGATTAGTCCTAGTCCAGTGAGTGCGGACTTATGCATGGCCCTTTTCGGGTCCCCCTCTGGAGGTGGGTGAGCCGCGAGATATGCAGTGGCTGCCATGATCGCAGCTTGTGGCGTCTTCGGGATGATGTTGCCGTCAGCGTCCATGTCCATGAACGATGTATGGAGAGTTCGGGTCACGTCACGCCGTTCCTTCGGGTCCATGTTTTCCACCCGAGAGCGGTGCTTGTTTCCCTGGTTTCTGTTTGTGCTAGAGCCGGGTTCCATGGCGGAGAGCGCAGCTCGTCGCGCACTGGACTCAGAGGCTGCTTGCTTGCGTTTGTCGAGCGTCTTCTGCATCTCGACTTGCTTCTTGTGCTCCTCGATGAGGAGGTAGTGGTATGCCCTCAGCAGATCACGTGGGGAGTCCAGAGGTAGGACTATTTCGCCCGCGACGGCGCGGCGTGCTTCGACCCATCCTTCTTTGCTAAGTTGGATGAGGTGGCCGCCGTTTTCCCCGTTATCGCCGTTTCCACCGTTTTCGCCGTTTCTATCCGGGTTGGGGTTGGGCGGCGGGTTAGGCGTTTCCTCGTCGGTTTGGATGACTGCGGCGCACAGGTAGCGCCTGCAGATTGGTTGGCTGCTGCCACAGCTTTCGGATCCGGAGCCGTAGGTCCCTTCATCCGAAGGTGGATCGCACAGATCGGAGTTGCAGCTGCTGCTGCTGTAGAACTCATCTGTTGATGGCGACGTGCGTAGCACGGGGTGTGGAGCCCACGAAGCGGGCCTGATTGACGGTACGGGCACCCGCTCAGGGAGGCGGAGGGTGCCAGTTTGTCCCACACAGGCGAAGCTCCCGAACAAAATTTCGAGTCCGTCGCCTACGGGCTCGAAATCCTTCATGGTGGCCGGCGAGTGGGCGGTGAAGTCGAAAGCGCTGAAGAGGAGGTGATTCTCCGTCGCCGCGGAGTTGTAGATCGATCGGGTCGGAACCGTCACGACCGCACAATCAGCAGCCCCAATTCCCACAGACGGCGCCAATTGACGAGGTTTAATCTCGTCAATGCCCATTGTTATGAACCTGGGTAAATCTCGTGTCCCCTGGTTGCTTGTCTGTTAACCGTGCCACGATCTCCAGCATCCCCATCTTCTCCAAAACCCAAGTCCATAACAATGGGCATTGACGAGATTAAACCTCGTCACATGCGTAGGAAAAAAAATAAACTAGCACACCTCTCACACCTTCCACCAAGAAAAAATAGAGGGGAGGCAGAGGGCTGGGACGTCGTTGTTTATAGAGGGCGGGATCATACGTCCCGGTTTGTAACACAAACCGGGACTAAAGGTGTGTTCCACGCCAAGTGGCTAACACCCAACATTTAGTCCCGGTTTGTGTTACAAACCGGGACGCATGACCCCTTACGAACCGGGACGCATGCCTCCGGCCACCGTGCCCGCTTGAACCAGGGACCGCGTGCCAGCATTAGTCCCGGTTCGTGGCGCAACCAGGACTAATACTGTTAGGGCACGAACAGATAGCCTGTTTTCTACTAGTGTTTGGACTGTGATATCATTTTTTGCGTGAATTCACTTCTTTCAGGAGTGCTCTAAACCATCATTTCTCCAATTGAGAAAGCATGTCAAATATAATTTTAGATCAATAGTATATACAAACCAAATTAGAAACATAAAACATAAATCATCACATAATTAGAGTTTGTTTTAGCAACACGCCATAAGATGGACAGAATATTGGCAGGTCCTCCTTAGATTATCCTAACGTTAACTGCCACTAAGGATATAACCACAATTCGCTGATTCGTAGTGGCCAACTTTTGTGTGAGCCGGGAATACAGTCGTAATGAACCCAAGAATCTATCCAAGCCTTGAACTAAATTCTTGGCCTTAAGTACATGCCTAAGAATCGAGATATCATGCATAAAGCTGAATTTCCATCTAAAAACGCTGGCCTCTGATGCCTACAGATCCAAGCATTATATGCCAACACTCTGTGATTTTAACCTCCATAAAGGAAGATTTCCAAAAGCTCTTTTTCGCGGCTGAAACAACCGTCTGCAGATTGCAGATCGTCATTGTGAGTTCAGTCTAAATGTAAATAATTCCAAATTGGTTGACTATAATTGTAGCCAAAGAAAAACTGTAATCTGTCCTTTGAGAGAGAACATAGCACATAGTAAGTGGGAAAGGACATAAAAAATCTGAGGTAGCAAGACTTATATAAAAATGATGCAAATATCAAAAGAGTCCCGAGAGATAAATAATCAATATTATTCTAAAATAATCACGTATTAATATAAGTAGAATCTAAAAAAATAAAATAATGAAGATTTAATGACCTATAGAAATCATGGGAAATGGCTATGCTCTACCATTTTTTGAAATTGTCCATAATTTTACCGATCAAGACATTCAAATATCTATCGCTCGATTTAGCAAATCATCCGTTCATGAAGAATCCTTCACAGATAACTTGTTGTGCAACTCGGTGTCGATGCATATTTTGTCGCTAAAAAGCCATTTCGGTTGATATCGTCACCACCGATAAATGCAATTCCAACTCAAAGATGAGATGCGCATGGGATAAAGATAGATTATGGACTCTGAATAGGGGCCTGGTTCCCCTTTTCTACCTCGACACGATCATTGGAAAACTACTGCGGCAGGTGAACTTTGGCAACCAATTTTGTCTTCCCAAGGGGCATCATAGGGGCGTGGTTCAGTGGAGAGGTGAAGTTAGAGGAGGAGAAGGTCCAGGGTCTCTTTTCTTAGCATGGGGAGCTCGAGTCAGTGAGGTGCAGAAAGGGGGCCGGCGTCGGCTCGGTAGTAGCCATTACCACCACTTAGTGGCGATTAAAAGAGAACTATCATGGGGAGGTCCAGGTCCCGTTCTCCTCGATGGATACGAGCTCTTACAGCATCGCCTTGCGCCAGAAATCGTGTGGTTCGGCCTCGGTGAACTTGTTGGGCTTGTCGAAGTGCTCCGGTTCCCCAAAAGCTTCTTCCAGCAGGTCGTCTACCAAGCGGAACCGATGAGTCCATTCAGCACCGTCATCATGATCTAGCAGGTCGCTGGTGTTGCTCGGCGGTGAGACATGTGGAATTGTGCTTGTCTCTGCAGGGACATGCCCGCGGCCTGCCGTGCCGCTGGAGGCCAATGGTGGCGTCGTGGCTGCCACTGGGACATGGCTCAGCGGCGCTCCCCGTGCACCATGTACTCCACGACGAACGGGTCTTCCACGCCGTCCACCTTCTCACTACTCCAATCCCACGCACGTGCCTCGTTGAAGACCACATCTCGCGATATGATCACTCACTAGTAGAAAACGCCCCATGCGTCCCGGTTGGTAAGGGCCATTAGTCCCGGTTGCCCAACCGGGACGGGGCAATCGGGACTAAAGCTCTAACCTTTAGTCCCGGTTTACCCTGTCGGGACAAATGGGGGCACCGTGGCGACATCAGGCGCGAGGGTGGAGCATTAGTCGGTTCGTAACGACGGGACTAATCTTCTGCTGTGGCGAGATTTGGCCCATTTCTGCGCGGCGAAGAATTCATTGGCACATTTTGTTGCGACAGCATTTTCGCCACTTTTGTGCGGCGAAGAATTCATTTAGGTTGTTTTATTGTTTATTTAGTGTTTTGCACTTATCAACGAAGGAACCTTATATTACACAAGATCATCATGACAACATTACATTCAATACACGGATCGAGTTCATGCACTACATACAAAAGTTGCTATTCGATGCTACCGGCCAATTTCTTGAAAGTTGCTATTTTTACAATTCCTATTGTCTATACACAGCCGAGTACTATTCCCCTTGTGTGTTTAGGACTTCTGCATCCAAGCATCCCGCCAATTCCTCCTGAATTGCTCGTACGCGATCCTTTGGCAGAAGACTGTCCCGTAGACGTTCGATCTGATTTAAAAAAGGAGTCAGCCTATATGAATGAAACTAAACACAATTTGATTCTAATTAAAAACTATAGAAATTGTTTACGTACGTGTAGTTGCTCTAAATTTCTGCCCTTCTCATCGCACGTCTGCCGGATGAACTCGCATACATAGTATCCACATAGATTGTTACCTGGTCCCTGCGTCAGGCACTTTACGAGAATAGAGTTCAATCAAAATAATAATCAAGCATGATAATAACTGTATCAAAACTAGAATCAAAGAGATGCGCGGATATAGCTAGTGGTGCTTACATTTAGTGGTTGATATGTAAGCTCCTCTTTCCAAACACCCCTAGCCTTCTTGGTGAACCGTTTTCAAGCGCTGCCCGGCGTAGAAAACGAATAAAATAAGTTATTAAGTACTTGATATCATAAAATTCACGAACGTTGCCGATATAGTGTCGTAATGATTAGAATTACCGCTGGAGAAGTATCTGCATGTCCTTCCACGTCTCAAGGGGTTTATGTTTCGAGTCCATGACTAGTACACGCCCTTTGTCAAGTTGAATGATTAACATAATATAGTGGAAGCTGCAAATGCATAACTAATCAATTATATACTTAACATCGAGTAAGCGAAATAGAAAGTGTATACAAGACAATAACACTCACTCGAAGTTGTAAGGAAATAGTATTTCCCTTTTGGTTTCTTGAAACCTTAACGCGTGTACTATATTATCCTCCGTATCCTGGGGGCTTATTTTGAGATTAGCTTCATGAACCCAATATGGGTCAATGAATCCAATGTCATAGATTTGTCCTCTGCTGCATTCGAGAATCTTCATTCTGCATATTACAGTATGATTATATACATGCAATAAACAAAATAATATAGCTGGAGACTAAATTGATTACAGAATTAGTACTTACAGAAAATAGGCACTGATGATCGATTTGTCCAAGGCATCTTGATTGAATAATTGAAATAGTTCATCAAATTCAATGGATATCATGTCATCCTTATCTTTCCCATGATGCTTTTTTGTAACCCTCAGCACTATCCAGTTAGCCCCGGCCCTTGTGGCATGCATGTACCAGTTATGCAATCTTCGCATTTTTGTTGGAAGATTGTTTACCTCCTCAGGTTTGACGAGAGGTTTTCCGTACTGGTATTTGTATGCTACTTCACTCACGAGGAAGAACTCTAACTGGGATAAGTACTGGGCAATACTCATACCTTGAGCAGCGGCAGCTTCTCCGTATTGTGAAACTACCTCTGGATCATACTGCTCTTCGGCCCCATATTTGCTCGAACCCACATTGGTTTGAGAAATCACCTTGAGAGGGGCGCAAGTCTGTTTTGCTTGTTCTCTGAGCTGGGCAAAAGATTTCGCACTTGCATCAGTACTGCTCTTCGAGGCTTTTTGTGCCGCATGTGACTTGAGAATAGAACGCTCATAGTCTGATGACAGCTTTGGCTCGGGTTGATGAATATTCTTTAGCATTTTCAACACTTTGGCTTTTTCTTCTTTGGTGCTGGGGAACTCTGGCTCTTTCGGCCGCCTCATCATAGCGAAAAACGCTGTCGTTTCCGCATCAACGATCGCCGCAGTCTCCTCTTCAGTACAGTCATAGGATCTCTTGGGAGGAACCGTTGGTACTTTTGGAAGAGGCTCTTGTTTACGTTTCGGCGATCGCTTACGACGCATAGTAGCGGTACGCTTACGCTTTTTATCCTGAGGCGCCGGTGATGGCTCCCGCGGCGATGGCTGCACCGGAGATTGGTGAGGCGACGGAGCCGGGTGAGGCGACGAAGACGGCTGCCGCGGCGGCGACCTCATTTGGAGACGGGTGAGGCGGCGAAGATGGCCTTGGCGTGTGATTTGAAGCACAATATATTCCTTCGGACCATAGAATGGTGGCGTTTTTGCGTCACCCAAGGCGATCATCCCTTCACTAGCGGTAGTGAAGATCCAAAACCTCAAAGGTGGGCATGATTTCATCCACGCCGACAACAGCGTAGCCCTCACGAACCGGACGGCGGTGGTAAGTTGGTGTGGGTCCAATTGGTAAGGCATAGCCGACCGCCACCTTCATTGATATGTTCACAACTTTGACATGTAGCTCGCAGTGTGTCATCTATGTGATATTATCCACTGGGTAGCCAACAGGAGCCATCGTCGGTGCATCATCGTCATCGCCATTGTCATCACCCGGGACCTCGGTGGAAGCCACACTGCTTTTTCGATTATTTGATAGGCGGTAGCATCGAATGCGATGTCTTTCTGGGATGGGCCGGTAGTACTTTGCTCTTTAAGTGCGTTAATTTCATCTTGTTGTTGCTTTAATCGTTCTTCAATTAAACGCATTCGCTCTTTCTAACTTTCTGCTTCAACTGCCGCCCTGTCCTTACTCCTCGTGGCTTCTATCGGGATATTTCTTCCTCTCTTGAAACCAGTCCTCCATGATTGGGAGCCTATTGTGCCTCGTGTTCGTCCATCATGTTCATTATTTCCAAGGGCGAGTGTGAGCTCATCATTCTCTCTATCGGAATGAAGTCCCCATCTTTAACACCTTCTTGCTTTTCTGATCCTCTCGATTGGCAAGGGGTCTTCTTTATGTCGTATGTTATATATACACCTCCCTTCCGAGTCCAACGTGCCCCCATGCCCGTAAAACCAATTCCTTGCACGTTCTACCCGATCGTCTGTCTCTAGGTTGATCTTTTTATCACGCAGTTCCTGCTCAAGTTTCTCCCACTTAGGAATGCCAGCCCTGTAGCCACCTTGCCCCATAGTATGGTGATACTTCTTGTTAGCAGCATTCAGCTTATTCGTTTCAGACATTTTCTTAGCTTTTTCTGATTTCTTGTATTCCACAAACTCAGCCCAGAATGGTTTTATCTTCTCAAACTGAATATTCTTGAAATCGGGAGCCTTATTTTTCACGACATAGTCAAGGTGCAATCTTTTCTTCCAGTTGGTGAAACACTGCGCCATCTTCTTCAAAGCCCACTCCCTGACCTTAGCCTCCATGGCTCTCCCATGTTGTAAGGCGTCCTCAACTGGATCCTCCGCATTTGGATCCAGCTCTATCTTTGGTAGTTTGAAATTAACCATGAGCCTCTTCCACAGTAAATCTTTGGCGTGGTTAGGGACAAATAAACATGTTCCCTCTTCATCCGCATTAGCAGGCCTATTCCAATTTCTAATGGTGATCGGGATTAAGTCCCTAATGATTACTCCGCATTGTGCCACAAATTTGGTTGCGACAACTTCAGGAGCTGTCGGTTTGCCGTCTTCAGCGACATCTTCGATCCTGAACCTCTCATGGTCTTGAAAATTTTTGGTTGGGCCTCGTCTGCTCTTTTCAGTAGATTCCTTCGATCCGGAGGGCTAAAAGAAGAAAGATCGTCGTTACTATTTCTATATAGATAGCAGATGATTAATTAATGAATTGATTTATATTACATGCACCTCGCTGGAGCGGTCGTCTTCTCGATTACACAAGGCATCGCCTTCTCCCTCGCGGAAGGCAACACCTTCAACCTCAAACAAGTTGTCTATTCTGGTAAAAAGAGGATCACCCTCACCGGAGTTGTTCAGAAACGTTGATACGTCTAAATTATCTTCCCCACGGATCACACCTTGGATCAACTCTTCCTTTTCTTCGTCTCTGACGTGTGGTTCCATATTTTCTGCATAGGTGGAAAAACGAATAAGTCAAAGCGGCTAAAGGAGGAAGTTATGAATAAGTCAAAGCGGCTAACGAATATTTTCCGGATCGAAGGTGAAACCCTAATATATACATACACAATAATAAAAATGAAGAGAAACCCTAAACCCTAAGGCTATGAGAGGGGAACATGAGTATAAGGCTACAAAAGGTCTTCGATCTATCTATGGTCTTGATCTCGGTCTTCGATCTCGATCTCGATATCGTATTCTACCGAGAAGAACCAAATCACTGGAAAGAAAGGGAAACAATCAACACATGGCATCGATGCAATGCTTAAGCAATGATGATGATACGACAAGTTAATGTGCATTGGAATGCAACCCTAAAGCATGCTCGACAAGTTAATCGGGGTTCCGAGAGGCGCAAACCCTAACTCAATGAACTCCGGAATCACCTGTTAGGGTTACTAGGGTGTTCTAATTAAACTTGTCATTTAATTAGATCTATCTATGGTCTTGATCTCGGTCTTCGATCTCGATCTCGATATCCCAGAGCCACCTCGCCGCCGCTGTCAAGGAGGACGCGGCCGCCGTGGCCGTGGACAAGGAGGACGCGGCGGTGGAGGAAACGGCGCCGGCGATGGTGCACCACCCGATCGAAGCCGCCGCGCCCACCACCAGCAGCAGAGGGAGCCAGACCGAGCTTTCCTACGTCGAACACAATGGTTTTGACCGCGCGACCCCTTCGCCCATGTCTCGCCCACGCGTGAGCAAACAAGGGAACTTCCATCGGCGCCGCCTCCTACCCCCTCTCCTTACCTTCCCCGAGCAAATAGAGCTTCTGCCTCTCTCTTGCCACAATGCACCCGCCCCACGCGTCCCTGCACGCCTCCCATGTCCTGCGGAACCGGCCATCGACATCCCCTTTTCCCGAGCCTTACAAACCCGACATGAGGGAGTATAAATCTATCATTGAGTAAATGTGATACTCCTATAGCAAACGAGGATAGTCCGATGATAAGGATGTGATTAGGGATGGCAATGGGCCCCCGACGGTAACCGCTAACGCGCTAAATATGATTTTTTTCCGCATCCGTAGTGTTTGTCGTGCAGGCGGCGTCGGCGTCTGTCGTTTATTCCTCGACCCATAGTACTATATGCAACGGCGTCGCCATGCAGCAGCCCACCATGCAGCCGCCCACATTTCGGTGTGAAATCGCCAAAACTACGATTGCGTGAAATTGTAAAAATCCACCTTTGAGTAGATTCGTCCCAATATGCACAGATTGTGAAATTAAGGCGGGTTAGCACAATTTCAGACTGATGGGGCCCACTGTAAGTGCTGATGTGGCAAGGCGGAGCTCAGATACATCTCATTTGGGTCTATTTGTGAACTTTTTGTGGGCCCGCTAAAAAACCGTCGGCGCCTGCCTCTATTTTTCCCCGCGCCTCCTTGCTTCCCTTGCTGCCATGACCCGCTGTCTGGCGCCTCCACCTCGCGGCCTCGCCCTCCCCGCTTCCCTTGGCCCCGCCGCCCTGTGTGCCCACCACCGCAGCGCCGCACCGCCTCCAGAGCTCCCCCACCGCAGCGCCGCCCCACCACATGCAGCAGCCGCGCCGCCGCCCACCAGCAGCCCACCATGCAGCAGCCGCCGCCGCCCACCATGCAGCAGCCGCCGCCACACACCAGTAGCATAGTGGGAGGGGGAGGATAGAGCGAGGATGTACTGACGTCTGGCGGTGGGGAAAAAGGCGCGATGATCGTCGGCGGAAGAGACGCGGGCGTCAGCGCGCCGCAGCGTGATGCGTCGAGGCCAGCGGCGGCGGCGTCGTCAGGCGTCTTGTGGGCAACTGCGGCGTCGTCGATGAAGCGAAGAGAAGCGAGAAGAAGAAGAGTTATAAAGGATGGATGGGTATCGTCCGGTTGGTGGCTCAACGGGACTAAAATCTACGTCCGGTTGAGCCACCAACCGGGACGTATAGTCAACTTTCAGCGGTGAAGGCCTTGGCAGGGTCTTTAGTCTCGGTTGGTGGCTCCAACCGGGACGTATTCCCCTGTTTTCAAAAAATTTCAGTTATTTTCTCTCTGTTCCCGCCTTATTTTTTATTTTGGGTTTAAATTTGTAATGTTTTTTAAATGATAATTACTTTGGAATTTAGAAAAACTTTAAACATAAAAAGTGTTTGAATTTGAATAACTAATTCGAAACCATTTTCTGTTTTGAAAAATAATTAATTTAACCATTTAAACTATGAACAATTTAAAATTAATAATGAAATAACTTATATTTTTTAAATATTAATTTGGAATTTAGAAAAACTTTAAACATAAAAAGTGTATGGATTTGAATAAATAATCCAAAACCAATTTCTATTTTTAAAAATAATTAATGTAACCATTTAAAATTAATAATGAAATAACTTATATTTTTTAAATATTAATTTGGAATTTAGAAAAACTTTAAACATAAAAAGTGTTTGGATTTGAATAAATAATCCAAAACCATTTTCTATTTTTAAAAAATAATTAATGTAACCGTTTAAAATATGAACCATTTACAATTAAAAATGAATTAGCTTATAAGTAATTCAAAACCATTTTCTGTTTTTAATGGGCGGAAAAAAGAGGACGGAAAATAATGGGCGGAAATAAAATTTGATTAGGATGGAACTGGAATTAAAGTACATAACACAACTAACACAAAGTTACATAGAAGAACTGAAAATTAAGATACATGGCCAGATTAAGCCACAATTGGCCGAACTTGTTTTGCAATGTTGGAATAATTCAGTCATGCTCCTGTACACCGTAATACTATACTTTGTAGTCTTACATTGCTACTTGCCGTCGTCGCTATCGTCGTCGGGGTCGCCGTAGTAGAACCTTGAAGGTTGAGTACGAGTGGGCTAGACTTGAGGGTAGCGCAGGCGGGGGCTAGAGTCGGCGGCCGTGTCGTAGGCCATGACGCTCTGGAGAGTCCGGCCGCGCCACCACAGCCGTCGGCCGGCCTCGTTGAAGTTCGGAGGAGGTGGGCCCTCCTCCCCGTGTCTGGCGAGTGCCCTCTCACGCCGATCCACGAAGAAGGCTTCCCAAGTTGGGAAATAGTCGGGATACCATCTGGGATTCCTCCGCTGCTCTGGAGTGAGCTCGAAGTAGTAGTGTTTTGTGATGGCCATTCGACACGCCACACCTAGAGGTACAGGAGGAACCGGCACGCCTCCGGCGCTCAGCATCCAGCCGACAGGGACACATTAGCCCGGGCGGGGGTGGTCAGTTGGCGCCTCCGCCTCCCTGGGAGTTAGTGCTACGGTGGAAGCCATGGGAAAGAGTGATGAGGTTGCAGATATGAGTCTAGAGATGTGCAATGACAATGGAGGCCAACCCTACATATATATATAGTGAAGAACTGGCGGGAAAAAATGGCGGGAAGAAAAATGGCGTGTCGACATTATGTCGTGCGGAGTGTACCTTGTCCCGGATGGTGTCACCAACCGGGACTAAAGATGAAAAATGGTCGAACCGATGTGCATGAAGATAGGGGACGAGCATCGTTAGAACTTGCATTGGATCTCTAAAGAAACCACATATTGCGAGTCTAAATATTATTTTTTCAAAAAATCACGGGCTATAGATCATGTACCTGTAGTACAAACCGGACCCACTTCCTACCGATTCGACAGACGTTTGTCCTTTTTACCCGGGATGGACGAAAAGGTTTGAGATGTACCGGTTGGGAGATAGTCCATGTAAGGTGGTCTAATATTTTAGGAAAATGGGACGGTAGCATTCTGAAACGGCATTTTGGTGGTTACTTCACAAAACGACCCGTTTTTTGCGCTCGGAAAATGGAAAAGGGCTTTTCCGTGCGACAAAAAGGAAAACTTCCTCCTGCAACATTGCTCTCCATACCAATGTCCACACACATGCATAATATGGGCACAACATCAAAAACTATGCCGTGATTCAGCACATAACATCGGTCATTTGGACCGAAAGCCATGAAACCTCGAACATGATAGGTCATTTTGTGAAGGTTTTTTCGAAACATGATCAATATACCAAGTCTGGTATTTTTGCTTTCAAATATGTAACAAAATATGACACCACGCGAAGGATTTTCATTGTTCGGATTTTTTTTGAATTTATTATGCCCATTTTGAATTATCTGAATTTCTAACTATGGTCGAACCGGTCTGCATGAAGATAGGGGACGAGCATCGTTAGAACTTGCATTGGATCTCTGAAGAAACCACATATTGCGAGTCTAAAAATGATTTTTTAAAAAATCACGGGCGATAGATCATGTACCTGTAGTACAAACCGGACCCACTTCCTGCCGATTCGGCAGACATTTGTCCTTTTTACCCGGGATGGACGAAAAGGTTTGAGATGTACCGGTTGGGAGATAGTCCATGTAAGGTGGTATAGTATTTTAGTAAAATGGGACGGTAGCATTCTGAAACGTCATTTTGGTGGTTCTTCACAAAACGACCCATTTTTTGCGCTCGGAAAATGGAAAAGGGCTTTTCCGTGCGACAAAAAGGAAAACTTCCTCCTGCAACATTGTTCTCCATACCATTGTCCACACACATGCATAATATGGGCACAACATCAAAAACTATGCCGTGATTCAGCACATAACATCGGTCATTTGGACCGAAAGCCATGAAACCTCGAACATGATAGGTCATTTTGTGAAGGTTTTTTCGAAACATGATCAATATACCAAGTCTGGTATTTTTCCTTTCAACTATGTAACAAAATATGACACCACGCGAAGGATTTTCATTGTTCGGATTTTTTTGAATTTATTATGCCCGTTTTGAATTATCTGAATTTCTAACTATGGACTACCACGCGAAGGATTTTCATTGTTCGGCAGACATTTAGTCCCGGATGTAGTCACAAACCGGGACTAAAAATATTTTCCGCCATTTCCCACCTCTTCCCGCCAAGTTTTCCCGCCCTTTCCTTTATACTAGAGATTTTAGTCCCGGATGTAGTCACAAACCGGGACTAAAAATATTTTCCGCCATTTCCCACCTCTTCCCGCCAAGTTTTCCCGCCCTTTCCTTTCTACTAGAGCTTTTAGTCCCGGATGTAGTCACTAACCGGGACTAAAGATATTTCCCACAATTTCCCAAAGCTTCACGCCAAGTTTTCCCGCCCTTTCCCTCTATATTTAGGGTGATCGTGTCATGGCTATCCACACATCCACACCTTCCTCTCTTAGAACAATGGACAACGCCTAATGGGCCATTCTGACCCTCGAGGAAATGCCTATATAAAGATAGGGTTCATATTTAGTCCCGGTTGGATAAACCAACCGCGGTTGAAGGATTCTTGGCCAGTGGGCGAGCAACACTAATAATAGGGGTGAGTGTCGACATTATGTCGCGGCTTATACCTTGTCCGGATGGTGTCACCAACGGGACTAAAGATGAACCTTTAGTCGGTTGGAGACACCAACCGACTAAAATGAGTCAAGACTAATAATAGGGGTTAGTGTCGACATTATGTTGTGAGTGTCGACATTATGCCGAGCTGCTTGTACTATAAATATGCATCCTTGTGAGTCCAGTCCTCCGGCCAGTTTGAGGCATCTCCAAGATGGTTTTCGAGCGAGGACACCACTGCGGCGATTCGAGGAGATGCCGTGAGCCCAGTCCTCCAGCATCTCCAAGAAACTGGTCATAGAGGCACTCCCTAATATGTGAAATTAGTTAGCTCCGAGGCGTATTGATCTAGTTAGTGAAGTTACAAGCTGCAAGATGGTTTTCGAGAGCAAGGACACCACTGCGGCCAGTTTCAGGGAGATGCCGACGGAGCCCAGTCCTCCGGCATCTCCGAGAAACTGGTCATAGAGGCACTCCCTAATATGTGAACTAGAGTTACATAATATGAGCATGAACTTCTTGGCATATGTCATTCCTTATGACCGCTTCAGACGTAACCATGGAGCATCTTCTTTACTTAACGAAATGCTTGGTGTTTTCCTTTGTGAAGGCGGAATTTCATCAAACTTATTATAATCTTCTGACATGTCTGTCTTGTCCTCGATTCCCACGATGTTTCTTTTCCCTGAAAGAACTATGTGACGCTTTGGCTCATCATATGATGTATTCGTTTGCATATTTTTTCTTTTTTTCGGTCTGGACAACATGTCCTTCACATAGAAAACCTGAGACACATCATTGGCTAGGACGAATGGTTCATCTCTATAACCAAGATTGTTGAGATCCACTGTTGTCATTTTGTACAACTAGTCTATCTTTACCCCTTCCCCATTCAGGTTGACCCATTTGCAGCGAAACAAAGGGACCTTAAAAGAGACTCCATAGTCTAGTTCCCATATCTCCTCTATGTAACCATAATATGTGTCCTTTTGTCCATTCTCGTCTATTGCATCAAAGCGGACACCACTATTTTGGTAGGTGCTCTTTTTATCTTGGGCGATCGTGTAGAATGTATTCCCATTTATTTCGTACCCTTGGAAATTCAATACAGTAGAAGATGGTCACGCGGCCAAAAAGTATAGCTGATCTCCAACAGTGGTGTCATTCAAGAGATGTGTCCGCATCCAACCACCGAAAGACTTCATGTGTTCATCTGTAATCCAAGATTCAGGCTTCCCCGGGTTTTTGGAGCGTACAATATTCTTGTGTTCCTCGATATACGGAGCTGCCAAGGTGGAATTATGTAGAACTGTGTAGTGTGATTTAGTGAAAGAATCCCCGTCCCTACATATCACTGCTTTCTTTCCCAGCGTGCCTTTTCCACTTAGTCTTCCCTCATGCCATGTCGAAACACCAATCGGCTTAAGGTCGGAATAAAGTCAACACAAAACTCAATGACCTCCTCTGGTCCATACCCCTTGGAGATGCTTCCTTCTGGTCTAGCACGGTTATGAACATATTTCTTTAAGACTCCCATGAACCTCTCAAAGGGGAACATATTGTGCAGAAATACCGGACCGAGAATGGCAATATGTTCCACTAGATGAACCAGGAGATGCGTCATAATATTGAAGAAGGATGGTGGGAACACCAATTCAAAACTAACAAGACATTGTACGACATCCTTCTATAACCTTGGCAGAATATCTGGATTGATTACCTTCTGAGATATTGCATTGAGGAATGCACATAGCTTCACAATGGGTACTCGAACATTTTCCGGTAGAAGCCCCCTCGATGCAATCGGAAGCAACTGCGTCATAATCACGTGACAGTCATGAGACTTCAGGTTTTGGAACTTTTTCTCTGCCATATTTAATATCCCCTTTATATTAGATGAGAAGCCCGACGGCACCTTGATACTGTAAAGGACTTCAAAAAAGATTTCCTACTCTGCTTTGGTAAGAGCATAGCTGGCACGACTTAAGTGACGCCCTTTATCCGTCTTGTTATCTGTATGCATGTTCTTTGGGTCTTTCATAATTTGTTGGTCCTCCCGTGGTTCAGGTGTATCTTTTGTCTTCCCATACACGCCTAGGAATCCTAGCAGGTTCATGCAGAGATTCTTCGTCACGTGCATCACATCGATTGAAGAGCGGACACGCAGGACTTTCCAATATGGCAGCTCCCAAAATATAGATTTCTTCTTCCACATGGGTGCGTGTCCTGTAGCGACGTCATTCGGAACTGATTGACCGTCGGGACCCTTTCCAAAGATTACTTCTATGTCCTTGACCATACCAAATACATCATCACCAGCAGGGAGTTCAGGCTTCTTCCGGTGATCTGCCTCACCTTTGAAATGCTTGCCTTTCTTTCTTACGGGATGATTGGTCGGAAGAAATCGTCGATTCGCCAGGTACACAACCTTCTTGCATTTATGCAAATATGTACCTTCGGTCTTATCTAAAAGTGGGTGCATGCCTTATATCCTTTGTTTATGCATCACGAAAGGTTACTAAGAGCGAGCCAATCATTGATGGTTCTGAATAACAACCCTCGTAGATTAAATGGCTCTGTTTGTTCTCATCCCACGCACGTACCTGGTTTGCCCCACAACTGTAAGAGTTCTTCAACTAATGGCCTAAGGTACACATCAATGTCGTTGCCCGGTTGTTTCGGGCCTTGGATGAGCACTGGCATCATAATGAACTTACGCTTCATGCACAAACAAGGAGGCAGGTTGTAGATACATAGAGTCACGGGCCAGTCTTTGTGGACGCAGCTCTGCTCCCCAAAAGGATTCATGCCATCCGTACTTAGACCAAACCATAAGTTCCTTGCGTCACCTGCAAAGTCTGAGAAGTCTCTCTCGATTTTTCTCCACTGTGACCCATCAGCAGGGTGTCTCAACTTCCCGTCTTTCTTACGGTCTTCTTTGTGCCATCGCAACAACCTGGCATGCTCTTTGTTTCTGAACATGCGTTTCAACCTTGGTATTATAGGAGCATACCACCACTAGTGCACACGTACCCCTCTAACACCGGTTTGGAGGACCCTCTAACAGCGGTTCCACAACCGCGGTTGAGGGTTCGGTGTTAGAGGGGGGGCCCCTTTAACACCGGTTCCTATACGAACCGGTGTTAAAAATGGCGCCGATAAGGCTGCCGAGCCTCAGGCCCCTTTAACACCGTGCTCACGGAACCGGTGTTAAAGTCTCTACGGCGAAGATTTAGCCGTTTTCTGCGGCGAGAACTCTGCCCGGCGGAAAGCGGCTAAATCTACGCGGCATTCTCTGCCCGTTAAGGCGTATTTACGCGGAGAGCGAGGAAATCGATCGGGAGCCGTATACTTATAAATCGTCATCGGTACATACGAGTACATGAATAATTAAGCAACTATTATTATACACAAACATCGCCATCGGCACATACATCGCCATCGGCACATACATCGGCACATACATCTACATGCCGGAGGTGGATATCTAAAGAGTTCTCCGCCCGGTGGCGACCTCATCAAGTATGAACCCGCCAATTCCTCTTGAATGGCTCGTATGCGTTCAAATGGTAGGAGTTGGTCCGCATCCGTTCGATCTGAATATATATGAAGAATGGACCGTCAATATATATATAAGAATAAAACTCAACACAATTGATGGTAATAAAATAATGTTGTGGACTTTGTTTACTTACTCTAAGTTGTTCTAGTGCGGCTTGCACATCGCACATATCGTGTTCTTGAATGAATTATAAACATAGTACCCACATAAGTTATTGCCGTGTCCTTGATGCGCGCTACGAGAATAGAGAGTTCAATCAAAATAATAATCAATAAAGCATGATATAATGGAATTGGAAGCTAGCTAGTATTACTTACATTTTGGTCTACAAATTTTAGTTCTTGACCATTCACCCACGGCCCTGCCCGTGAACATTTTCAAACCTGTCCAGACAAAGAAAATGGATAAAAGTAATTAATTACTTATTGTCACGAAAGTTGCCGATCTAGTGCGATAATATGATTGAAATTACCTCTGGAGCATCTCTCTAAAGTTTGCCCATAGCTCTTTTTCTTTTAAATGCGAGTCCATGACAAGGACTTTTCTGAGTCGGGTTGAATGACTAGCGAGAATAAAGTGGAACCTCATACGCATAACTCATCATCGATTACACTTAACATCGAGTAAGCGAAGCAGAATGTGTACAAGAGAGAGATAACAGTACTCACGAGAAGTTGTAAGGCAATAGTATTTCCCTTTTGGTTTGTTGTCTCGGAAAGACTTTAGCAAGTAATCTTACATTTGCCGGGTTTTCTCTTACCACTTCTTCATGAACTCTATTTGGGTCAACGAACCCAATGTCAAAAGCCTCCTTTCCTGCATTCCATAACCTTTTTCCTGCATAATAGTATATACATATATGGTGAGCATATATATATACATGCAATTAATGAAGTGAATGAGTTGAGATAAAAATTACGAAATAGTACTTACACACAATAAAAGGCGATGGCAGATTTGTCGAGTTCCTTGATTGAATATAAAATGCAAGTCTTGAATGTTGAAGTCGATCGCGTCGTCTCCGCACAAGAAAATCTCATCTCTTATATCTTGGTGATCCATTCTTCTTTTCTCGTCTTGCGAAATGAAGGTACCACTTGTGCAATTTTCGCATCTTTGTTGGTAGATTTTTGAGCTCCTCTTTCTTGACTAGATTCTTCCCATACTTCCATGGCTGTATGGGGTTGACATCGCATTTGGGCAAGTTGTCTCCCATGATGTTCAAGTATGCAATGTAAGTCATCCCCATCTCATTGGCCTTTCTTTGTAGCTCTGCCTCGTAATCATCTACGGGAGGGCGTCCGTTTGTCAAACATTTGGGCCGGGCGCATGATTGGTTTTCTGCTCTCCGAGCATGGGAACTGTTTTGTGGGGTGCCTCACATTGCTACTTCAGTCTCCCTCGGCGCCTTGCATCCGCCTTCAAAATCTGGCGCTCGTAGTCCGGCACAAGTGGGGTTTCAGGTTTCAAAGATTTTTGTAAAACTTCTCCACCACGCGGATCTATTTTCTCCTTTGGCTCGGCCCGTCTAGGTGCAAAGAATTTCTTGACCTGTTCTCCGAGATCCTATTGGTCTCCTCGTCGCTGCGATTCCACGGTAAAACCGGCAATGGCTTGGCGGAAGGCTGCGGGGCGTAGTTTTTGAACTCTTTGGCGTCACGGTTTCCTGCGGATTTCTTTGTGGCAGTGCTTGATGCTCCTCGTGGCGGTGCTCTTCCGCTTCTGTTGAGGAGATGGCTGAAGCACCGGAGATGGGTGACGGCGGAGATGGCTGCCAGCGAGAGATGGTGTGGGCGGAGATGGCTGCAGAGAGAGATGACGGGCGGAGATGGCTGCCGAGAGAGATGGGTGACGGGCGGAGATGGCTGCCAAGCAGAGATGGTGAAGCGGCTCAGGCTGACAGCTGCGGAGGCAATGGGGTGCAGTGACCTCAATTTGGAAGCACAATGTGTTCCTTCTTCCAAAGAATGGTTGTTTTCACTGCAAATTTGAGTTGAGTTTCCCCTTCACTGTAGCATGGTCAAGCTGTGCTTCCTCATATTCCTTCACAACCTCATCCACCCGACAATAGCATAGCCATACTGGAATCGGTCGGCGGTGGTAAGTTCCACCAGCTACGGGAGGTAAGGCATAGCCGGACCACCTTAATGGATAAGCCCATTAATCTCACATGCAGCTCAGCGTGTTCGCTCTCCGTGATCTCATCAGCGGGGTATCGAGGACCCGTCATTTCAAGCGTTGGCTGCACGTTCTCCGTGGAAGCCACTGCGCTTTTCAGCGCGAGTGCGGGCGCGGGCAGCTTCAATGCAGGCTCTTCATGCCGCTGAGATGGGCGGTAGCTTGATGGCTCATTGTGCATTCACTTGCGTCTGCGGCGCCCGCAAGTGCATGTTCTATCTGTGTCATCCGATCTATGCGCTCTTTTCTTTTACTGGCGCCATCTGAAGAGTCGCTCGATCGGCAAACCCATCCTTCCACGTCATACCCACATGCCTCGTGCATGTCCGAGTGTTCTTTTTACCGATGGCGGCGTGAGCTGGTCATTCTCTCTGTCGGGATGGAAGGTCCGGCGGATGTTTCCGTATGCCGTGATGAGTTCGGTGGTGGGTTTGGCAAGGATGGTTGGGAAGATACACAATCCTGTTTCGGGTCCAACCTTGCCCGATTCCGTAGAACCAAGTCTTTGCACGTAGGTCCCACCCATCTGCAGGGTGTGGTCCCTCTCTCGAGGCCCTCTCAGCTTCCTCCCACTTAGGCCTCGAGATATGTAGCCACGACCCCGTCCTCTGGTGATATTCCTTCTTGGGGCATTAAGCGTATTGGTTTCGACCTCTTTTAGCTATAGCACTTTCTTTATATGTCTTAAATTCGGGCGTGAGGTCTTATCTTCGCATAATATCGTCTTGAAATTTAGTCTCGCCACTTTGACAAATTTGTTCAATTTTGTCTTCGATTCTTGAAAGCATCAGCCATCTTCTTTAGAGTCCACTCTTTGACCTTGTTCTCTATAACGGGTTGTTTTCATCCTCCTCTGGCGGAAGGGTGAAATTTACCAACAACGAATTCAAAGCGTTTCTTTGGATCTGTCATCGACAAAATCCGTCGCCCTTCTTTGGCTTATTCAATTTTCAATTGTGATTGGGATTTGGTCCCTAACAAGAACTCGACTGACGTATAAATTTGTCTGCGGCCTTCTTGGGCTCCATCGGCCTGCCATCAACACGGATTTGCTTGATCGTGAACTTTGCACGATCTTTCAACGGCCAGCTCGCGCCTCGCTTGCTCTTTTTCGTAGAAGAAGATGGTTCTTGGCTGGTCGATCCAGAGGGCTAAAAGAAGAAAGAAGCGTTAATTAATACATGTAGAAGAAGATTGTTGGTGGAGTTCAGTGAGGCTTAATCAATGCATATACCTCGCGGACTTTGTAACCATTAAATTGCGTTCACGGGTCTTCATCTTCTCCATGACTAGTACTTGGTAGCTGTCGTCATGTCCCTCAAGTTCAGATATTGTGAGGTGTCCTCATCAATAATGTTCTCCATTATTTCTTCTTCTTCAAGGTTTCTACTAAGTGGATCCATAGTTTCTAAAACAATAATATTATCACAGAAATATCAGTAATACATCTATTGAAATGCTCAAGCAAGGACGATGATATGACAGGTTAAAAGTATTGAAATGTAACCCTAATACATGCTTGGTCATTTCAAACCCTAATTCGGAGAAACCCCGGACTCATATGAGAGGGTACATTTACTTCTTCTAATTAACTTGTCATCAAAGTTGATTAACATAGCATGGTTATTATAATGCTATATTGACAACGAGAGGTGGCGACGCTAGGGCGAGAGCGGGGCCGGGGTGCGTGGGGGTGTGCGTTCGAACCAGCACGGCGTGATGGTCTACCTAACATGGGCGACACACCCTCGACGCGTGTGTAGGCTCAGCGAGGACATAGGAGGTCAGGGTCGACGGCATAATGGTGGCGGTGGTCGTCGGCGTGGCACAAAATATACACATGCATATACAATACACATACAATACAAATCCTTTGAATCAAACATGCATAATTTCCTATAGGATTTCCTATAGGATTTAATCCTAAATTTCCTATAGGATTTAATCCTACAAATTTCCTATACAAATCCTTTGAATCAAACATGCCCTTACTTATATCCAGCGGGATGGCGGCAAGGCGGCAGCGAGGGTGGTGTGGGCGAGGCGGCGGCAGACCACGGATCTGGCGGTCTCGTCGGCGGCGGTGCTAGCGGCGTTTAGGCGTGGCCTATGAGCTCCAGGCGGCGGCGAGGCAGCTCTGCAGGGAAGAGAGTGAGGTGGTCGATTAGGGTTTAGGCGTGGCCTATTATAATATCTTTGCTATAAGCTATTTTATTTTTACTCCACATGCTTCTAATTCACATGTGCAAGGATTAAGGCCTAGATCTTAGGAGTCGCGAGGCCGGGCGGTTCGAGGAGGCGCGCCATGGGCAGCGGAGCTCCTGCCAAAGGGGCACGACCAAGGAAGGCGGGCCACTGGGGCGGAGCTATGCAGATTCGGGGCCGCCGCCCAGAATTTTTTTCCTAATATCCCTTCATATTTGACAAATTTTGGGTAAAAATAACGTATATTGGCCCATTTGCCCCCAATAGTGGCCCAAAGTGTCTCCTTGGCCCATTTGCCCCCAATTGGTTGGCCCAAGCTCCTTGATGAGTGGGAGGCGCGGAACAAGGGGCAGCCACGCAGGCGACAGTCGTGATCATGGACATGGCGGCGCTTCGCGGGGCAGGAAGGAGAGGGCAGGTCGGTTGAGGCGGGTCCTGTCGGTGCTAGATGTTCCGTGATGGAGTTCTTGTCGGACTTCTTGGACAACTTCGGTAGTGCGGTCTTGGCGTCTCGCGCCGTGGTCTTGTGGGTCCTATAGAATCAGCCTTGGCGTTCGGAAAAGTCGATCTTGGTGGGTTGTCCTCTAGTTGGGTTTCCGGAGAGGCAAGGTCGCATGAGGCGAGGCGAGGCAGGTCGCGGCGGCAGCGCCGAGATAGGGCTCGGCGGAGGTGGCGAGGACTTCATGAGCGGCGGAGAGGGTGTCATGCGACCGGCGACCGTCATGGCGCGAATTTCTGGCGAAGCGGCGGGGCCTGCCGGCGAGGAGGTCATGGTCGGGGGCGGTCGGCGGACGGGGCCAGGACCCAGGCGGCCTGGCTCGGGCGGCGGCCGGCCTGAGCTTAGCGATGCAGCCGGGCTGGCGAGGCGGAGGCATCGGCAGGGCCAGCGTGGCGGCGGCGGCGTGAGGCCGAGGCAGCAGCTCAGCCCAGCGGCAGCGGTGCTTTCATGCGGGCGAGCGAGGGTTCTCTGGGGGAAGGAGGTCGTCATGGCCTGGAGTCGGGCGGCTTGCCGAGGCGGAGAGGCGGAGCTCATGGCGAGCTCAGGGGGGTCGTGGCCAGACGGAGGGGTGAGGCCGGTCATGGGCGGTGGTGGATCTGTGGAGCGGCGGGTCGCCGCAGCTCAGCGAGGTCGGAGAGGCGGCGACGTCTGGCGGGAAGAGAGGCGAACCTCGAAGCGGCGTGTGTGTGTCGAGGCGGCGTGTCAGGCGGGCGGCCTTGTCGAAGCGCGGCCTTCGTCGATCTGCGCTCTCGATGGGAGGAATAAGGGAGGTGAAATAAATACCCCCTTTAACACCGGTCGTGGCTGGAACCGGTGTTAAAGCGCATTTATTGCCCCTTTAACACGGTTCGACCACGAACCGGTGTTAAAGGGGGTAATGCATCTTGTAACTAACACGGTTCGACCACGAACCGGTGTTTCAGCGCATTTATTACCCCTTTAACACCGGTTCGTGGCTGGAACGGTGTTAAAGAAACATTAATCGAGGGCTTTTTAATTCAGGGGCTTTTTTAATTCAGGGGCTTTTTTAATTCAGGGGCTTTTTTAATTCAAAATATGAATAATATATCATAATTTTCAGAAAAATAATATCTATCCATTCATGTAAATCATTTTATATTTACTTTACATGAAATTTTTTAAAATAAATAAACACTTATTTCATGCATTAAAGGGGCTTTTTTAATTCAAAAAATATGATATGAATTTAGAAAATTCATATCTTTTCATTTCAACTCGAGAAAAATATGAATAATATATCATAATTTTCAGAAAAATAATATCTATCCATTCATGTAAATGATTTTTATATTTACTTGACATGAAATTTTTTAAAATAAATAAACACTTATTTCATGCATTAAAGGGGCTTTTTTAATTCAAAAAATATGATATGAATTTAGAAAATTCATATCTTTTTCATTTCAACTCAGAAAAATATGAATAATATATCATAATTTTCATAAAAATAATATCTATCCATTCATGTAAATGATTTTTATATTTACTTTACATGAAATTTTCTAAAATAAATAAACACTTATTTCATGCATTAAAGGTGCTTTTTTAAGATATATAAAAGAACTAAAAATTAAGATACATGGCCAGATTAAGTAACAATCGGCCGAACTGGAACTGAAAATTAAGATACATAAAAGAACTGAAAATCAAGATACATGGCCAGATTAAGTAACAATCGGCCGAACTTGTTTCGGAATGTTGGAGTGATTTAGTCATGCTCCTGCCTACACACCTGTAATACGCCCTTGTAGTCGTACTTTCGCCGCCGTCATCGTCGTCGGGGTCACCGTAATTGAACCTCTGAGAAATGCAGCGTGGGCTGGACTTGAGGGTAGCGCGTGGGCTGGACTTGAGGGTAGCCTTGAGCAGGGGTTAGAGTCGGCGGCGATGTCATAGGCCATGGCGCTCTGGAGAGTCCGACCGCGCCACCATAGCCGGCCGGCCTCGTTGAAGTTAGGAGGAGGTGGGCCGTCCTCCTCGTGCTGGCGGCGCCCTCTCATGCCGATCCACGAAGAAGGCTTCCCAAGTAGAGAAATAGTCGGGATGCCATCTGGGATTCCTCCGCTGCTCGGCGTGAGCTCGAGTAGTAGTGGTTCGTGATGGCCATCCGTGGCGCCACACCTAGAGGGACAGGAGGAACGGCACACCTCGGCGCTCGGCATCCGGCCCGGGGACACGGTGGCCGGGCGAGGGGTGGTCGGCGCAGCGCCTCCGCCTCCAGGGGTTAGTGCTACGGTGGAAGCCATGGGAAAGAGTGATGAGGTTGCGAGATATGAGTCTAGAGATGTGCAATGACAATGGAGGCCAACCCCTACATATATATATAGTGAACTAGCGGGGAAGCTGGAGGAAGAAGCTGGCGGGAAGAAAAATGGCGGGAAGAAAAATGGCGGGAAGAACTGGCGGGAAGAAAAATGGCGGGAAGAAAAATGGCGGGAAGAAAAATGGCGGGAAAAAATGGCGGGATGAACCTTTAGTCCCGGTTGGAGACACCAACCGGGACTAAAGATGAACCTTTAGTCCCGGTTGGAGACACCAACCGGACAAAACACAATCGACACTAATAATAGAGGTGAGTGCATGTCGACATTATGTCGTGCGGCGTGTACCTTGTCCGGATGGTGTCACCAACCGGGACTAAAGATGAACCTTTAGTCGGTTGGAGACACCAACCGACTAATAATAGGTGAGTGTCGACATTATTTTGTAAGTGTCAACACTATGTCGAGTTGCTTGTACTATAAATAGGCATCCTTGTGAGTCCAGTCCTCCGGCCGGTTTGAGGCGGGGACACCACTACGGCCATTTGAGGAGATGCCGGCCCGCCAGTCCTCCGGCATCTCCGAGAAACTGGTCATAGAACACTCCTAATATGTGAAATTAGTTAGCTCCACGGTGTATTGATCTAGTTAGACAAGTTACAAAGCTGCAAGATGGTTTTCGAGAGCGAGGACACCACTACGGCCAGTTTCGGGGAGATGCTTGAGCCAGCCCTCTCCGGCATCTCCGAGAAACTGGTCATAGAGGCACTCCTAATATGTGACCGCGCGTTTGGAGATCGATCTTAATGGTAAATGCGATTCGGGACAACTTCTTCTCATACTCCCGGTCCATCCACAAAACATGACTAACACTCAAGACATGTATTAAAAACATGAACTAGAGTTACATAATATGAGCATGAACTTCTTGGCATATGCCCTTCCTTATGATCGCTTGATCGTAACCATGGAGCATCTTCTTTACTTAACGGAATGCTTGGGTCAGTTTGCCTTTGTGAAGGCGGAATTTCATCAAACTTATTATAATCTTCCGACATGTACATCTTGTCCTCGATTCCCACGATGTTTCTTTTCCTGAAAGAACTATGTGGCTTTGGCTCATCATATGATGTATTCGTTTGCATATTTTTTCTTTTTTTTTTTGGTCTGGAGGACATGTCCTTCACATAGAAAACCTGAGCCACATCATTGGCTAGGGCGAATGGTTGGTCTAAGTTCTTCATAAGATTGTTGAGATCCACCGTTGTCATTCCGTACTTCTTGTCTACCTCAACCCCTCCTCCTGTTAGCTTGACCCATTTGCATCGAAACAAGGGGACCTTAAAATTAGGTCCATAGTCAAGTTCCCATATCTCCTCTATGAACCCATAATACGTGGTCTTTTGCCCATTGTCTTCTTTGCATCGAGCGGACACCCTTATTTTGGTTGGTGCTCTTTTATCTTGGCCTATCGTAAAATGTATTCCCATTTATCTCGTACCCTTGGAAAGTACATACATCGAAGGCGGTGTCACAGCCAACAAGTACAGTGATCCCCAATAGTGGTGTTATTCGTGAGAAGTCTTTTGCGACCGCCAAAACTCGCCATGTGTTCACTTATAATCCATTCATCGAGGCCGGGTGTTTGAGGCGTATTAAATTCTTGTGTTCATTGATATACGGGCAACCAAGATAGATCTTTGTAAAACCGTGTAGTGTGCTTGATTGAGAGAATGCGTCCCTACATATCATTGCTTTACATCCTAGGGTGCCTTTTCCACGCAGTCTCCCTCATGTCGTGATTCGGAACACCAATCGCCTTAAGGTCAGAATAAAATCAACACAGAACTCAATGACCTCCTCATTACATAGCCCTTGGAGATGCTTCCTTCGGCCTAGCACGGTTATGAACATATTTCTTTAAGACTCCATGTACCTCTCAAAGGGAACATATTGTGTAGAAATACAGACCGAGAATGGCAATCTATTCTACTAGGTGAACCAGGAGATGCGTCATAATATTGAAGAAGGATGGTGGGAACACCAACTCAAAGCTGACAAGACATTGGGCCACATCTGTCTGTAACCCCGGTAGGCTTTCTGGATCGATTACCTTCTGAGATATTGCATTGAGGAATGCACATAGCTTCACAATGGGTACTCGAACATTTTCAGGTAGAAGCCCCCTCAATGCAATCGGAAGCAATTGTGTCATAATCACGTGGCAGTCATGAGACTTCAGGTTTTGGAATTTTTCTCGCCATATTTATTATTCCCTTTATATTCGACGAGAAGCGACGGGACCTTGATCTTGCTCGGACATTCAAAAAGATTTCCTTCTCTGCTTTGGTAAGGCGTAGGTGGCGGGGAGTTAAGTGGCATCGTTTACCCTTCTCGTTCTCGGGATGCATAGGCTCTTGAGGGCCTTGAGGCGTTCTGGTCTTGTCGTGCTTCCGGTGTATCTTTTGTCTTCCCATACACTCCTAGAAAGCCTAGCAGGTTCAGGCAAACATTCTTCGTCACGTGCATCACGTCGATTGAAGAGCGGACCTCTAAGACTTTCCAATAGGGTAGGTCCCAAAATATAGATTGCTTCTTCCACATGGGCGTGTCCGCATCGTCATTCGAACAGATAGACTGCGGGACCTTTTCCAAAGATTACTTCTAGGTCCTTGACCATACCAAATACCTCCTCACCGTGCGGAGGACAGGCTTCCTCGGGTTACGCCGACGTTTGAAATGCTTGCCTTTCTTTCTTCTTGGATGCAGTTCGGAAGAAATCGGCGATACCCTAGGTACACAACCTTCTTACATTTATCCAAATATACACTTTCAGTATCATCTAAAGCAGTGTGTGCATGCATTGTATCCCTTGTTTATGCCTGAAATGTTACTAAGAGCAGCCAATCATTGATGGTTACGAAAAGCAATGCTCGTGGGTCAAATGGCTCCCCTTTGTGCTCATCCCACATACGTACACCTGGTTTGGCCCACAGCTGTAAAAGTTCTTCAACTAATGGCCTTAGGTACACATCAATGTCGTTGCGGGTTGCCTCGGGCCTTGGATGAGCAACGGCATCATAATGAACTTCCTCTTCATACACAACCAAGGAGGAAGGTTATAGATACATAGGGTCACGGCCAGTCTTTGACTGCAGCTCTGCTCACCAAAAGGATTCATGCATGCATACTTAGACCAAACCTTAAGTTCCTTGCGTCACGCAAAGTCCGTACTCTCGACTTTTCTCCACTGTGACCCATCGGGTGTCTCAACATCGCGTCTTTCTTCTGATCTTCAATGTGCCATCGCAACAACTTGGCATGCTCTTTATTTACGAAGAGCGTTTTAACCGTGGTATTATAGGAGCATACCACATAACCTTGGCGGGAACCTTCTTCCTAGGGGCCTCGCCCTCAACATCGCCGAGATCGTCTCGTGCGATCTTATACGCGATGTAGTGCATACCGGCATGCATCCAAATTCTCGTACTTCTCACCGCGTAGAGGATGCATCATTAATGCAGGCATGTATCTTACGCACGTCTAATCCTAGAGGCGACAACCTTCTTTGCTTGGTATGTCTTGTCGAGCAACTCATTATTTCTTGGAAGAAGATTCTTCATTTTACCAACAACTTTGAAAATCTTTTGTCGGTCACACCATTCTCTGCCTTCCATTGCAGCAAATCCGATTGGCACCTAGCTTTTTGTGGCCATCTTCAAGTTGGATACAACAATGTTTTGTGATCCTTTAACATCTGCTCCGACTTCTCCTTCTCCTGTTCAGTTTCACATTCTTCCTTTGCATCGATAATGGCCCGACCAAGATCGTCATCAGCGGGCCCATCTGCTCCCTCTTGATCTTCATTATCTACCCCGTTGCGGTATCATCATATTCAGGATACATATTATGATAGTTTTCATCATCCTCTTCTTCTTCGTTGTCTTCCATCACAACCCCTTTTTCTCCGTGCTTGGTCCAACAATTATAGCTGGGCATGAAACCAGATCGAAGCGGTGGGCGTGAATGGTTCTGGTATTTGAGTAGTCTTTCTTGTTCGACGGTGAACACACGGACAACACATAAAACCATTGTGACCACGGTTTGCATTAGCCACAACGATGAAATTTTGGAGGCCGTAATGTACTCGGAAGTCGGCGGTCACCGTACATCCATTGCCGATTCATCTGCATTAATATGTAGTATATATCAAAAATAATAGGGAGATGACCATTTATATATATAGTACATCAATGACACATGAAACTATAGTTGCCGACCTCGGCCAGGACGGAAGAGCAACAAGAAAGCTTATTTTGAGCTCTCGGGCATTTCACGAACACCTCTAGTGCATATGAAAAAACACAAACTAGCACTCTTCACACCCTCTTGCTAGGCTCCAAAATGTGAAAAAATGGAAGAGTGGGGTGTGTGTGGGGTGGTGTCTTATATAGCCCCACCCTTTAACACCGGTTCGTGCCACGAACCGGTGTTAAGAGTCTTGTAACCATCAGGTGGAGGGACCTTTAACACCGGTTCGTGGCACGAACCGGTGTTAAAGGGGGGGCTCCTTTAATGCCGCAGAGGCCACGCTGGTACGGCCCCCCCTTTAACACCGGTTCGTAGAAGAACCGGTGTTAAAGCCCATTTTCGGGATCAACAAAAGCCCGCGTTTCCACTAGTGCACATAACCTTAGCAGGAACCCTCTTCCGGAGGGGCTCTCCCTCAACATCACCAGGGTCATCTCGTCTGATCTTATACCGCAACGCGTTGCATACCGGGCATTTATCTAAATTCTCATACTCCTTACCGCGGTAGAGGATGCAGTCATTAATGCATGCATGTATATTTTGCACATCTAATCCCAGAGGACAGAGAGTCTTCTTTGCTTCGTAGGTACTCTCGGGAAGTTCGTTATGTTTTGGAAACTTCGGCTTCATTATTTTCAGCATCTTTTCAAATGAGGAGTCAGTTAGACCACACTGCCTTCCATCGCAACAATTCCAAAGGTGGTACCGAGCTTTGTGCTACCATCTTCACAATTTGGGTACAACAATTTCTTGTGATCTTCTAACATGCCCTCTAACTTCAACTTCTCATTTTACATTTCACAGTCTCGCTTTGCATCGAAATGACCCTACCAAGTTCATCACCGGCTCATCGATGCTCGTTCTTCACCTCTTTCCTCTCCATTGTCTTCCATTGCGGTATCCAGTATTCAGGAAACATATGATGATAGTTGTTATCATCATCTTCTTCTTCACCATCTTCCATCATAACCCCTCTTTCCCGTGCTTGGTCCAGCAATTATAGTTGGGCATGAAACCTTTCATAATCGGTGGCGCGAATGATTTTCGAGGAAGAGTACTCCTTGTTGTTCCGACATTGAACACATGGACAACGTATAAATCCATTCTCTTTGTTTGCCGTAGCCACATCGATAAATTTATCCACGCCTTTGATATACTGGCTACCCGGTCACCGTACATCCATTCCCGACCTTTCATCGCATCATACAAGTATGTTTATCAAAAACAGGACATCATAAATAGTGAAATAACCAATTCACACCGACACATGAATTGTATCAATGACCTAGAAAAGATAAGATTGCTAACCTCGATCGAGGGAAATAAAGAGGAGAAAGCTCAAGTGCGTCTGACACCTTCTATATTTTTGTTCTATGAGAAATTCAGGGATTATTCACTCAAACATTTCAACAAACACCTTCAATGCATGCATGAGAAAAACTAGCACACCCCTCACACCTTACACCATTGAAAAAACAGATTGGAGGCGAGGGGCTGGGCGTGCATTTATAGAGGGTCTTTAGTCCCGGTTGAAGCCAGCAACCGGGACTAAAGGTGCGTGCCACGCCACGTGGTTGTGGCCAAACCTTTAGTCCCGGTTGGTGGCTCCAACCGGGACGCATGCCCCCTTACCAACCGGGACGCATGCCCCCTGGCCCCGTGCCCGCTCCAACCGGGACGCGTGCCAGCATTAGTCCCGGTTGGTGGCGCAACCGGGACTAATGCTCCGAGGGGTCGTGAACGGATAGCCCATTTTCCTCTAGTGACTCAATCGCCCACGTCGTAGAGCCTGTACGCCTTGGAACCAGGCTCGTACCCGAGGAACACTGTCTTGACGTTGCGATCGTCTAGCTTTTTCAGCCCCGGCTTGGTGACCTTGGCGTGCGCGACATAGCCAAATGCGCATAGGTGCTCCACCGCCATTTTGAGCCCATGCCAAGCTTCAAATGGCTTCATGCCGTCCAGTTCCTGGGTGAGGGATCGGTTCAGCATATAGACTTCCATGAGTACAGCCTCACCCCATTAGCGATTTGTCATATGCCTTTGGCCTTCAACATGTTGTGAGCCATGCCGACGACGGTCTGGTTCCGTCGCTCCATGAATCTATTTTGTTGAGGAGTGTACAGAGATATTAGGTGACGCTGCACTCCGTGCTCGGAGAAGAACTTGTCGAGCGGCATGGATATTGATTCTCCCCCGCGATCCATGTGGAACATGCGGAGCGAGTGTTTGGACTCAAGCTCAGCTCCGGCCTTGAAGCATTTGATGGCGTCCGCGGCGGCGTCTTTCGACTGAAGCAGCACAACCCACATGAATGTACTCATGTCTTCGACGAGGAGCATGAAGAAAATCTTCCCGCTCGGTGTGGGCGGTGAAATGGGGCCGCACAGGTCCGCATGGATGAGTTCGAGCACCTCCATCGCACGGTACTTTGCAGCCTATGGGAACGTCGCGCACCGCGGCTTTCCCGCAAGGCAGGCATCGCACAGCTAGTCGACGTGGCCGATCCTTGGGAGGTCGTGCACCATGACGGCTCGCGCCATGGTCTTGAGATCGCCAAAGTTCTGATGGCCCATGCGCTCATGCCATACCCATGCGCTCTCGGTCCTTTTCGCCAACAGGCAGATCGACTGCATGATCTTTAGCATCACCTTGTACAGGCGGTTGGGAGAACGTGTAGCCTTGACCAGGAGACGATCGTCGTGGTCCCACACCGACATGAAACCTCCACGGATTCCAGAGGGGCAGCCGCTCTCATACAGTTGTCCAAGACTGATGGAGTTATCTCTGAAGCGCACGAACCCAATCACCACCATGTCGAGCTCGGCGCTCGGCGAACACCGCTCGGCTGCCTGACATGTGGTTGGAGGCCCCTGAATCAAGGTACCAAGACTCCTCCACCGGCTCGGCCTCCTCGCCAAGCCTAACACGTGCACGTTCCTCATTCAGGAAGACGCTGCCACCGCCGCGCTCTGGCTCATCGCATGTCGGATAGATTTGCGCCATGTGCAGGGAAGGATGCTCGTCGTTGTCCCCGCCTTCCTTGACGAGGTGGGCCTCTTCCCTCTTCTTCTTGCGGCAGTCTCGAGCCCAGTCGCCCAACTTTCCACAATAGCGGCATTCATCGTCACGAGAGGCGCCGCCAGAGGCCCTGCCCTTATCGCGGTCGTCCTTGCCACGACCCTTGTTCTGGCCGTTCTTGCCAGATCCGCTCCCTCCGCCGCCATCAGAGGGTACATCGGCCTTCAACCGGGCGTGCCACTGCTCCTCAGTGAGCAGCAGCTTTCCGCCGCCGGCCTCGCCAGCAGCCTCATCGTCTTTGTCATACTCCTCGCACACCTTCAGGCGCTCGGTGAGATATTCGATCGACATCTTCTTGGTGTCGAGGAGGCTCTCGATGGAGCACGCCATCTGCTTGTACACCTTGGGGACGAAGCGGAAATACTTGTGAATTACGATGGTGTCGTCGATCAGATCCCCCAGCATCTCCAGCTGGTGAACGATCTCCTGAAGGCACATGGAGAACTCGTAGACGGTTTCTCCCGCGTTGAATCGGAGCGCCACGTACTCCTTCCTTAGGTTCTGCGCCTTGGAGACGCGCACTCGATCGGATCGTGGCGATCGCGTCCTAGGCCTCCTTCACCGTCTTCTTGACGAGGAGCGAGGGAATCATCTCCGCCGGTACCGATCGGAGAATCCCCTCCAGCATAGCACGGTCATCTCCATATTCACCTGCTCACGTCTCGACCACGTCCCACAGATGTCGAGCCTGCAGGATCATACACATGAGGGACCAGGAGTTGTAGTTAGATCGGGTCAGCATCAGCTAGGCCATGCCCGATACACCACTCACCTCGCTCCCAGAGCGTGGCATGGTGATCGCCTGATCCCTTGCTGCCGATGGTGACGCCCCGATGCCGGGACTCGCTGCGCCCGCATCCGATGCATCTTCGGCCTTCTTGGATGCGTCCCTGGTCTCCTTCGGCTACCCTCCCTTCGGCATGGTTCAACGCGGATCTGATACCACGTGTAGCCCCTAAACCCTGGGTTAAACTCACACCCACACGTGAATTGGAGAGAGGAAGAAGATGAAATCAGAGATGAACACGCGAGAGTTTTTGTGTGGTGTACTGCATGCCGCTTTTCTGATTTTCCATTCCCTTTTATTCAGCTAATACAAAGCATGCCATGGAGATCGCTAAGACCCGACTAGATCATGCCATCCCACAATCTGAAGCCCACGCACGGCGATCCTACTTCTACGGATCAGAGCGTACATGCAGGACTCTGTCCCCTACACGACCGATCCAAACTAAACGGCCAAGTCCTTAGCTCTAACGAAACGTGTCAGGTGTGCAAACTCTGAATAATGTAAAACCCTAACTGCTAGATTATTCCAACATTGAATACTCACTGGTGGAAATCAGGCCTCCAGTCCCGGGCCGAAACTGGCTCTAGTCCCGGTTTTGCACCCGGGACTGCCAAAACGGGAATAGAGGCCCCCCTCTAGTCCCGGATCGCTATGGCCCGCGACTGATAACAGCCACGTGGCTGTTTCAGCGAGGCGGGGGGAGGACACTCTCTAGTCCCGGGCCTTAACACCACCCGGGACTATACGGTTTCCTGCCGCGGCAAAGAATTATGTGTTTCTCTACCGAGGCAGAGATTGTGTGTTTCCTTTTTTTGCCATTTCATTCCTTTTTCATTTTGTGTTTTAATATAATTTCAAACATATATTTCAGTACACATATTCTACGCTACTACATACATAGTACACGTTGATGCATCTATATAATTAATCTATCCCTTGCAAGCATACATATAATCAATCATATCAAAAGGATGAAATGTTTTCAAATTACATGGTCATTGATGATATATATGTCATATCAACTACATGGATATCACTAAGGCATATCGAGTTCCACGTCATCCGCATAATGTTCTCCATGTACATTAAGGACCACCTTCATCAGAAATCCCGCCAGCTCCTCTTGAATTGCTCGTATACGCTGGTCTGGCTCTAGTTTCTCCCGCAAATCATAAATATAATGTGAATCTACTTTCGCTCACTGCTCAACTCACGGATGTACTCGCAGATGTAATATCCATATAAATGAGTTTCCGGTGGCTGTTGTAAACTCTTCACCATTTTATAAGTTAGATCCTCTTTGAATGGACCTGGTATTTTCTGTCTGAACCGTGTCCAACACCTGCTCGGCAAAGAAAATGAACAAAGGAGTTATTAGTTACTTGATATCAGGAAACGAATGAAAGAGGCCGATATAATGCAATAATGATTGAAATTACTTATGGAGCATTGCTTTCATGTCAGCTCCACTTCTCTTGGTCCCATCTTAATGAGTCGTGGACTTCAACTGGGGACTTGTCAACTTGAATGTTTAGCAAGATCTATTGAAATCTGCGGACGTTTACATAAGCATACATGCATAGATCATCGAGTAAGCAAAAATAAATTGTGTATAAGATAGAAACACTCACTTGAAGTTGTAAGGAAATATTATTTCCTTAACAAAATTATTCTCGGTTAAGAACCTGCACAGGTCTTCCTCCACGTCCCTGGGGTGATTCTTTAACGTATATTCATTAATGATATATGGGTCAATGAACCCAACGTCATATATTCTAGCTCTTTTGCATTCAAGCATCTTCATTCCGCAGAATATAATATCATATAAAAGGATATATAGTTAGGATAATATATTAAATGCAATGAATGAGCTGAGCTACAAACTTAATTATAGAATTAAATCACTTACAGACAGTAGCAACCAATGATAGATTTGTCGAGGGCGCGCTGGTTGTATAACTGAAATAGTTCGGTCATTTGAACCTGTATCGAGTATGGTTTAAAGTGATGCTCCTTTCTAACGTCCACCACAAACCAAACTTTCTGATGCTTTTTTCTGTTTACACCATGTACCATGTGTGCAGATGTCGCATATCTGTGGATAGACGTGCGAGCTCCTCATTACCGACTGGTGCCTCCCCTTTGACATACTTCCGTACTATCCACTACTAGGAAAAACGTTATCAGTGGCGCACCAAAAATGATTTCTGTGGCGCATCTATCCGTCGCCACTAAAATTAAAATTCTGTGGCGCATATGCATATGCGCCCTAGAATTCTGAACATTCTGTGGCGCATAGGCCATATGCTCCACAGAATTCTCAACATTCTGTGGCGCATAGGCCATATGCTCCACAGAATTCTCAACATTCTGTGGCACATATGTCGTATGCGCCACAGAATTCTGTCCCAGATTCTGTGGCGGATATGGCATATGCACCACAGAATTATGTCCCAGACTCTGTGGCACATATGCCATATGCTCCACAGAATCCATTTTTCAGAATTTCGAATTTTTCACAATTCAGTACAAATATAGGTATATTATAAGAAATATACCTAAATTTGACAAAAATACATAGAAAAGTTGCACATAGCAGTACAAATGTTCCAGTTCACATATAATACATAAACAAGCACAAATGTTCACAAGTGTTCATCAATCACATATTAGACACATATTAGAACCGAATAAGTGTGTACATTTCACAAGTGTTCATCTCACTCACATAACTTAATTACAACCGCGTGATGTTGTCACCACCTACTACCTTAAAACAGAATATATAGTACACCGTAACCGCGATGCCGGTGAGGAGGAGCGACATCAAGATCTTCGTCCGGTTCGTCTTCCATACGTGTCTCCTCCACTTGGCCAACGCCTCCTCTCTAGTCGCGTATCCCTTGTACGTAGCTATTGTCGCTGAACTTGTACACTTGTTGGTGGCAGTCCACGCACTCCTCATACACACCTGGAACCCGACCCTTGTACACAACATACGTCGGCATCTCTATTGACAAGGCATATTAGTACATCATGCAAATATATATGTTGACAAATATTAGAGCAACGCATTCATAAACTTAAAATAATGCATCGATGACAAAGAAAGAAACACGACAACATGTCCGACACAATAACAACGACCATGGTTATTAGACGACACAATAACAACGACGGTTTCAAGCTAGGCAAGATAAGTTACGTTTTTTGACACACACACACTACATGTGTCCACCGATACACACGCTCTCTCGGTCAAGTAGCCTTCTCCTCAGAGGGCGCCGGGAACGGCTTGTACATGTCTTTCGTCATCCACGTCCTGAAGTCACCCTGCGCCTTGAGGCAAGCTTCGATCTCCCTCTTGGTGAACTGCCTGGGCTGGTGAAGGAGCCCACCAGTTGTGTTGACTTGTTCCACAATGATATGTGATAGCTTCACCTGTGTATCATGGAAGTCTTTCATGAGATCGGAGTCATAGATCCCATGCAACTTTTGTGCCCATCCTCGGAGAGAAGATGGCAGCGTTAGCATCTCGCCATCCCGGACAAACCGTTTGAGGTGATGGCAAACATAGAAGGCCTCCTTCACGTTGCTAGACGGCTGCTTGACGCAGGGGAACTCGCACACGTGCTTGAACTTGTGTAAGCCATTGTCCTTGTAAGCCTCCCCCTTATAGTCGAAGGGGCCTCGCTGTTTGGCATAGCCCTCGATAGCATCATCCAAAACGCTTTTTACTCTGACGTAGTTCTTCCTCCTCGCACTCCCCGAGTCGAAGTAGGTGGCAAGCGAATACCTCGTGGAGAGGACGATGAGCGTGCAGTACTTGTCTCTGCGGGCAACACACAATGTGGAACGGGATGTTGGAAAAGAGAAATGGAAAGAAATACTTATGTATTACGACGGCGGTAGGAGGATGTGTACACTTACTCGGGAAAGAAAGACACAAGGATGTTGTCCTTCCTCTTGCTTTCCATCAATAGCTTCTGAAGGTAGGACTTTGCCCGGGCCCGGGTCCTTGTTCCTTCTTCCAGCTGGCTGTACCGCATGTAGTAGGGATCCGCTATCGCGATGAACGGGGTTTACTCTCTCTTGACCTTCATCGCTATATTGAGCGCGAATAGGCGAACCAAGTTATAGTCCAGCCGTCTCGAGTGGAATAGCTTGAAGATGTCCTCGTAGGCTATGAAGAACACATCCGCGGGGGCATCGGTGACGAAGCCCATGTCCTCCGGCACCTTGACGGTGAACACCGGGTAATTCGGGTTATTGTCCTTGAGAAGGAGTCCCTCCAGTGTCTGGATACCTTCATGCAAACTGATCATAGCTCCCGAAGCCAGGTGGCGTAGTTCGGAGGCAGTATGGGCTGACCAGCTTCGTGCACTCTGGTCAAGCCATCCTGGCGTGGTGGTACAACATCATCCCGGTAATGGATCAGAGCGGGCTAGCTCGCAGCCTTGTCCTTGTTCCTGTTTGGCCTATTCCTCACCCTCTTCCTCTTCTCATCAGCAGTGTCCTCCACTGGCGATGCTATCCCCTCACCTGCCATCCTGTGGAGTGTGTCAGGGCTGAAAATGATTCCGGTCGGTGGAGGTTGTGTCTCGGCGGCCGGAGGCTTCTCTTGAGAAAACCCATGGAAGACCAGGCGCTTCTTGGGATGGGTAGATTGATCGCGGAATGATGGTTCTTCATCGAGAGGAGGCATGAATGGTCCTTTGTCGGCGCCGGTGTTGACGAAGGCATTGACGTCAATCGGTTCATCATCATCATCCACCTCGATGTTGGCGTCGAAGGCCGCCATGTCCACATCGTCCTGGGGTGGTGGCGATGGCGGTTGTGGTGCCACGGCCTTGCCTTTAGGCGGGGGCGATGGTGGTCGAGGAGCAACCACGCCCTTGGCTTCTTGTGGCGCTGGTGCAAACGCTCGCAATAAGAGTCTCTGGTGACGGCTTGTGGTGGCGGCGACGACGACCGGTGCAGCAGGAGGCTTCATCCTTCGTGGCCGAACGATCGAGGTGGCACCGATGGAGCGAGACCCAATACGAATCTGGTCAGGTGCTCGTCGGCTCCCGGATGTTGCATGGGAGGGTCCATGTCTTCGTACCCCCCCAACACCTGACCCAACTCGACGCGCATCACGGCATCATCCATGGGCTTGCAGTGCATCGTGCGGTTCGCTGGTTGTATTAGCTTGCCCGTGGCAACATCCTTCAACTCGCCGCCGGGCACCTTATGCAGGAGCATGCACGGAGTGTCCTGAGGCATAAAGATATGCATCATGAGATGGAAGCCAATCAAAGGCATTAAGTAGAGCACGCTGACTAACTACTTATTTTACCTTGGTAAGGGCACCGAGCTCGGCTAATGTTGAGACACGGGCGGCCGGCGGTTGATCCTTGTTCTTCTCCGGCTCGGGTGCATTAGGAAGCACCGCCAGCTGCTACGCGTTGGTAGTCTTGGCAGGAGGCCGCAGCTCCGGCGCATCCAACTCCATCGGCTGTGCCGCGGGGATGGAGGGCGGCGGGGTAACCATGTCCGGAGACATTTGGTGGCTCGAGGTGCTGCCGCCGGCACTGGGCACTTGTATCGGCCACACGTGACCGTCTGCATTCCATTTTTCTATCCCCTCCATCAGCCGAGGTGGTAGCATCTCGAGGAGATTCTGCTGCACTATAGCATTTACCTCGTCCTGGCCCACCTTACTGGCCTCCAGATACGCGATCTTCTGCTTTAGCTCTTCCTTCTCGGCTTTATCCTGAGCTGCCGACTGGGTCCGCCTCTCCTTTCTCTTCTTGGCTTCCTCGTTGTATTACTCGCGAAACGTTGTGCTCGTACCAAAGCCAGAGATACGGCCAGCTGAAAACCGTTGTAGGCGTTGGTCTCCCTGTTGAAAACCGTGTCCCATGGCTCCGTCGAGCCCTGGGACGACGGGTCCAGCGCCTCATGCGCAGCCTTGATTTCAGCGTCCTGCAGACAAGGAAAGGTGAACCCACATTTAGGAACTTGCCTTCATTATTCAAAATGAAAGCAAATGGGCCGTGGGTAAATTACTTACCAGCTTCTCCTCAAACTTCCTCACATCGTCATCATCGGTGACGAATTCCATGGTATCCTTGTCCAGATATTAGCGGGCCCGGACAAAGTTTCGGGTCTGCTTGTTTGTGATTTTTAAAAATGGGTTTTCTTTCCCGAGCCGCTCAACCTCGGCGTCCTCCCATGCCCATATGTCCTTCTTTCCCCTATAACCGCCGCTACCACATCGGTGGTTACCTATGTTCTGTTCCCGCATTTGCCGATCCCACTCCATCGATTCCTTCGAATCATCAGTCTCGATCTCCTCCTTGAATATCTTGAACTTGTCTTCGTCGATCATGGGCTCACCCTTCTTGATCTTCTCCCAGCTTTCCTTTTTCGCGATCTTGTTCCTCACCCGGGTTCTCCAGCTCCTCAAGGCATTGGCCATCTTTGTGATGGCTAACCTGTTCACCTTAATGCACGGGTCCAGTTTGTCGGTGTACGGGGCCGGGAACTTGTACCGTCGGTGAAGCTTCTTAATGCAGTTTGCCACCAACTGCTCATCGCTTCACTTGTCAGGTGCTTCGTGTTGATCGACATGCTTTCCCGAACGATGCACCCGATTTGCATGCCGTACCCGGCGACAACATCCGGAGGCTCCAACGGTTGGACACTTTCCGAGACCAGAGTGATCTCGTCGGTGGTGTCGACGAGCTTTTGCGGCTTCCGATCCTTCCTCGGCTTCTTCTTCTTCAGAGAAGGGTTGCTGCTAACGCCATCCGTCGTGCGGTCCCCGCCATCGGAGGTGGTCGCATCCTCCTCCTCGGATCCATCTATCCGGTAGTCCTCGTCCCCCTCTTGCTCATCATCCCCATCATGGCCCGCAGAAGCTGCCACGTCCTCATGTAGAGACTCCGCCGCCTCATACTGCGACGCCGCCTCCCAGAAAGTTAGGTTTGCCGCTCTAGCTTGGTCTTCGACGCTCATGGCGGCCTTAGAAGTGCCGGCCCCATCGGCGACCGACATGTTTGCACACTTCTAAACAAATTAAACTAAGTTAGTATTAATTAGTGTCGATTAACTTCCACTTCAGTCGAGAAATGGGGTTCATATGTCAAAAAATTATGAAGTGTCCGACCAAAAAAATCGATATGACCTTTGCTATTTTCTTTGACATATGAGCCCCATTTCTCTACCGAAATGGATCGAAATCAACATTTCAGGAGAAATGGGCAGCTCGGGTGATTTCCATGCAAACATTCCACATACAAAAAAGCACAAATAGTGCTCCTCAACCACATATGCATGGTGCTCCAGATTCATCTCTAGCAACCTGATCTCTTTACAACCTGATCTCTTTAGCTAACTTAATAAAAGCTTCAGATTTCACTGGAGAGCAATACTGTGAACACTACAGTTATATGTAAAATACGTCACAACAGCTGCTGGCATATAAGAACAACAGTTATAATGTAAATTCACCAAGATCATACTCTTAGCAACATGTTATCCATTTTCTAGAATTGCAAAAACAAAAGGCAAGTGACACAAACCAAAATATACACCTGATGTTTGTGTATTTATGTAACTTTTGCTGGAAAACCTTTCACCACTGAATGTGAGGATGGTTGGTGCATGTTTGCCACCTAAAGAGAAAGTGATGCTTCCATCGTCTTTCCTCCTTTGAGTAAAGCCAACTAGTTTTGTGGAAAAACAGTAAAGCACAGGGAAATAAAGGAGTATGCACAACAAGCCTGATCAATGTTTGATGTAAGACATGGAGTTATTCTAAGGGTAACAACAACTGAACGCTCCTTTTTTGGTATTTAATCCATTTTCTGATAAGAGGAATCTACTCTTGATAAATCAGACAGTCAAAATACTATCCTATTCATCTATGTTTGCACAAGGTTGTACTAGTACATTGTAAAATTTTAGCTGGGAAACAACAAACCACGTATCAGAGTGTTGTAAACAGTAGGGAAATCAATTTAACAAAATTAACCAAACCAACTATATATCACAGTAATGTGATACTATAGGTCGTTGCTCTACCAACAAGGACCTTTGCCATGTCCCTATCGACTGCACTAAAAACATTGATACCAGAAAACAACAGATTGTTACGCTCCAGCTAGCTGTTTCAGTGCCTAGCTCAAAGTTGGGTCTCTTTCTCGCGCTTATTTTACCAGTAGGTTATTTGGTTTCTTGCAGTGTTTTTGTGCTGAAATGATGTTTAATCATGGTTAGTTTCTTTGTTGCCAGTTCTTGAAGAAAGGAATGCAAATCTGGTGGTAGCTCAACCATACTCTGAATCCTAATCAGAATGGATGCAGCGACGCTCACCTCCGAGAGGGAGAGAGGGAGAGAGGGGGAGAGTGGAGAGAGGTGCAGAGGGGAGAGAGGAGGAGAGGGGAGAGGGCGACGCTCACCTCCAAGACAAGGACGACGACGAGCGCGGCGCGGACGATGATGGCATACTCCTCCTCAAACATGCGGCGGTCTCCTCCTCCTCCACAGCCTCCTCCACAGCGCGGCGCGGACGATGATGGACTTCTCCTTCACAGACTACGCGGTGGCCTCCTCCTCCTTGAACGTGCGGCGGTCTCCTCCTCCTCCACAGCGCGGCGCGGCGGTGAGATCGGCGGCGCGACGGCGAGATCGAGCGCGGCGGCACGGCTAGTAGCTAGGGTTTGGGGGGGGGAAGTGAAGAGGGAAGAAGCGTCGCGTGTCTCAAAACGGCCAAGTCACAGAATTCTGTGGCGCATCTGTTAGATATGCGCCACAGAATTGTTACCAAAACGGCCAAGTCACATAATTCTGTGGCGCATAATCTGTTAGATATGCGCCACAAAATTTTTACAAAATGGCCAAGTCACAAAATTTTGTGGCGCATCTGTTAGATATGCGCCATAGAATTTTTATTGATGGTACAAACAACGCTCGTTGCACATATGTGACATCAAACACAACTCACTGCATTGGTTCAGTGTTTGCTCCATCACACTTGTGCCCCAGGTTTGATTCCCGGCGGCCCCATTTTTTTAATTTTTTTTTAAATATTTTAAGGATTGTAAATATATATATTTAAGGCAAGAACTAATATATTTTACTATTAAAAACAAGAATTAATATATTTGCCTATTAAGGATGGTAATAGTATATTATATATGCTTGTCCACACACCCACACCAATATATCCGCATGCATTAATTAGTACAAAAAAGGCGTCAAAAACCGCAAATTGGCTCCGAGGTAGCGCTAGTGTCTTTTCACAACAACTTTCTTGCCCTTCTTCTTTGTGGTAGAATACTTTAGGCCGGCCACCTTCAGATTTATTCTCGTGTACGGGCAACCTTTAGCCGGTAGGGTGTTCTTCCTTCTTACTTTAGCATAAGTAGTAGGCTTGTCGAAGTACTTGTCGAATTCCTCTTTGATCTTGGGATCGCCGTTCTTGTCGATGTCTTGCTTGTTGGCAGGCCCTTCGATTCTGATGATGCTCCTCTTGCCCCTCCTCACGACAACATGGCTTGGCTTTGCCGGTTCGGTAATGAAGAAGCATTGATCAACTTGGCTAGCGAGCACCCATGGCTCATTTTTTGTGGAGGTGTTCTTCGATTTTGGATCGGGTATAACCGGCCATCTTTTTCGACACTCTTGGCCCATCTGACACGAAACATCGACACCGTCACTCCGCAGTAGTCGAGTTCCCATATATCCTCGATCCTTCCGTAGAATCTTTCCTTGACATCAGTCTCGTCATCGGCATATGATAGCATAGTTACTCCTGAGTTTTGGAATTTGCTATTCTTGTCCTTCTCCTCGGTGTAGAATCTGTAGCCATTGATGTCGTATGTATGATAGGTCCCAACGTTGCGCCCGGGGCCCTGTGAGAGTGAGAATATGAGTTTCTGATCTTCAGTATAAGGCGTCGTCATGGGAGTTTCCAGTAGCCTTTTCTTGAACCACCCCGTGAAGCTGGCGTTGTGTTCTCTGGTTACGTCTCCCTTCTTCCTTGTCTTGCCCAGGTTATTAGCGAGCTTCTGCTTGATTAAGGTTTTGTGCTCATTCACCCAGTGGCCGACCAACTCTATGTGTTGTAGTGTGACTCGGTTTGCCCTGCCAAAGTCAGCGCATTCGAGTTCGATGCCGACGTGGAGTGCGCGGTAGCCCTCGCGGTGACCAAATCCACTGAGCCTCCCTAGGTGCTTCCTGGTGGGCAGACCGACATCCTGTTTCTCGATGCTTAGGTAGTTCTGGCAGAAGGATATACACTCGTAGGTCAGAAATCCCTTGGCTATGCTTCCATCTGGACGGGACCTATTGCGAACGAATCCTTTGATGACACCGTTAAGCCTTTCGAACGGCATCATGTTGTGCAGGAACGCCGACCCGAGATGGATGATGTCATCCACGACATGGATAAGCAGATGCACCATGATGTCGAAGAACGCGGGAGGGAAGTAAATATCGAGCTCACATAGTATCTCGACGATCTCTTCTTGTAGCTTGCCGAGCTGCTTCACGCCGATAGACTTCCTAGAGATGACGTCGAAGAAGTTTCAGAGGCCAAACAGCGTCTCACGGACGTGCTCGTCCATTGTCCCTCGAATCGCAACGGGGAGTATTTGCGTCATCACCACGTGACAGTCGTGAGACTTCATCCCGCTGAACCTCTTCTTCGCTACGTCCAGATATCTGCTTATCTTCCCAGAGTAGCCGTGCGGAACCTTGACTCCTATGAGGCAACTAAAAAACCTATGGAGCTCCTCCTCGCTCAGAGTAAAGAATGCAGCTTTAAGAACCACCCTATTCTTCTTAGCCCTTTTGCGGCGACCCTGGGTCCCTTCCGTCTGTTCATCGTCATCACCGGCATCATCACTATCGGGGTACTGAAGTTCCTTCTTAATGCCAAGCAATTTTAGATCGCTTCTTGCTTTCGGCCCATCCTTGGTCCTATCCGGCATGTTCATCAGAGTGCCAAGCAGACTCTCGGTAACGTTCTTCGTGATGTGCATCATATCGAGGCTATGGGGCGTGTGGAGGACCTTCCAGTAAGGCATCTCCCAGAAAACAGACCTCGCCTTCCATACTCCATGCAACGGTGGAGGCTGTTCCCTCGGCCGCTTCTTTCCCGGCACAGGGCACTCTTCCCAATTGTCTAGAAGCTCCTTGATTTCTTCGCCTCTCAAAGGTCATGGGTCATTATCAAGCTTGTCTTTTCCATTGAATAGGTCTTCGCGTTTTCTCCACGGTGATCCTTGCGGAGCCATATTTGAGTCCTCTGGAACACGGTTTTCGAAGACCCGGGATCCCTCGGCAGCTGAAGATGCGGGGTATTGTCCATGCACCTAACACATGCATAGAATCCTTGGTTCACCTGGCACACTACATATCCGTAACCAGGATAGTCATGCACTGTCGTGAGCAACACGGCTCTCAGGTCGAAATAATCTCCAGTGTAGGCGTCCCACGTACGTGCCGGCGTCTCCCACAACGTCGCTAACTCCTCTTTCAGGAGCCCGAGATACAGATGCATGTCGACACCTGGTTGTTTCGGCCCCTGGATAAGGATACTCATGTGTATGTATCGCTGCTTCGTGCATAACCAGGGAGAGGTTGTACGGCCATACAAACACGGGCCAGGTGTTGTGCGTGCTACTCAGGTTGCCAAAGGGATTGAGTCCGTCGGTGCTCATGCCCAGCCTGACGTTCCTTGGATCGAGCCCGAACTCATCTTTGAATTCGATGTCTAGCGCATTCCACTGGCTAGCGTCCGCGGGGTGTGTTAGGATCTTGCCCTTCTCTGGATCATCTTCCGGCTTATCCCTCTTCGCGTGCTATTGCATGAGCTGTGCTTACTTAGGGTCTACGAAATACCGCTGCAGACGAGAAGTGATAGGAAAGTACCACACCACTTTTCAGGGAACTTTCTTGTTCCCTCTCTTGTACCGTCCATGGCCGCACAATAGGCATGAGGTTCTATCCTTGTACTCGTTCCGATAAAGTGCACAGTCGTTGATGCATGCATGGTACTTCACGTACGTCATGTCTAGTGGGCAAACTACATTCCTCGCCTCCTCGATACTTGTTGGCAGTGTGTTGTCCTTGGGAAGACGAGCGTGCCAGAATTTCATGTGAGCGTTGAAGCTAGTGCCGGTCCATTTGTGCTCCGCCTTCATCTCCAAAGCCTTCAGCGTTACACTCAAGCGTGTATCCTCTGTCCGGCACCCAATATACAATGGAGTCCTCCCGTCTACCTCCATCTGTGCCATCTTGGCTTTCTCTCTGGCTGCAGCTTTTGCGTTGGTCGTCTGCTTGAGGAGAATTTCTTGAAGATGAGGGTCCCGCAAGGCCGAAGTTAGCGCCGTGTCCGTGCTCCCTTCTTCTCCGCCACCACCATCTGCTCTGGCATCATCTCCTTCATGATGATCGTGTCCGTCGGCATCTCCTTCTTCATGATGATCATCATGTTCTCCTTCGTCATGATGACCATGTCCGGGCGACCATTCGTCTTCTCCCCTGCCCCCGGCCTCTTCTTCATCATGGCCACCGCCATCTGCCATCTCATTCACTACGAAGCCGGGCATGAAACCACGCGTGAGAAGGTGAGACTCCAGTTGTCCGGAATCAGGGTTGATCCACTTCCGGTGTTTGCACGTTCGACACAGACATCTTATCTTCTTCATGTTGTTCTGAACCATATCGGCCACTGCGTCAACCTTTTATCTAACCACCCATCGTTCGCTCATATGGATGACCATGGTTGCCTGCGCGTGAACATATACCAAATTAAAGAGAGAGTGTTAGAACCATGCACACACACATGAAGCGCACACATATATGCATGATCGCCGGAAAATTTCGGCATGACCTACCCTAAAAGTAGGACGTATGGCTAGTGCTGAAATTTGCCGAAATGGATGTGTATCAACATTTCAGAAAACCTCCATGCACCCGGCACCAGCAACATGCATTCAAGCACAACACAAAGCTCCTCGAAAAGCAAGCATGCATGCATTCAACAAACACAACACAAAGCAAACAAACATCGTCTTGCCATCGCACACCGGCCGTGGGACCAATCTTCACCTACAAATCATCCATATATATACATGCTTGCTGCGAGACCCGCCGGCCACACAAAACATGTATCACACACAAGTACCCATGCACACCTCACAAATCCACAACCATAGGCATAGCGGTGGAGGAGCAAAGTATGGGTAGGTCTAGTACCTTTACAAAGTAGGAGTAGCTTCCCTCACAAGTACATAAACCAAAGTAGGTCTAGCTATCAACAATGGAGGTGAGTATGAGAAAAATGGAGTGGGAGGGAGGAGAGGGACGCGCTAGTTGGAGGAGGGGAATAAGGGAAAGGGTGGTGGTAGGTAGGAGGGGGATGCCACCTTTTTTTAGATCTGTTTCGCACATTCTGTGGCGCATATGGCTATATGCGCCATAGAAAGTGCGGATTCTGTGGCGCATATGCTGTATGCGCCACATAAAGTGCGTGTTATGTGGCGCATATAGCAGATGCGCCACAGAATTCATGCAATTCTGTGGCGCATATGGCTATATGCGCCACAGAACTCTCAGTTTCTGTGGCGCATACAGCATATGCGCCACAGAATTCTGGCATGCCCATGTGCTGGGTCAGGCCCACATGGCGCCCACAAAAATTCTGTAGCCACATGCGCCACAGAATTGCACGAATTCTGTGGAGCATTTCTTATATGCGCCACAAAATTAATTTTAGTGGAGCATTTTCCCTATATGCGCCACAGGATTAAAATCTACCTATAATTTTTTTCCTAGTAGTGATCTGACCCAATGGGCGTATCTTCATAGCCTAAATATTGACCAAGAAACATATTTGCTTCGTAGGCAAGTGCTTTGGCCTCCGATACAGTGATGCCCATTAGTGCAGCATTAGTACTGGCTCTGTGGTCCATTATTTGCATGTCCCTATCCATTTCAGCTCTGAAGGCCTTGTCTAGGTCTGAAATCACTTTGAGCGGTGCGACCGGTTGATTCTTCTGTTGTCCAAGATGGGCAACTTGCTTCCCGCTTTTTGCGCTTGTGCTTTTTTTCTTCTTTGCTTGCTTAATAATCTCCCGGTCATAGTCTGATTCCAGATTCATCGATATCTGGGATGGTTGCTCAAGAAAGGACTTAGCCCACTTTTTTGTTTTTTCATCATATATCGTCTTTGGCTCAGGCTTTTTAGGTGCAAAATGCGCCTTAACTTGGGCACCACATCCGTGGCAGTTTCCTTATCGGTCTTGTCATAAGGTATCTTTGGAAGAGCCGGCGGGATGTCGACTATCTTCGCCACTTGACCTTTCTTCGATGTGGCACTACTAGGAAAAGGGCTATAGGTAATCCGCACATCCGTGGATCACATGGTTGAAGTGCCCCACTGATAAAATAGGCGTAGCTCACATGTGGGCAGTGCCCTACTAGTAATTAGAACAACCGTGGCACACATGGCGTATGTGCGTCATAGATATGTGTGGGCCAGGGGCCTGTCAGCCGCATGCCACATACCCGTAGCGCACATGGGGTATGTGCGCTAGGGTTGTGGCAAGTTCTATGGCGCACTATGCCATGTGACACTACTAGGAAAACGGCTATAGGTAATCAACACATCCGTGGCTCACATGGTTGAAGTGCCCCACGGCTAAAACAGGCGTGGCTCACCAGTGGGCAGTGCCCTACTAGTAACTAGAACAACCGTGGCGCACATGACTATAGTGCGCCACAGATGTGTGTGGGCCAGGGGCCACGCCAAACATCTGTAGCGCACTACGGTCATGTGCGCCACGGTTGTTAGTCTCATCTGTGGCGCACATAGGGGGGGTGCGCTACGCCTAAGCGCACGCTCCCTTCTGCTGTGAAACGGCCACACACTTATGTGGCGCACTCGGCCTAGTGCGCCACTGGGAGTAGGAACATCTGTGGATCACATGGCCCAGTGCGCCACAGTTGTTTGTACACCCTGTGGCGCACTACGGCCGTGTGCGCCACGGATGTGTCGATTTTTTTAGGACAGCACTTTATGTGTGACCACACATCACCACCCCACACTTCACTTTCCCCTTCTTCTTCCTCCTTAGATCTAGTCGGGATCTTCTCCTTCCCACCTCAATTTCTCCACCCATTCACCATTTTTAGCATGTAAAACTTGCTTTGGATGTTACATAAGTAATAGAGGAGGTCTCCGGTATCTCATCTCCTTCTCCGGTCGATGCGCGCACCTCTCCTTTCCATCTTTCTCGCGATCGGTCTCTCATCTCGGTAAGTTGTCCATGTAAGGATGTGTTCATGTGTATATGGATGATGCATGTGCTCATATGTATGTAGATGATCTATCGATGCTCATGATGTGTGTATGTGTGGAGAGGATCGATGGTCATATGTGTGTGTATATGGAGAGTATCGATGATGCTCATGCATGTGTGTATGGAGAGGATAATGATATGTTCATGTGTGTATGGATCGGTTTCTCTCTCTCTTGTGTTTGTATGTGAACTAGTTGCCTTTTGTTTTGCCAAAATGTTGATTCATTTCCATTTTGGCAAGACTTTAACATTCAAAGGTCCTAATTTTAGGATAGGTCATGCCGAAATTTTCTATCGACCATTGCATGCATGCATTCATTATGTGGTTCTAATAGACTTCAAAATTGTACCGTGTACATCGTGCAGGCAAAAATGGTCCGCATAATGAGCGAAGGCATTATGGCTAGATTTTTGAAATGTGCGACGGCCGACATGATACGAAATAACAACACAGATATAAGATGTCCGTGTAGAAGATGCAAACTCAACTGGGTGATCGACCCAGATTCCGGGAATCTGCAGGCGCACCTGCTCCGCCATGGTTTCATGGATGGATACACTCGTTGGATAAGCGATGGCGTAGATGATGGAGACGGTGAAGAAGGTGGCCAACATGACGATGATCGTCATCACGGCGAGAACGGGCGAGATGATGAAGAGTCTCCTGGAGATGGTGAAGGTGCGGAAGCAGACCGGGATGATGATGATCTAGATGCCGGAGGAGCGGGCGGCGATGGAACAACGTCGCTGGGTGCGGGACCCTTATGTGCAAGAGCTGCTTCTCAAGCGCAAGTAACGCCAGGCTGCCGCTAGAGAGAAAGCCAAGCTTAGCAACTTGAGAAAGACGCGGTTACTCCATTGTATGAAGGATGCAGCCCGATGATACCGGTTGAATGTAACGCTCAAGGCTATGGAGATGAAGGCAAAGCACAAATTGAGCGACGCAAGCTTCGGATATGATGGCATTCAGCACGATCGTCTCCGGGGAGAACACATGTCCAACTAGTATCGAGGATGCCAAGAAAATCGTCATCCTCTCGATCTACCGCACGTTAGATATCACGTATGCATCAACGATTGCATCATTTATCGGGGCGAGGATGCGGAGAAAACCACATGTCCGGTGTGCGGCGTGAGTCGATACAAGAAAGGGAAGAAAGCACCTCGAAAAGTGGTATGGTACTTTCCTATCACCCCTCGTCTGCAGCGCTAATTCGCGGACCCTAAGGAAGCGAAGCTCATGCGATGGCATGCGGAAAGGAAGAAGCCAGGAGATGATGATGACCCCGAAAAGGATGAGCTGCTGACGCACCCTTCAGATGCTAGCCAGTGGAAAGCATTGGACCTCGAATTCCCAGAATTCGGTGGATATTCGAGGAACATCAGGCTTGGTGCGAGCACCGATGGACTCAATCCGTTCTGTAGCCAGAGCAGCACGCACAACACTTGGCCTATGTTTGTATGGATGTACAACCTCTATCCATGGTTGTGCATGAAGAAGAAGTACATACAAATGAGTATGCTAATTCAAGGGCCGAAACAACCTGGTACCGACATCAATATGTATCTCGGGCTGTTGAAAGAGGAGCTAGCCATGTTATGGGAATCTGGAGCCAATACTTACGACGCCGTCGCACAAGATTATTTCACTATGAGAGCCGCGTTGGTCACTACGGTGCAAGACTATCCAGGTTGCGGGTATATCTCGGGGCAGGTTATCCAAGGATTCTACGCATGCGTTAGGTGCATGGATAACACAAGCTATCTCCAACTAGAGAAAGATCCAGGGTCATCGAAAACCGTGTTCATGGCGCACCGGAGGTGGCTCGGCAAGAATGATCCATGGAGAAAACGTGGAGATCTGTTCGATGGCAAATCAGAGACCCGAGGAATCCCAGATCGTAGGAGCAGCGAAGAAGTGGAAGAGTTGCTGAAAAACTGGAAAGATTGTCCTAAGCCTGGAAAGAAGCGAAAGAGGCAGCAACAAGACAAGCCCGATGAAGGTATGGAAAACAAGGTCTGCTCGGGAGTTGCCATATCTTGGAAGTTTCTCCGACGCCTCATAGCCTCGACATCATGCATATCACGAAAAACGTGTGCGAGAGTCTGGTCGCCACCATAATCAACATGCCAGATAGGACGAAAGATGGTCCGAAAGCAAGGCACGACCTGATATGCTTGGGTATCCGGAAGGAGATTCACGGAGGACTTTTACTCGATGATCGGAAGATGGCGATGATCATGAGTCGGAGCGACACAAGGTCGTCGGAAGGGTAAAAGTTCAAGAAGAACGAATATTACTGCCTCCTTCTTGCTTCACTCTAAGCGTGATGAGATCAAACAGTTTTTCAAGTGCCTTCTAGGAGTCAAATTTCCTTACGGCTACGCGGGCAAGATAAGCGAGATACCTAGGCAGTGAAGCAGAGGTTCGTGGCATGAAGTCTCACGATCGTGCCGTGCTAATGACGCAGTACTTCCGGTCGCACTAAGAGGGATAATGGACGAGCACGTCCGTGAAACGTTATTTGGCCTATGCAAGTTTTTCGATGTCATCTCTAGGAAGTCGATTGGCTTGAATCAGCTCGGAAGGCTACAGAGGAGATCGTGGTGATACTATGTGAGCTTGAGGTCTACTTCCCACCGCATTCTTCGACATTATGGTGCATCTGCTGGTCCATGTCGTGGAGGACATCGTACAACTCGAGCCGATGTTTCTCCGCAGCATGATGGCGTTCGAAAGGATGAGCGGACACATCAAAGGATACGTTACAGCGAGTCCCGTCCGGATGGAAGCATAGCCAAGGGCTTTCGGCGAAGAGTGCATCTCTTTACGCACGAATTATCTAGACATCGAGAACCACCGGTCTTCCCATCAGACACCTTGGCAAGCTCGACGGATCTGGTCACCGAGAGGGTCGTCGCATCTGCATGCGACTTGATTTTCGGCCGCGAGACTTTGATCGAGCAAACCTCGTCGCTACAGCATTTAGAACTGGTCGATCCTTGGGTACGAAGCACAAAAGGTTAATCGAGAAGAAGTACGATGGCCGGGGCATACAGAGGGCGGGAGAAATAATCAAAGAGCACAACTCAGATTTCACGCGTTGGTTTAGACAGACTCCTTGATAATCCCAGCTCGCATTCTTCGACACGGAAAAGATCATATTCACCTTGTCGCAGGACCGATGCAAAACCTGGTGACCTATCGGTATGATATCAACGGCTACACATTCTACACGGAGGAAAAGGACAACAAGTGTGATTATCGAACTCAGCGTAACGTCGTAATTCTACACCGATGACAACGTGAAGGAAAGATTCTCTGGAAGAATCGAGGAGATCTGGGAGCTCGACTCTGTGGAGAAAAGGTGCGATGTTCCGTGTCAAATGGGCAAAGAGCGTCGAAGAGAAGACCGGTATTTCACAACCATGGTTATACCCAAAGCAGCCAAATCCAAGGCCGCGGTGCAAGCGTGGCGAAAAATGAACCGTGGTGCGGCTACCAAAGTGGACCAATGTTTTTCATTACCGACAAAGCCTAGCCGTGTTGTCGTGAGGAGAGGAAAAAGAAACATCATCGGAATGGATGGAGTCGCCAAGCAAGACTTCACCGATGCGGCGATCCAAAGATTGAAGATGACGACTACGATGCGACAACATACATCACAAGAAGAAAAGGACAACCCTACCCAAAAAGGTAGCCCGTTCGAAAGAAGAAACATTAAAGTGCCGGGCTAAATTATTCAACGCGACAAAGAAGGGAAAAAGATTGTAAAACGCTAGCTCAAAAAAATATTGTAAGCGTGGTCAAAAAATATTGTAATATTCATGAACAAAGTATTTTGTTTAAAATATTATAAACGCGTGGTCAAAAAAAGATTGTAATATTGTAAACGCTAGCCCAACCGGTTCATCTCAAAAATATTCAAAAATCAATACACTTCTTATGTCTAAATTCCAAATTAATATTCAAAATATAAGTTAATTCATTTTAAAAGGTTACATTAATTATTTTTAGAAATAGAAAATGGTTTTGGATTATTTATTCAAATCCATACACTTCTTATGTTTAAAGTTTTCTAAATTCCAAATTGATATTAAAAAATATAAGTTAATTCATTTTTAATTGTAAATGGTTCATATTTTAAATGGTTACATTAATTGTTTTTTAAAACAGAAAATGGTTTTGAATTATTTATTCAAATCCATACACTTCTTATGTTTAAAGTTTTTCTAAATTCCAAATTAATATTTAAAAAATATAAGTTATTTCATTATTAATTTTAAATGGTTCGTAGTTTAAATGGTTACATTAATTATTTTTCAAAACAGAAAATGGTTTCGAATTAGTTATTCAAATCCAAACACTTTTTATGTTTAAAGTTTTTCTAAATTCCAAAGTAATTATCATTTAAAAAACATTACAAATTTAAACCCCAAAATAAAAAATAACTGAAAAAATTTGAAATCAGGGGAATACGTCCCGGTTGGAGCCACCAACCGGGACGAAAGAGCCCCCTGCGTGCGCGCCCCTTCAGCTGCTGAAAATTGGACTATAGGTCCCGGTTGGTGGCTCCAACTGGACGTATCTGCTAGTCGGTTGGAGCCACCAACGGACTAAAGGACCTTTAGTTATAACAGCGTGCCTCCTCTTCTTCCGTCCCGCTCACTTCTCATCCCCATCTCTCCATCTCATTGCCCATCGAGCACGATCTGCCGCCGCTCTCGATCCGCGCCAAGCGTCCCGAGGAGGAGGAGGGCTCCCAGCGTCGGGAGGAGGCGTCTCGGGAGGCCCGCGTCTCAGGAGGAGGCCCGTGTCCGAGGAGAGGCAGCCGCCGCGTCTCAGGAGGTGGAGGCCTCCGTCGTCGCACTCCGTCGTTCGCCCGTCGTCGTCCGCCCGTCAGAGGTGAGCGTCGCCTCTCCCCTCTCTCCCTCTCTCCCTCTCTCCCTCTCTCCCTCTCTCTCCCCTCTCTCTGCAGGCCATGGTTAGGGTTCAGTATAGGTGTCGGAAGCTGGTTCAGCCATCGGGGCTGTACGACCCAGGTCGTATAGGATTTCTTTCCAATTAATCCTAGACATTGACAAAAAAAAACGATTCTACTCATCCCAATCCCTGCTTCCACGAGCCACTGTCGTTGCACTGTGCTTTAATATCGGGTGCGGCATGTGCGTCCTTGTGGGGGGAAGACAACAATATGAATATGAACCAGTACAAAGGCGTATTATTGTTTGGATTGTAGTTATTGTACTGCCCAAAAATTTGATAAATTAGCCTCATTGGCTAGCAACAAACTGATTTGATAAGTATACTAATATTTGACACATCTATTATCTAAGTTTGAAAGGATAGATAGATGAATTAATAGCGAAGGGAGAGAAAAAAACCAAAGAACCAGAAAAACTGTTGCTGCCAATGCAGTAAAATAATGCGAGATAGGACCCACTGAAACAGCCACAAGTTGCTTTTGATTGGTCGCCTGATATTCTGGCTGGGCAGCCAATTGATTGGCAATAGTCCAGAAAAATAAGGAGTACGTCACGATTCGGTGTTTTTCATTTTCAATGGGAGGATACACATATGAATATAGTACTCTGGCAGCACTACCTACATGCTCGACTACCTACATGTCGACACAGGCTCGAAGCAAGGGTTGCGCCGCACCCTAGGCTCGCTCACTTGCCTGGTCGATCGTCGGTGATCTCCAAAATGAGGCACGCCGGTCGAGCACAACGCGCTCAAGGTTCGGGATGAGAATGGACCGGGTTGACCTTGGTCCATGAAACTGTGGTTTGGTCCTTATGGAAAACCAGGAATGGAACTTGTTCCTTTTGAATGCAGGTTCTTGTATGAAATGATTCCCGATTTTTGCCGGAATGTTGATTAACTTCCGTTTCGGCAGAAATCGAGCACTCCTAGTTTAAGAAAATTAGCAAAGGTCATGCCGGATTTTTCCGTGCATTTAACCAATTATTTGTTTTTTATTATTGCAAAGATGTGTGACAACGACGAGGCTGGATGTTCTAAGCGCATCAGCGCTGAAGGAGAACTCAGACCTCCGAATAAACAATTGACATTCTGGGAGGCGGCCCAGCGTCTAGAAGACGATGAAGAATACCATCCTTCGGAGAGCGAGGATGATGAGATGGAATACGCGGAGGAAGAAGCCGAAGGAACGGCGGACGATGAAACCACTGATGGCGGCGAGGGCACAGGGAGTGGTAGCAACCCTCCTAAGAAGAAGAAGCCGAAGGACCGGCGCCCGAACACGGTCGGCACGGTCGGGGAGAAATTACCAGTGAGCCCATCAGGGTTCCTTTGGAGCCCGCCGTTGTCGTCAAAAGTGCGGTGGGCAAGTGGCGGCGATCACCGGACAACCATCTCGATCAACACCGAGAATCTCCGGCATAAAGATAATGGCCACTTGCGCACTCCTCTTCGAAGCTGCACGCAAGATACAAGTTCCCGCTAAGTATCGAACACAAATTATCATGGGAACGGTAAACAAATCCGCCCTCACAAAGATGAGCACCGCCCAGCCATGGAGAACCGGATAAAGAAGAAGATCTATAAAGAAGGCAAAAGTCTCGAGGAGATCCAGAAGATTGACCCGCAGATCACCAAAGATCAGTTCCGGGAGTTCAAGGAGAGGTGTGAATCCGAAAGAGCCCTGGCCAATAGTAATCGGGGAAAGGCGCTGCGGGCGATGAACATAGGTCATCACCATCTCGGATCTGGTGGATACAGAACCGCGGAGGCCAAATGGAATAAGGAGGACGAAGAGTATAGATCCAAGGGATATAAAACCCTTTGCTAAATTCGAACCGGGCAGGTTGAAACTTCATCAGGGCCCGTTACCATGTGGACCCAAAACCAAACAACTCACCGCGGATCCTGCGGTGAAGGAATTCGAGGAAATTGTGGTAAGTATAATCTAATTACCGGTGATCAACACGATTGCAATCTAATCGATGATCTAAATGATTCACTGTTACTTCTTCTGCAGGAGGAGGAAATTGTTGCTAGTCATGGATCCCAGGGTTCCTCATCCCAGGGGTCGACGGCGGCCACCCGGTGGGATAATCCTTTTAACAGGGCGATGAACCGGGCCAAGAAAATAGAGCCGGTTACGAAGAAGCCGTCGTCGGCTGGCCGTCTGGCCGGCCTCGGGGGTAAGAATTGGGTGGATCATTTTGGTCCACCCACTACTAGGAAAATGGTCGTTTGTGGCGCACCTGAAAGGCCCATCCGTGGCGCACCAGTAGTGCGCCACGGGCCTTGCCTTCTGGCTATCTCTCCGTGGCGCCTTGCCTAGTGCGCCACGGTTGTGTAGAGATAGGCGTGGCGCGCACCATCGAAGTTTGGCATGGTGCGCTACCCTTTTATCTTACGTGGCGCACTACCCGAGGCGCCACTAAACATCCATGGTGCGCTTTAGGGTAGTGCGCCATAAGGTAAAACATGTGCACAGATGTATTTTTTGTTTTTTTAATTTCCATGCCGGATTATATGCAATACAGATTATATACAATATTAGCAGATATACACACACGGATACAAGATATACAATTATATATATAAATACTCGATATGAAAAACAAGATTGAAACAAATACATATAGATAAGTCTCATACATGAATACATAGTCCAAGTTACATTGTTTTGATCATGTTACAAAGTAGTAGTTGGTGACATGCGAATACATGTGTCGATCGAACAAGTTAGAGCTCGGAAGCTCGCTAGACATCTAAACTAGCTAGCTAGACACAAATGCGGATAAATACCCAAAGAAGATAAGCATGATCACCGCTTGACGAAGGTGTAGGTCTTCATCCGGTTCCTTGTCCTAACTCCCGCTAGATAGCGTGTATCTATCTTCCGCCTCCGCCATAGTGTTGTACCCTTTGTAGCTATTACTGAAACGGTGCACCTGTCTCCGGCATTCTTCCCAATCATCGTAGACTCCGGGAACCCGTCCCTTGTGCACGACGTACCACATCATCTACAAGTTGACAATAACAACTAACCGGTGATTGAAAAAACATGTATAATTAAAGTCGCATATGAAGATACACTTATATAAAGTACTCTTAAATCAAAGAGAGCAAACTCAACAAGCATGCCTCATATATAACTAGCTAGGTCGTTGGACACATGAATTGCTTATGACGGGACCGTTAGCCAAGTAGGATGCACAATTCACGGACTTGTGCATATCACAAGGCTAACAATCCGTCATAGCACATTCACATATATATTGTGCCACGACATTTCAATCATCGGCATATTCTCGAAAGACAAAAATAACTCGAAAAGCATGCCTCATATATAACTAGCTAGCTAGGTCGTTGGACACAGAATTACTTATGACGGACTGCTAGCCAAGTAGGATGCACAATTCTGGACTTGTGCATATCACAAACTAACAATCCCGTCATAGCACATTCACATATATATTGTGCCACGACATTTCAATCATCGGCATATTCTCGAAAAGACAAAATAACTCGAAAAGCATGCCTCATATATAACTAGCTAGGTCGTTGGACACAGGAATTGCTTATGGCGGACTGTTAGCCAAGTAGGATGCACAATTCACGGACTTGTGCATATCACAAGGCTAACAATCCCGTCATAGCACATTCACATATATATTGTGCCGACATTTCAATCATCGGCATATTCTCGAAAAAGACAAAAATAACTCGAAAAGCATGCCTCATATATAACTAGCTAGCTAGGTCGTTGGACACAGAATTGCTTATGACGGAATTTGTGAGCCAAGTAGGATGCACAATTCACGGACTTGTGCATATCACAAGGCTCACAATCCGTAGCACATTCACATATATATTGTGCCACGACATTTCAATCATCGGCATATTCTCAAAAAGACAAAAATAACTCGAAAAGCATGCCTCATATATAACTAGCTAGCTAGGTCGTTGGACAGAATTGCTTATGACGGAAGTGAGCCAAGTAGGATGCACAATTCTGAACTTGTGCATATCACAAGGCTCACAATCCCGTCATAGCACATTCACATATATATTGTGCCACGACATTTCAATCATCGGCATATTCTCGAAAAGACAAAATAACTCGAAAAGCATGCCTCATAACTAGCTAGGTCGTTGGACACGAATTGCTTATGACGGGATGTCACCAAGTAGGATGCACAATTCACGGACTTGTGCATATCACCAGGTGACAATCCCGTCATAGCACATTCACATATATATTGTGCCACGACATTTCAATCATCGGCATATTCTCGAAAAGACAAAATAACTCACACTTGTCGTCAGAACCAAAGAGTAAGCAAAAAACCAAAGAGTAAGCAAAAAACCAAAGAGTAAGCAAAAACCAAGCATTGATTGATATATAATAATAATAAGCAAAATAAGTAAGCGGTGATACATAAACCTAATAAGATAAGTACACTTGTCGTCCATGTACACACACAAAGGTCATCTATAGTTTGCAACTACAACTAGGCCAACATCAAGCCTTACGGCTCGGCTTAGGAACGGAGGGCATACCTCGTCATGAACTTACTATAGTCACCCTGCATCTCTAGGCGATCTTCTATGTCACGGTTATTCGGGATATTTCCTCCTTAGAAGATCCCCCCCGAAGTCATGACATCACGAAAGATGATTGCCCCAAACTGCTTCTGGATGCTATACATCTCTTGTCTAATATCCGAATCATTGATCTTGGCCTTTGCTTCGCCCCACTGTGTTTGAGATGATGGCAGCGTAGAATTCTGCTGGTCAAGTAGGAACGCCCTCATGTGATGGAGTGCGTAGTAGGCTTCCTTCTTCTTTTCCGGCTGCTTCACGCAGGGAACTCTTACGTGGTTGAAGACGTGCTGCGAACTTGACCTTCTTACGCACGCTGGTGCCTTCCGTCGAGGCAAAGCCGTGAGAGCATCATCCGTAACTTCCTTGATCTTGTCGTAGTTTTCTTCTTTTCTAGACTCCCGAGTCGAAATCGTGGCGTGGGAATGCTTGGCGATAAGGAGATGAGCGTGCGGTGTTCATCTCTGCGCAAAAATTCAAATGGAATGTGTTGAAAAAGAATGATGATGATCTAATAAAGCCAATCGACGGTGGCGGTGAATAACGACTTACTCGGGAAAGTAAGGCACGAATGTATTCCTTTGTCTTGTTCGCCACGAGGATTCTTTTTAGGTGCGAGGCCACGATACGTCGTTGAGGGAACCCAAGCAGCCACGCATGTAGTAGGGGTCCACTATAGCGATGCCGGTGTGTTCTCTCTAATGATCTGCGTGGCCAGGTGAGAGAAAAGACGGACCATGGTATAGTGCAGCGGGTATAGGTGGAACATATTGAAGATGTCCTCGAACGCAGGAAGAACAGATCCGGGGAAGTGTCGTGAAGCCCTGGTGGCACCTTAACCATGAATACCGGGTGCGAGGATCTTTCTCCGATAGAAGGCGTCTCTCTATCGTCAAGACGCGTCATGCACACTCTGCGATTCGAATGGCGAGCTTCCGCAAATTCTTAGGTAGCATGGGCTCACCCGCCACATGAATCCTCCACATAATACCCTCGGGTCTTGGTGGCCCGTCCCGAAACCTGATCGGATTCGCAGTTGTTGACGCCACCGGCTGGCTCGAGCTGCTAGATTTTCTTTTCCTGCCCTTTTTTCCTTTTGGAGAGCGGGCAGGCACCACAATCTGAGAACCGGCCGCCCTATGTAGTGTGTCAGGGCTTAGAATAAAGGGCCGGTTGGTTGTATCAGCTGGCTCTGTAAAGGCGCAAGCTGGAGGCGTCTCCTGAGAACCAAACAGACGCTTGGTGATAGTGGCTTTCTCTGTGGGGCCACCAGCTAGGTCTTCTTCGTTGCCAAACTGAGTGCTGAAGAAGTGATCATTCCAGTCTTCGAAGTCCTCGGCCGGATCCTGCGCCATGTGATCATCAACATGATCATCCGACCCACCGCGTGGAGGTGACAGCGAGGCGGTGAGGCCTTGCCACCGCTTGTCGGCGCACGAGCGGTCTTTGTTCTGTGGCGTGATGGCCCCGCCGTCCCCAAACGGATCATGCTCTTTGGCCATAGCATGAACAAGCGAAGCAACTACCGAGACGGGCGACTCTTCTTCATCGCTCACGGGGTTGAATGGGAGGTTCAGTCGCAGCCCCTTAGCACCCGACTAATTTTAAGCCTGTGCACGCTATCTGGCATCGGCTTTGAGTGGAACGTGCGCTGCAAGGGTTGAACGATGGTACCCTTGGCAACATCCCTCAGCTCGTTGTTCACGTAGCATAAGAGAGTGCAAGGAACATCCGTCTGCGGAAAACATGTACGGCGTCGTCAGAGCGAGACGCCACAAGAGTAATATATAGATGGCATGAAAGGCGGTAATTAAAGCAATTTGTTTACCGTGATGGCGTCGAGATCGGCTAATGTCGACGCACCGCATACGGCGACGGGCGTGCAAGAGACGGAAGGGCTGCTTGATGGCGCGGTGCTGGCCGCCGGTGTATTCTCCCTACCGACGGGTGCTTGGAGCTCCGGTGCCGCCGCGACGATGGCAGGGGGGGCACCAACATGTACTCCGGCGCCGCGGTGATGGCAGGGGGAGTCACCAACACTTGCGGCGCCGCGGTGCTAGCGGGCGGAGTCACGAACACGTAGTTCGCCTGATTCGTCGGCGCCGCGTTGTTCGAGTAGCTGCTGACCATGCTTGGAATCGGGCACGGCCCTACTCGACCACCCGCACTCCAGTTCGAGGAACCCCTGATGGGCTCACTTCGGTAATTTCCTCCCTGACCGTGCCGACCGTGTTCGGGCGCCGGTCCTTCGGCTTCTTAGGAGGGTTGCTACCACTCCCTGTGCCCTCGCCGCCATCAGTGGTTTCATCGTCCGCCGTTCCTTCGGCTTCTTCCTCCGCGTCTTCCATCTCATCATCCTCGCTCTCCGAAGGATGGTATTCTTCATCGTCTTCTAGACGCTGGGCCTCGAGAATGTCAATTGTTTATTCGAGGTCGAGTTCTCCTTCAGACGATGCGCTTAGAACATCCACCTCGTCGTTATCACACATCTTTGCACTAATAAAAACAAATAATTGGTTAAATGCGGAAAAATCGGCATGACCTTTGCTAATTTTCTTAAACTAGAGTGCCGATTTCGCCAAAGCGGAAGTTAATCAACATTCCGCAAAATCGGACTCGTTTCATACAAGAACCTGCATACACATAATAAAGTGCTTCATATACAAGCACAAGCACAATTTCAAGGTGCTATGATTCCAATGAAGCAATGTCATTGTTCTAACCACAATGGATGCCCACAATCTGCTACAATAAGCCCAAGACCATAGCTAAAATATAAGCCCACAACTGCTACAATAAGCCCAAGACCATAGCTAAAATATAAACCCATGATATATTTGATACATCAAGGATCAGGATTTATAACTATAACTGAATCGATTACCTATAACTCGAAAGTGGATTTATAACTATAACTGAATCAAAAGGACCTGTGTGATTGTCCATATGCACAAAAGGAAATGCACTTTCTTATACAACGATAAAAAGGAACTTGGTTTCATGAAACCTTGAGTTACAGGTTCATAGTTAGTGAGTGCAATGTTACACGTGTTTTGACTTGCGTAACAACAACTAGCTCAAGCTACAACTAGTCTTGAAACAGAATGACTTCATTTCATTAAGTTCATTTCTGAAACACAGAATGACTTCACTGAAACACAGAAACAACTAGTTAAGTTCATTTCTATGAACAAATGACAGCAAGCAAATGAGAATACAACAATCCTTGTAGATAAAGCACCAAGGATTTGGAATATACTACATCGGACTAAGGACCAAGGATTTCTATACTATATAAAGCAAATGACAACAAATCCTTGCAGATAAAGCAAACCCTTGCAGATAAATCCTTGCAGACTAAGAACCAAGGATTTCTATACTACTCAGACTAAGCACCAAGAATCCTTGCAGATAAAGCAAATGACAGCAAACGACATGTTTGCTTGCAGATAAAGCAAACATGTTCTACTTCAGACTAAGGACCAAGGATTTGTATACTAGAAGATCATTACAAAGCATATTTGTAGAGAAAATAGAATTCCAGATAGAGAACCAAGGATTTGGAATCCAGGTGCACTGCCACACTAAAAATACACAACATGTTAACAAGATACATATATCCAAGCATCAATCTTAATTCAATCATTTTTCTAGGAATCAATCATAAATGATTTTCCTAGTTTAAATATAAAAATCACTCTATACTTATAGCTAGGCTAGCTTTTTTCTCATATTATACTGTATATGTATACTGGCATATTATACTACCAGTAAATCATTTTTCTAGGAATCAAGCATATTATACTATATATGTATCTTGGCTAGCTCTCATCTCATATTTCTTGGCAGCGAGGCTTGCCATATTTTCTCTATATATGAAAATTAAAGTTTCAGGTGCTTGGCTTGCCATATTTACTGCCATATGAAAATTAAAGTTCCATATCCTTGTTTATGTATGATGACATGATAGAAACCATGTAATGGATAGAAACCATCCAAACCAACCAGAACCTATCAGCCTTTAAATCTATATATCAGGGCATGCTTTATTTTGCTAAACCACAATCTGAACCCTAACCATGGAGTTATCTTCAGTTCAACACCATGGCTTGTACTGAAACTTATATTCTGAAACTTGTACTGAAACTAGGAGTAAGTAAACATGCAAGAAATTTTCCATGGCAAATACTGAAACTTGTACTGAAACTTGTACTGAAACTAGGAGTTATCTTCAGTTCAACACCATGGCTTGTACTGAAACTTATATTCTGAAACTTGTACTGAAACTAGGAGCACATTTTTGTCTAACCCTAACCCTCTGAGGAGAGAGAGGGGGAGAAGGATAGAGGGAGGCGAGCTCACCTCGAGATTGCTCGAGAGAGGGGGAGATGACGACGACGAGGGCTGGTGGATGCGTGGCGTGGCGGCCTCCTCCTGGCGTGGCGGCGGCGGCCTCCTCCTCCTGGCGTTGCGTGGCGGCCTCCTCCTCCTGGCGTGGCGTGGCGGCCTCCTCCTCCTCTTGGCGTGGCGTGGCGGCCTCTCACGGCGTGGCGGCGGCCTCCTCTGGCGTGGCGGCCTCCTCCTGGCATGGCGGCGGCGGCGCCTCGATGCGGGGATGGGGATGGGGGGATGGACGATGTGTATGATGCGGGGATGGGGATGGGGATGGGGATGCGCAGTTGACTAGTCCAACCCACACGCAGCGTGGCGCACCACAGCTAAGTGCGCTACGGATAAAAGTAGCGCACTTAGCTGTGTAGTGAGCTGCGTGTGGTTGGACAATCGATAAGTACTTGGTCGTCCCACTAGTTAACACTAGTACTCACTTACCCACTGGTTCGCCTTAGCTCTATTCTAAGCGATGAGCACCTAGGTTTGAATCCTGGTGCTCCACTTTTTATTTTTACTTTAAAATACTTTAAAATGTTCCAAAAATACTTTAAAATGTTCCAAAAGTGGTGATACATGCCATACAAATTTTGTTTTGTTTTAAAATACTTTTAAATATTCCAAAAATGCCCAAAAGTGGTGATATATGCCATAGAAGTTTTATTTTGATTTTAAAATACTTTTAAATATTCCAAAAATACCCAAAAGTAATAATATTCCAAAATGCCCAAAAATATGATTTAAAGTATAACTAAATTTCATAATAATTTGTCCATGAATATTACAATCTTTTTTAAACCACGTTTACAATATTTTTTGAGCTAGCGTTTTACAATCTTTTTCCCTTCTTTGTCGCGGTTGAATAATTTAGCCCGGCACTTTAATGTTTCTTCTTCGAGCGGGCTACCTTTTTTGGGTAGGGTTGTCCTTTTCTTCTTGTGATGTATGTTGCGCATCGTAGTCGTCATCTTCAATCTTTGGATCGCCGTCTTGGTGAAGTCTTGCTCATTGGCGACTCCATCCATTCCGATGATGTTCCTTTTTCCTCTCCTCACGACAACACGGCTAGGCTTTGTCGGGTCGGTAATGAAAAAACATTGGTCCACTTTGGTAGCCAGTACCCACGGTTCATTTTTCGCGCATGTTTGCACCGTGACCTTGGATTTGGCTGCCGGGTATAACCATGGTTGTGAAATACGTCTTCTCTTTACGTTCTTTGCCCATCCGACACGGAACATCGGCACCTTTTCTCCCGATGAGTCGAGCTCCCAGATCTCCTCGATTCTTCCGTAGAATCTTTCCTTCACGTTGTCATCAGTGTAGAATTCCGACGTTACGCCTGAGTTCTGATAATCACACTTGTTGTCCTTTTCCTCCGTGTAGAATGTGTAGCCGTTGATATCATACGCCTGATAGGTCACCAGGTTTTGCATCGGTCCCTGCGATAAGGTGAATATGATCTTTTCCGTGTCAGAAGAATGCGAGCGCGGGGGATTATCAAGGAGCGTCTGCCTAAACCAACGCGTGAAATCTGAGTTGTGCTCTTTGATTATTTCTCCCTGCGTCCTCTGTATGCCCCGGTCACTGTACTTCTTCTCGATTAACCTTTTGTGCTTCTGTACCCAAGGATCGACCAGTTCTAAATGCTGTAGCGCGACGAGGTTTGCTCGATCAAAGTCTGGCGTCGAAATCGAAAGTCGCATGCGTTATGGCGACCCTCTCGGTGACCAGATCCGTCGAGCTTGCCAAGGTGTCTATTGACGGAAGACCGGCGGGGTTCTCGATGTCTAGATAATTCGTGCGAAAGAGATGCACTCTTGCCGTAAAGCCCTTGGCTATGCTTCCATCGGGCGGGACCTGTTGACGTATCCTTTGATGTGTCCGTTCATCCTTTGAACGCCATCATGCTGCGGAGAAACATCGGCCCGAGTTGTACGATGTCCTCCACGACATGGACTAGCAGATGCACCATAATGTCGAAGAATGCGGGTGGGAAGTAGACCTCAAGCTCACATAGTATCACCACGATCTCCTCCTGTAGCCTTCCGAGCTGATTCAAGCCAATCGACTTCCTAGAGATGACGTCGAAAAACTTGCATAGGCCAAATAACGTTTCACGGATGTGCTCGTCCATTATCCCTCTTAGTGCGACCGGAAGTACCTGCGTCATTAGCACGGCACAGTCGTGAGACTTCATGCTACTGAACCTCTGCTTCGCCTCGTCTAGGTATCTGCTTATCTTGCCCGCGTAGCCGTATGGAAATTTGACTCCTAGAAGGCACTTGAAAAACTGTTTGATCTCATCCTGGCTTAGAGTGAAGCAAGAAGGAGGGCAGTAATATTCGTTCTTCTTGAACTTTTTACCCTTCCGACGACCTTGTCTCTGACTCATGATCATCGTCATCTTCCTGATCATCAGGAGTAGTGCGTCCTCCGTGAAGCTCCTTCCGGATACCCAAGCATATCAGGTCGTGCCTTGCTTTCGGGCCATCTTTCGTCCTATCTGGCATGTTGATTATGGTGGCGACCAGACTCTCGCACACGTTTTTCGTGATATGCATGATTTCGAGGCTATGAGGCGTGCGGAGAAACTTCCGAGATGGCAACTCGAAAAGACCTTGTTTTCCATACCTTCATCGGCTTGTCTTGTTCTGCCTCTTTCGCTTCTTTCGTGCTTAGGACAATCTTTCCAGTTTTCAACAACTCTTCCACTTCTTCGCTGCTCCTACGCTCTGGGATTCCTCGGGTCTCGATTTGCCATCGAACAGGTCTCACGTTTTCTCCATGGATCATTCTTGCCGAGCCACCTCCGGTGCGCCATGAACACGGTTTCGATGACCTGGATCTTTCTCTAGTTGGAGATAGCTTGTGTTATCCATGCACCTAACGCATGCGTGGAATCCTTGGATAACCTGCCCGAGATATACCGCAACCTGGATAGTTTTGCACCGTAGTGACCAACGCGGCTCTCATAGTGAAATAATCTTGTCGACGGCGTCGTAAGTATTGGCTCCATTCCCATAACGTGGCTAGCTCCTCTTTCAACAGCCCGAGATACAGTTGATGTCGGTACCAGGTTGTTTCGCCCTTGAATTAGCATACTCATTTGTATGTACTTCTTCTTCATGCACAACCATGGAGGAGGTTGTACATCCATACAAACACAGGCCAAGTCTTGTGCGTGCTGCTCACAGCTACGAGCGGATTGAGTCCATCGGTGCTCGCACCAAGCCTGATGTTCCTCGAATCTCCACCGAATTCAGGGTCGAGGTCCAATGCTTTCACGCTAGCATCGAAGGTGCGTCGGCAGCTCATCCTTTTCGGGTCATCATCATCTCCGCTTCTTCCTTTCCGCATGCCATCGCATGAGCTTCGCTTCCTTAGGGTCCGCGAAATAGCGCTGCGAGCGAGGGTAATAGGAAAGTACCATACCACTTTTCGAGGTGCTTTCTTCCCTTTCTTGTATCGACTCACGCGCACCGGACATGTGGTTTTCTCCGCGTCCTCGCCCGATAAATGATGCAATCGTTGATGCATACGTGATATCTAACGTCGGTAGATCGAGAGGATGACGATTTTCTTGGCATCCTCGATACTAGTTGGACATGTGTTCCCTCCGGAGACGATCGTGCGAGAATGCCATCATATCGTCGAAGCTTTGCGTCGCTCAATTTGTGCTTTGCCTTCATATCCATAGCCTTGAGCGTTACATTCAACCGGTATCATCGGGCTGCATCCTTCATACAATGGAGTAACCGCGTCTTTCTCAAGTTGCGCAAGCTTGGCTTTCTCTCTAGCGGCAGCCTGGCGTTACTAAATGCCGCTGAGAAGCAGCTCTTGCACATAAGGGTCCCGCACCACCGACGTTGTTCCATCGTCTACGCTCCTCCGCCATCTAGATCATCATCATCCCGATGCCTTCCGTACCTTCACCATCTCCAGAGCCTCTTCATCATCTCGCCCGTTCGCCGTGATGATGATCACCGTCTCCATCATCTACGCCATCGCTTATCCAACGAGTGTATCCATCCATGAAACCATGGCGGAGTGCGCTGCAGATTCCAACTGGGTCGATCACCCAGTTGAGTTTGCATCTTACGCACGGACATCTTATATCTGTCTTGTTATTTACGTATCATGTCGGCCGTCGCACATTTCAAAAATCTAGCCACAATGCCTTCGCTCATTATGCGGACCATTTTGCTGCACGATGTACACGGTACAATTTTGAAGTCTATTAGAACCACATAATGAATGCATGCATGCAATGGTCGATAGAAAATTTCGGCATGACCTATCCTAAAATTAGGACCTTTGCGAAATGCCAAAGTCTTGCCAAAATGGAAATGAATCAACATTTTGGCAAAACAATGGCAACTTGTTCACATACAAACACAAGAGAGAGAGACTGATCCATACACACATGAACATATCATTATCCTCTCCATACACACATGCATGAGCATCATCGATACTCTCCATATACACACACATATGACCATCGATCCTAGCTCTCCACACATACACACATCATGACATGAGCATCGATCATCTACATACATATGAGCACATGCATCATCCATATACACATGAACACATCCTTACATGGACAACTTACGAGATGAGAGACCGGTCGCGAGAAAGATGGAAAGGAGGTGCTTGTCGGCAACGGAGACGGATAGATGAGAGACCGGAGACCTCCTCTATTACTTATGTAACATCCAAAGCAAGTTTTACATGCTAAAAATGGTGAATGTGTGGAGAAATTGAGGTGGGAAGGAGAAGATCCCGACTAGATCTAAGGAGGAAGAAGAAGGGCAAAGTGAAGTGTGGGGTGGTGGATGTGGTCACATGTGCACATAAAGTGCTGTCTTAAAAAATCGACACATCCGTGGCGCACAAGGCAACAGTGCACAGGGAATAAACTTGTGGCGCACTATGCGAGTGCGCCACGATGATTTCCTCCTGTGGGCGCCTTTAGTGCGCCACGGGTTAGTGGCCGTCTCGAGGCGAGAGGTGGGCATGCGCTCAGTCATAGCGCACCATGCACAAGTGCGCCACAGATGACCCTAACAACCGTGGCGCACGGGTGCATGGTGCGCTACAGAAGTTTGGCGTGTGGCCAACAAGGCCACAGCCACACATATCTGTGGCGCACTAGGGTCATGTGCGCCACGGTTGTTCTAGTTACTAGTAGGGCACTGCCCACAGGTGAGCCACGCCTGTTTTAGCCGTGGGGCACTTCAACCATGTGAGCCACGGATGTGCTGATTACCTATAGCCGTTTTCCTAGTAGTGACCGCCGAGGACGCATGTGGCGCCGTCGGGAAGGAGCGAGGAGGAAAACAGAGAGGTTCAAGAACTTAAGGCACAAGTGGCGCGGATCCCGCAGATCGTCCAAGACAACCTGGCAATCACCCTTACGTCCTTCCTGCCTACCTTGGTGGAGTCAATAGCGAACTGGAGTGCGGGTGGTCGAGTAGGGCGTGCCGATTCAAGCATGGTCGGCAGCCACTCGAACAACGCGCGCCGACGAATCAGGCGAACTACGTGTTCGTGACTCCGCCCACTTCGCATGTGCCGCAAGTGTTGGTGAATCCCCGCCATCACCGCGGCGCGAGTACATGTTGGTGCCCCCACGCCATCGCGGCTGCACCGGAGCTCCAAGCACCCGTCGGTAGGGAGAATACACCGGCACCGCGCCATCAAGCAGCCCATCCGCTCTTGCACGCCCGTCGCCAGATGCGGTGCGTCGACATTAGCCGATCTCGACGCCATCACGGTAAACAAATTGCTTTAATTACCGCCTTTCATGCCATCTATATATTACTCTTGTGGCATCTCGCTCGGACGCCGTACATGTTTTCGCAGACGGATGTTCCTTGCACTCTCTTATGCTACGTGAACAACGAGTGAGGGATGTTGCCAAGGTACCATCGTTCAACCCTTGCAGCGACGTTCCACTCAAAGACGAGGCCGGAAGCGTGCACGGGGTTAAAATTAGTCGGGTGCTAAGGCTGCGGCGACACTGAACCTCCCATTCAACCCCTGTGAGGCGGATGAAGAAGAGCCGTATGTCCTCGAAGTTGCTTGGCTTGTTCTTGCTATGTCCAAAGAGCATGATCCGTTTGGGGACGGCGGGCCATCACGCCCAGACAACAGCACCGCTGTCGTGCGGCGACAAGCGGTGGCAAGGCCCCTACGCATTCGCCGTCACCTCCGCGGTGGGTCGGATGATCATGTTGATGATATGCACATGGCGCAGGATCCGGCCGAGGAATTGACCGGAATGATCACTTCTTCACACTCGGTTTGGCAACGAAGAAGACCTAGCTGGTGGCCCCACAGAGAAAGCCACTATCACCAAGCGTGTTTGGTTCTCGGAGACGCCTCGCTTGCGCCTTCTGAGCCGGTGATACAACCAACCGCCCTTTATTCTAAGCCCGACACACTACATAGGGGCGGTGCTCAGATGCGGTGCCTGCCCGCTCTCTAAAAGGAAAAAGGGCAGGAAAAGAAAATCTAGCAGCTCGAGCCGGTGGCGTCAACAATCGAATCCGATCAGGTTTGGGACGGGCCACCAAGACCCGAGGGTATTATGTGGAGGATTCATGTGGCGGGTGAGCCCATGCTACCTAAGAATTTGCGGAAGCTTCCGATTCGGAACGCAGAGTGTGCATGGCGTCTTGACGATAGAGAGACGCCTTCTATCGGAGAAAGATCCTCGCACCGGTATTCGTGGTTAAGGTGCCACCAGGCTTGGGCTTCGTCGACACGCTCATGGATCTGTTCTTCCTGCGGTTCAAGACGTCTTCAATATGTTCCACCTATACCCGCTGCACTATACCATGGTCCGTCTCTTTTCTCTCGGCTGGCCATGCAGATCATTAGAGAGAACACCGGGCATCGCTATAGTGGACCCTACTACATGCGTGACGGCTGCTTGGGTTCCCCCGCCGAACGACGTATCGTGGCCTCGTACCTAAAAAGAATCCTCGTGGCGAACAAGACAAAGGAATACATTCTCGTGCCTTACTTTCCCGAGTAAGTCGTTATTCAGTCGCCACCGTCGATTGGCTTTATTAGATCATCATCATTCTTTTTTCAACACATTCCATTTGAATTTTTTGCGCAGAGATGAACACTGCATGCTCATCTCCTTATCGCCGAAGCATTCCCACGCCACGTATTTCGACTCGGGGAGTCTAGAAAAGAAGAAAAACTACGACAAGATCAAGGAAGTTCTGGATGATGCTCTCACTGGCTTTGCCTCGACGGAAGGCACCAGCTTCGTGCATAAGAAGGTCAAGTTCGGCACGTCTTCAACCACGTAACGAGTTCCCTGCGTGAAGCAGCGGAAAACAGAAGAAGGAAGCCTACTCACTCCATCACATGAGGCGTTCCTACTTGACCAGCGAATTCTACGCTGCCGGATCATCTCAAGCAGTGGGCGAAGCAAAGGCCAAGATCAATGATTCGGATATTAGACAAGAGATGTATCGCATCCAGCGATTTGGGGCAATCATCTTTGTGATGTCATGACTTGGGGATCTTCTCGGAGGAAATATCCCGAATAACCGTGACATAGAAGATCGCCTAGAGATGCAGGGTGACTATAGGAAGTTCATGGCGAGGCGTCCTCCGTTCCCTAAGCCGAGCTGAAGGCTTGATGTTGGTCTAGTTGTAGTTGCAAACTATAGATGACCTTCGTGTGTGTTTTGCTTATTATTATTATATATCAATCAATGCTTGGTTTTTTGCTTACTCTTTGGTTCTCGGACGACAAGTGTGAGTTATTTTTGTCTTTTTCGAGAATATGCCGATGATTGAAATGTCGTGGCACAATATATATGTGAATGTGCTATGACGGGATTGTCAGCCTTGTGATATGCACAAGTCCAGGAATTGTGCATCCTACTTGGCTCACAGTCCCGTCATAAGCAATCTGTCCAACGACCTAGCTAGTTATATCTGAGGCATGCTTTTCGAGTTATTTTTGTCTTTTTCGAGAATATGCCGATGATTGAAATGTCGTGGCACAATATATATGTGAATGTGCTATGACGGGATTGTGAGCCTTGTGATATGCACAAGTCCAGGAATTGTGCATCCTACTTGGCTCACAGTCCCGTCATAAGCAATTCATGTGTCCAACGACCTAGCTAGTTATATATGAGGCATGCTTTTCAAGTTATTTTTGTCTTTTTCGAGAATATGCCGATGATTGAAATGTCGTGGCACAATATATATGTGAATGTGCTATGACGGGATTGTCAGCCTTGTGATATGCACAAGTCCGAATTGTGCATCCTACTTGGTAACAAATCCGTCATAAGCAATTCCTGTGTCCAACGACCTAGCTAGTTATATATGAGGCATGCTTTTCGAGTTATTTTTGTCTTTTTCGAGAATATGCCGATGATTGAAATGTCGTGGCACAATATATATGTGAATGTGCTATGACGGATTGTCGCCTTGTGATATGCACAAGTCCGTGAATTGTGCATCCTACTTGGTGACAGTCCGTCATAAGCAATTCCTGTCCAACGACCTAGCTAGTTATATATGAGGCATGCTTTTGAGTTATTTTTGTCTTTTTAGAATATGCCAATGATTGAAATGTCGTGGAACAATATATATGTGAATGTGCTATGACGGGATTGTCGGCCTTGTGATATGCACAAGTCCGTGAATTGTGCATCCTACTTGGTCGATCCCGTCATAAGCAATTCCTATGTCCAACGACCTAGCTAGTTATATATGAGGCATGCTTTTGAGTTATTTTTGTCTTTTCGAGAATATGCCGATGATTGAAATGTCGTGGCACAATATATATGTGAATGTGCTATGACGGATTGTTAGCCTTGTGATATGCACAAGTCCGGGAATTGTGCATCCTACTTGGCTAACAGTCCGTCATAAGCAATTCTGTGTCCAACGACCTAGCTAGTTATATATGAGGCATGCTTTTCGAGTTATTTTTGTCTTTTTCGAGAATATGCCGATGATTGAAATGTCGTGGCACAATATATATGTGAATGTGCTATGACGGGATTGTCAGCCTTGTGATATGCACAAGTCCAGGAATTGTGCATCCTACTTGGCTGACAGTCCCGTCATAAGCAATTCCTGTGTCCAATGACCTAGCTAGTTATATATGAGGCATGCTTTTCGAGTTATTTTTGTCTTTTTCGAGAATATGCCGATGATTGAAATGTCGTGGCACAATATATATGTGAATGTGCTATGACGGGATTGTTACCCTTGTGATATGCACAAGTCCAGGAATTGTGCATCCTATTTGGCTAACATTCCCGTCATAAGAAATTCCTGTGTCCAACGACCTAGCTAGTTATATATGAGGCATGCTTTTCGAGTTATTTTTGTCTTTTTCGAGAATATGCCGATGATTGAAATGTCGTGGCACAATATATATGTGAATGTGCTATGACGGGATTGTTAGCCTTGTGATATGCACAAGTCCAGGAATTGTGCATCCTACTTGGCTAACGGTCCCGTCATAAGCATATTCCTGTGTCCAACGACCTAGCTAGTTATATATGAGGCATGCTTTTCGAGTTATTTTTGTCTTTTTCGAGAATATGCCGATGATTGAAATGTCGTGGCACAATATATGTGAATGTGCTATGACGGATTGTCGACCTTGTGATATGCACAAGTCCAGAATTGTGCATCCTACTTGGTCGATCCCGTCATAAGCAATTCGTGTCCAACGACCTAGCTAGTTATATATGAGGCATGCTTTTCGAGTTATTTTTGTCTTTTTCGAGAATATGCCAATGATTGAAATGTCGTGGAACAATATATATGTGAATGTGCTATGGGATTGTCGCCTTGTGATATGCACAAGTCCGAGGAATGTGCATCCTACTTGGTAGACAGTCCGTCATAAGCAATTCCTATGTCCAACGACCTAGCTAGTTATATATGAGGCATGCTTTTCGAGTTATTTTGTCTTTTCGAGAATATGCCGATGATTGAAATGTCGTGGCACAATATATATGTGAATGTGCTATGGGGATTGTTAGCCTTGTGATATGCACAAGTCCGGAATTGTGCATCCTACTTGGCTAACAGTCCCGTCATAAGCAATTCCTGTGTCCAACGACCTAGCTAGTTATATATGAGGCATGCTTTTTTGAGTTATTTTTGTCTTTTTCGAGAATATGCCGATGATTGAAATGTCGTGGCACAATATATATGTGAATGTGCTATGACGGGATTGTTAGCCTTGTGATATGCACAAGTCCAGGAATTGTGCATCCTACTTGGCTAATGATCCGTCATAAGCAATTCTGTGTCCAATGACCTAGCTAGTTATATATGAGGCATGCTTTTCGAGTTATTTTGTCTTTTCGAGAATATGCCGATGATTGAAATGTCGTGGCACAATATATATGTGAATGTGCTATGACGGGATTGTTAGCCTTGTGATATGCACAAGTCCAGGAATTGTGCATCCTACTTGGCTAACAGTCCCGTCATAAGAAATTCCTGTGTCCAACGACCTAGCTAGTTATATATGAGGCATGCTTTTCGAGTTATTTTTGTGTTTTTCGAGAATATGCCGATGATTGAAATGTCGTGGCACAATATATATGTGAATGTGCTATGACGGGATTGTTAGCCTTGTGATATGCACAAGTCCAGGAATTGTGCATCCTACTTGGCTAACGGTCCCGTCATAAGCATATTCCTGTGTCCAACGACCTAGCTAGTTATATATGAGGCATGCTTTTCGAGTTATTTTTGTCTTTTTCGAGAATATGCCGATGATTGAAATGTCGTGGCACAATATATATGAATGTGCTATGACGGGATTGTTAGCCTTGTGATATGCACAAGTCCGGGAATTGTGCATCCTACTTGGCTAACGGTCCCGTCATAAGCATATTCGTGTCCAACGACCTAGCTAGTTATATATGAGGCATGCTTTTTGAGTTTGCTCTTTTGATTTAAGAGTACTTTCTATAAGTGTATCTTCATATGCGACTTTAATTATACATGTTTTTCAATCACCGGTTAGTTATTATTGTCAACTTGTAGATGACGTGGTACGTCAGGTACAAGGGACGGTTCCCGAGTCTCGATGATTGGGAAGACTGCCGAGACAACAGTGCACCGTTTCAGCGACAATAGATACAAAGGGTACAACACTATGGCGGAGGAAGATAGATACGCGCTATCTAGCGGGAGTTAGGACAAGGACAGGATGAAGACCTACACCTTCGTGGCGGTGATCATGCTTATCTTCTTTGGTTATTTATCCCGCGTTTGTGTCTAGCTAGCTAGTTTAGATGTCTAAGCGAGCTTAGAGCTCTAACTTGTTCGATCGACACATGTATTTGCATGTCACCAACTACTACTTTGTAACATGATCAAAACAATGTAACTTGGACTATGTATTCATGTATGAGACTTATCTATATGTATTTGTTTCAATCTTGTTTTTCATATCGAGTATTTATATATATAATTGTATATCTTGTATCTGTGTGTGTATATCTGCTGTAATATTGTATATAATCTGTATTGCATATAATATGGCTTGGAAATTAAAAAACAAACAAAAAATACATCTGTGGCGCACATGTTCTACCTTCTCATGGCGCACTACACCTAAAGCGCACCATGGATGTTTAGTGGCGCCGGGTAGTGCCACGAAGATCCAAGGGGCAGCGCACCACGCCAAACTTCTGTGGCGCACTAGGGGGTGCGCTACGCCTATCTCTACACAACCGTGGCGCACTAGGCAGTGCGCCACGGCTGAGAGATAGCCGTAGCGCAAGGCCCGTGGCGCACTACAGGTGCGCCACGGATGGGCCTTTTAGGTGCGCCACAGACGACCATTTTCCTAGTAGTGTGAGCCACGAATGTGTAAACTTAGTCGTAGGGCACCTTGCCCTAGTGCCCTACGGCTAACTACCCTGCACCAACTCCACCTCCCCGGATCGCCTATTTAGGTTTTGCAAAAAATAAAAGAAAATGTTAAACACTTTAAAAAATAAAATACTTTCATATTTAGGTAGATAATGTGGTATAGTTTCTAGGAAAATTAATAAACATGAGTTTCGACTTTTTCTGCAAGAAAAGGTCATGTCATGGTAAAACAGGCGTAACTTTTGCATACGATGTCGAACAAAATCGTATAATATACCAAAATGACGATAACGAGATTCCGCATCCGCTCGCAATGAACTCTGGTCGTTTAGCGATTATTTAGATTTTCAAAATTCGAAAAAAGTAAAAGTTACGATTAAAAGACTGTTTTTTCCTGCAGAAAAAAAGACCACTACCTAGTGCGCTACGAGTAAGTTGTGCGGGATTCAAAATTTGAATCCCCACCTGGCCCACCTACCCCTCTTCTTTTCCTTCCCCTTCTCTCCTTTTCCTTTTCCTCCCTTTTTCATTTTCCTTTTCTCGCCAGGTCGCCGCTCGGCCGTTCCTCGCCGGAGATGCGGACCTCCCGCTCCTCGCTTTCTATTGTTTATTGTTTGGATGAGGAATGATTGTTTTTCTCGATGGACTGACTCGATCGTGGCCTTGCACTCACGTACCATGAGATCCCTGCCAGATCGCTCCTATTGCCGCCAAGATGGATTCGGGCTATTCCATGATGTAGTGGTCTCTCGAAGGGCCGCGACGGCAAGTTGGAGACACTACAGGAGAAGCTGAATACACCGACGGCCGGGTCCCGTCGGCATATGCCCTAAATGCCGTCGGTGTAGGCTGGCCTGACGGCTGCCGTCGGGCTGTCGCCGTAGGCGTAGCCTCTCCTCCCGTCGGCGTATATAGTTACGCCGACGGCAAAGCCGTCGGCGTAGACTATATGGGGCCCACCTAGATGACTAACGGCCGTTTGGCTACGCCGACGGCTTTACCGTCGGCCTAGATTTTTTCAATTTTTTTTTCAAATTTTTTTTTCAAATTTTTTTTTTCAATTTGTTTTTCAATTTTTTTAACATTTTTGTATTGTTTAACTTGTTAATCTCATATGGACATTTTTAATTCTAAGTATACTTAGTCTCAAGTCAAATTGCACAATTAGTCAAACTTCTCAACTAGTCACCCATCCTAATACTACTCCAGCCCCAGCACGCTTAACTTCTTCGTTTCTTCCACATGAGCTTCCGACAAAGAAACTAGAACTTGTTGTGAATATTATCGTATCAAACCTATTAACCATTACACTATAATGTTAGACATATTTATTTTTTTACATTCCATACACTTTTTTGAGTAAATAACAATAAATAAGTAATAATAATCTTGAATTCAAATAAAAATAAAATAAATTTTATTTATTTTGCTTTTTTTATTTAAATTTGAATAATTCATATCTACAAATCCGTAAATCACAATTCGAAAAATAATATATCCAAATCGATCAGAAAAATGAGAGCAATCCAAATATGACATCCCTATCATCTTTTTAATTATATATCATAAATTTTAAATATTAAACCAACTGAAACTATTTCAAGATTCATGAAACACCTCATTTTTGGCACTCGAAAAATAAAAAATGACTTTTTCGTGCGACGAAAAGGAAAACTTCCTCCTGCAACATTGTTTGCCATCCCATGATACACATGTGTTCACAATATGGACACATTATCGCAAACTATACCGCGATTATAGCAATAACATTGGTCATTTGACCTGAAATCCAGAAAACCTCGATTGAGATAGGCCATTTTGTGAAGGTTTTTTAAGACTCAATGAATATACCAAGTCTGGTATTTTTCCATGGAACTATGTCATATAATATGACACCACGCGAAGGTTTTGCATTGTTTTGATCGTTTTTGAATTTTTTATGCCCATTTCAAACTATCGTCCAACTTCTAAATCGAGGGGCATGATGATTCTTAGCTCGGGGACGAGTCTCACTAAACTTGCATTAGACCTCTAATGAAATAGCATATTGTGAACCTAAAAATGATTTTTAAAAAAAATCATGAGCAAAATATCATGTACCTGTAGTTCAAATCTAACTCATTTTCTATCGATTCAGCAGGAATTTTTCTTTTTCACGAGAGGTGAACGGAAAGGTTTGAGATTCCTAGGTTGGGAAATTGTCCATTCAATATGGTCTAGTATTTTTGAAAAATGTGGTATTATCATTTTGAAACTTTCATTTGGTGGTTGCTTCACAAAAACACCCGTTTTTTGCACTCGGAAAATGAAAAATGGCTTTTCGGTCTTAAAAGGAAAACTTCCTACTGCAACATTGTTCACCATCCCATGATACACATGTGTGCACAATATGGACACATTATCGCAAACTATACCGCGATTATAGCAATAACATTGGTCATTTGACCTGAAATCCAGAAAACCTCGATTGAGATAGGCCATTTTGTGAAGGTTTTTTTAAGACTCAATGAATATACCAAGTCTGGTATTTTTCCATGGAACTATGTCATATAACAGGAATTTGGTTTTTTCACGAGAGGTGAACGGAAAGGTTTGAGATTCCTAGGTTGGGAAATTGTCCATTCAATATGGTCTAGTATTTTTGAAAAATGTGGTATTATCATTTTGAAACTTTCATTTGGTGGTTGCTTCACAAAAACACCCGTTTTTTGCACTCGGAAAATGAAAAATGGCTTTTCGGTGCGACGAAAAGGAAAACTTCCTACTGCAACATTGTTCACCATCCCATGATACACATGTGTGCACAATATGGACACATTATCGCAAACTATACCGCGATTATAGCAATAACATTGGTCATTTGACCTGAAATCCAGAAAACCTCGATTGAGATAGGCCATTTTGTGAAGGTTTTTTTAAGACTCAATGAATATACCAAGTCTGGTATTTTTCCATGGAACTATGTCATATAACAGGAATTTGGTTTTTTCACGAGAGGTGAACGGAAAGGTTTGAGATTCCTAGGTTGGGAAATTGTCCATTCAATATGGTCTAGTATTTTTGAAAAATATGGTATTATTATTTTGAAACTTTCTTTTGGTGGTTGCTTCACAAAACACCCCGTTTTTTGCACTTGGAAAACATACGGTTTTGTGAAGCAACCACCAAATGGATAATTCAAAATGCTACCGTCACATTTTTCAAAAATACTAGACCGCCTTACATGGATAATGTCATAACAGGGCGATCTTAAACATTTTTGTCTATCCCTGGTAAAAAAGACAAATTCCTACCGAATCGGTTGGAAGTGGGTCAGATATGAACTATAGGTACATGATCGGATGCTCATGAGGTTCAAAATATGTTGTTTCATCATAGATCCACTTCAAGTTTAGCGAGTCTCAGCCCCGAGCTAAGAATCTTCATGCCCGCCCTTCGACAAAGTTTAACGATAGTTTAAAACGGGCATTATAAATTCAAAAGCGATCCAAACAACGTGAAACCTTCGCGTGGTGTCATATTATGTGACATAATTAGAAGGAAAAATATTAAACATGTATATTGATTATTTCTCAAAAAACCTTCACAAAATGACCTATCTCGTTCGAGGTTTCTTGGCTGGGTCAAATGACCAATGTTATGGCTAGAATGAAGGCATAATTTGTGATAATGTGTCCATATTGTGCATAAGTGTGCATGATGGGATGTTGAACAATGTTTCAGGAGGAAGTTTTCCTTTTAGTCGCACTAAAAATCCATTTTCCATTTTCTAAGTATAAAAAACGGACGGTTTTGTGAAGCAACCACCAAATGGATAATTCAAAATACTACCGTCACATTTTTCAAAAATACTATACCACCTTACATGGATAATGTCATAACATGGGATCTAAAACATTTTCCTCTATCCCTGGTGAAAAAGACAAATTATTGCCGAATCGCTAGGAACTGGGCCAGATATGAACTACAAGTACATGATCAGTTGCTCTTGATTTAAAAAAAATCATTTTTAGGTTAAAAATATGTTGTTTCATTATAGATCTACTTGAATTTTAGGGAGTCTCAACCCCGAGCTAAGAATCTTTATGCGTGCCGTTTTAAACGAGACAATGAAATTACGATAAGAATCACGACATAGTTTGTGATAAGTTGATATTGATATCATATTTGGATTCCTCTCATTTTTCCAATCAATTTAGACATATTATTTGCAGAATTCCGAATTACAGATTTAAAGATATTAATTATTCCATATTAAATAAAAAATACAAAAGAAATCATTATATTTTTATTTGAATTCAATAATATTTTTACTTATTCATTATTGTTTACTTAAATAATTTCTTGTAATTTCCAAAAATACAACCATGTGACATGATTTTTTTGAGGGTAAAACAGTACGGTAAAGAACCCCACTGCAATTTTTATAAATCATAGAGAGTTACAAGCAAATATTTACAAGTTTCAAGCCACCTCAAAGAGGGATAACACTATGAGCAACTATCTCCTGTCTAAATTATTGCTAATCCAATCGTTGAGGTCCTGGTAATTCTTTTTCTTAATTCTACACAGGACCCATCTTAATTCCTGAGAAACAATAGCCCTCCATTCATCAAGGGAGGCATGCTTGTTATTGAAGATTTCATTGTTTTTGCACATCCATATGCCCCAAGATCCAAGAATAATGATTTCCATTGCAAAGGAGACCTTTAGGCCTCTTTTAATACTAGTCAATGCTTCCAAGAGATTGAGATCATTGTCTTGGACAGGATAAATTTCAGCCCATCATGCTTTTGCAAAAGGACAGCCCCAGAATAAATGTAGAAGAGTTTCCTCACTTGTGCAACCATGAACACACAATCATATGAAGCCAGAATGAATCTTTTCCTTTTCAAAAGATTCCTGGTATTTATCCTATCAAGGAGCAAAAGCCAGAAGAATAACTTATGTTTTTGCTGGCAAGAGGACTTCGACGACCAGGAAAAATGTGACATGATGATATAAGAGTTAATAGTAATGATATCATAGTATTGACAACATTGTGTAATTTGCTTTGCGGGAAGAGATTCTAAAGGAATAAGGAAGTTAAGTGTGCTAGAGTTGGAGTAGTGCTTGGATGGGTCACTGGACGGAACTTTGACTAAGACTGCAATTTAATCAATTATTAACTATAAATAGTGTTAAAATGATTAAAGCGAGAGATTAAAGAGTCAAAAAATTCAAAGATTTAAAAAAATTAAAAAAATAAAAAATATATTTTAGGCTATGCCGACGGCCTGGCCGTCGGCATAGCTCCAGGCTGGACCGTTATCGAAGACGGTCGTTGAGTGACACACAGCGCACGCTGGAAGACTCTATGCCGAGGGAGGAGGGCTGCGCCGATGAGCACGTACGCCGAGGGGGTTACGTCGCCGTCTGTCGTCGACACACCGACCGTCGGCGTAGCAAATCTTTCCTGTAGTGCGCATGTATGCACGTGAGTCTACCAAGATGAGACAGAGTTGGGTTCCAAGTACTGATCGGTTTAGATTCTAGTCTGAATAGGATTGGAACTGGCTAGTTTGATTTGAGTCGGTTATGTGTTGGCTGGCCATGTATATAAACACATCGGGATCTAAGTTTGTAACATGAGGAGTTGACATTAGTGGAAATGAGGCCTTTAGTTGAGGTCCAAATTGGCCTTTAACACCGGTTGTCCTATGAACCGTTATTAAAGGGGGTGCTCGTGCTAGCGTTGCCCGTGCAGCAAAAAGGCGTACCCCCTTTAACACCGGTTCAAGCCACGAACCGGTGTTAAAGGCCCTGCACTACCGAGCCATGCAGGACCCCCTTTAACACCGGTTCAAGCCACGAACCGGTGTTAAAGGGGGTGCGCCTATATATAATACACCGCAGCCCACCGCTCTCTCTCATTTTTTCACTCTCTCATTTTGGAGATTAGCAAAGAGGGTGAGGTGTGCTAGTTTGTGTTTTCTTCCTATGCACAAGAGGTGTTCGGTGAAATGCCCGAGAGCTTGAATTAAGTTTTCTCGTTGCTCTTTCCTCCTCGGTCGAGGTCGACAACTTTATCCTTTCTTGTGTCATTGATGTACTGTAAAAGTGGTCATCTCCCTATTAATTCATGATGTACTGTAACGATTTTCGATATACGTAATTAATTATATAATGCAGATGAACCGACACTGGATATACAGTGACCGATGCAATTCCGAGTACATTACGGGCCTCCAAAATTTCATCGTTCTGGCTAAGGAAAACCGTGGTCACAATGGTATATGTGTTGTCCATGTGTTGACTGTCAGAACAAGAAAGACTACTAAAATACCAAAACCATTCACGCCGACCTTCTTCGGTCCAGTTTCATGCCCAACTATAATTGTTGGACCAAGCACGGAGAAAAAGGGGTTATGATGGAAGACAACAAAGAAGAATAGGATGATGACAACTATCATAATATGTATCCTGAATACGATGATACGACAACGGGGGCAGATGAAGATCAAGGGGCATCCGATGGGCCCGCTGATGACGATTTTGGTTGGGCCATTACTGATGCAAAGGAAGAATGTGAAACTGAAAAGGAGAAGGAGAAGCTAGAGCAGATGTTACAGGATCACAAATTTTCTTCCTACCCATTATTTCCCGCCTTTTTCTTCTCGCCCTTTTTCTCCCGTGCATTCTACCCGCCCTTTCCCATTTGTTACTAGTTTGAATAGTTAGAATTTTAGTTTTTTAAAAACAAAAAATGTTTTAGGATTAATTATTCAAATGCAAACACTTTTCATGTTGAAAGTTTTGTCAGATTCCAAAGTATACAAAGATGCTAAATTTAAATATCTAAACAATTCAAAAATGTTAATAGAAAATAAAATATGATTTGATCTAATTATTTTTCATTTTCTAAAATAGGGTTAGATTTCTTTTAAGATGCTTAATATTTCTTAAGTTCAAAGTTTTAGGGTCATTTTTGTCTTAATTGAATAATCAAAATTCATATGTAAGTCTTTTAATCATTTTGAAAAATTTCATCTACAATAACTATAAAATGTTTTTATATGAATGGCTAGATCTTATTTTTATGAAAATTATGATATATTATTCATATTTTTCTGAGTTGAAATGAAAAAGTTATGAATTTTCTAAATTCTATCCTATTTTTGGGAATTAAAAATGCCCCCCTTTAACACCGGTTCCAACCACAAAACGGTGTTAAGGGGGGGGGGGGTGGGTGCACGCGAATAACACCGGTTCGTTCCACGAACCGATGTTAAAGGGGGTGCACACATGCGCCTTCCTCTTCCTCTTCCCCCAGCCAGATTGTTCGATCGAGCAGAGGAAGCAGAGGAGCGCAGAGGAACGCCGGCAGGTGGCTCGCGCGGTCGCTGTCCAGGCCACTCCACTCGCCGTCCGCCGCGGCCCCACGCCTGGCCCACTCGCGGAGCCATCGCCGCCTTGGCCGCCCACGCTGGAGCCATCGCCATGACGCCCACGCCAGACGTCACGCCTGCCGCCCGCGTCGTCCACGCCTGTCCACTCGCGGAAGCCTTCGCCGCTGCGCCCTTCCACGCCTGCCGCCGCCACCCTGGCCCACTGGGAGCCAACCCGCCCACGCACGAGCCCGCCGAATCGTTGCCGCCACCGGCGGTGAGCTCTCTTGCATATATGTATATGTTTATTGCATATATGTATATTTATTGGATAAATGTTGCATATATGGATATGTTGCATATATGTTTATATTGGATTTATTTGTGTGTATATGTTTTATTTGTTTTATTTATTTGTATGTTTTATATGTATATAAATGGTGCATATATGCATATATTGTATGTATTTTGTTTGTAAATGTTGTGTATGAAAGTATATGGTGTATATATGTATGTATTGTAAATGTTATATCTGGTGTGTATGAAAGTATTTTGTTTGTAAATGTTGTGTACATATGTATGTATTGTATGTATTTTGTTTGTAAATGTTATATATGGTGTATATAAATGTTGTGTATGAAAGTATATGTATATATATTGTTGTGTATGAACAAAAATAAAGGGTATGTATACATAAGAAAGTGTAAGTATTATAGTTTATTTATTTTCTTTATATAGGTCCTTTTCCTATTAATACTTTGTAGAGGCTTTTGTTATGAATTTGATTTACCTATATAAACCATAACTTATTAAAGGATGTATTACTATTAATTCATGAGATCTGATTCTTAATAACTTATAATATTAAAGAATTTTTTATATGGTGATCCTTCGTTATTATATGACACATAAAGTTTTAACGAATTAAGATGGTTAATATTATTCCCATGAGCTTAAGTGATATCAAGATAAATAGTTTGTTATAACTTGCATAGAAGTTAGGGTTTTAAATTATAATATTATATATATTGTATGTATATATTGTATGTATTGAATGTTTACTCTCTTACTCTAGATAATATTATTGTTTTAGAAACTATGGATCCACTCAGTAGAAACCTTGAAGAGGAAGAAATAATGGAGAACATGATCCATGAGGACACCTCACAATATCAGAACATGGAGGGACATGATGACAGCTCAAGTAGTCATGGAGAAGATGACGACTATGATGAATGCACTTTAATGATTACAAAGTCTGGCGAGGTATATGCATGGATTAATCCTTTGCCAACTTGCACCGATTGATATGTATATATGTACATGTATTAATTAACACTTCTTTCTTCTTTTAGCCCTTTGGATCGACCAGCCAACTACAATTTTCTTCTACGAAAAAGAGCAACCGAGGCACGAGCCATCGGTTGAAAGACCGTGCAAAGTTCACGATCGAAGCAGTCCGTGTTGATGGTATGCCGATGGAGCTCAATATGGCCGTAGACAAATTTATACGTCAGGCTAGAGTTCTTGTTAGGGACCAAATCCCTATCACAATTGAATATTGGAATAAGCCAAAGAAGGGTGATGATACCTTTGTTGATAAAAGATCCAAAGAAACGCTTTGGACTTCGCTGTTATTAAATTTCAACCTACCGCCAAAGGAGGATGAAAATATTGAACTCACTGGTTATAAAGGAAAAGGTCAAAGAGTGGACTCTAAAGAAGATGGTTGAAGCTTTCCGCAACTGGAAGAAAAAATTGAACAAATTTGTCAAAGCTGGGGAGACTCCAGATTTCGAAGATGCATATTATGCGAAGATAAGACCTCACTGGCCAGAATTTGTGACGTACAAGGAAGGTGCTATAGCTGTAAAGAGGTCAGAAACCAATACGCTAAATTCCATGAAGAACGGGGTCAGGTGGCTACATATCTCAGAGGCCTAAGTGGGAGTAAGCTGAGAAGGCCTTGCACGATAGAGGGATCACACCCCAGATAGAGGGGTGGGAGCTACGTGCAAAGACTTGGTTCTACGGAATCGGGGAAACAGCCGCCAGGACCTTCCATCCCGATAGAGAGAATGATGAGCTGACACGCGCCATCGGTAAAAAAGAACACCCTGGACTAGCACGAGACATAGGGGTGTGTGATGTGTAAGGATGGGTTTGCCGCGTGGGGCGACTCTTACAGATGGCGTGGCAGAAAAGAAAAGAACGTACAAACTGGATGACACATATAGAACAGGAACATAGGGAGCTACAGGCGCAAGTGAATGCAGAAAATAGCCAGCAAGCTACCGACCCATATCATCGGCATGAAGAGCCTGCATTGGAAGCTGTCGGCGGCCCAGACTCTGCGCGGAAAAGCAGCGTGGCTTCCACGGAGAACGTGCAGCCCATGCTTGAAATGACGGGTCCTTGATACCCCCATGGATGAGATTACAGAGAGGGAACACGCTGAGCTACATGTGAGATTAATGGGCTTATCCATTAAGGTGGCGGTCGGCTATGCCTTACCTCCTGTACCTGGTGGAAATTACCACTCCCGACCGATTCCAGATGGCTATGCTATTGTCGGGGTGGATGAGGTTGTGAAGGAATATGAGGAAGCACAGCTTGACCATGCTACAGGTGAAGGGGAAACTCAACTGAAATTTGCAGTGAAAACAACCATTCTGTGGAAGAAGGAACACATCGTGCTTCCAAATTTGAGGCCACTGGCTCCCCCACCGTCTCCGCAGCGTCAGCAATCTGAGTCGCCTCAGCCGTCTCCGAGTCATCAGAATACTCCCTTGCTGTCTCCGTCGCGTCAGCCGTCTCCACCTCTTCAGCCATCTCCTGAGCGTCAGCCATCTCCGGCGCGTCAGCCATCTCGTGTGCATCAGCGTAAGCGGAAGAGCACTGCCACGAAGAGCACTAGTACTACTACCACGAAGAAATCTGCAGGAAACCATACACCGAAGAGTTCAAGAAACTACGTTCCGCAGCCTTCCGCCAAGCCATTGCCGGTATTATCGTGGAATCGCAGCGATGAGGAGAAAAAGAGGATCTCGGAAGAAGAGGTTAAGAAATTCTTGGCACCTAAACGGGTCGAGCCAAAGGAGAAACTAGATCCGGCGGTGGTGGAGAAGTTTTACAATAATTTTTTGAAACCTAAACCCCTACTTGTGCAGGACTACGAGCGCCAGATTATAAAGGGGGGTGCAAGGCGGAGGGAGTCTGAAAGTAGTATTCATGAACCCCGGAAAATAGTTCCCTAGCTCCGAGAGCAGGAAAACTAATCGTGTGCCCTTCTCCAAGTGTTCGATACACGGATATCTCCTCCTGTAAATGATTATGAGCAAGACCTACAAAGAAAGGCCAATGAGATGGGGATGAATTACATTGAATACTTGAACATCATGGGAGACCACTTTACCAAAGGCGATGTCAACCCCATACATCCATGGAATTACGGGAAGAATCGCATCAAGAAAGAGGAGCTCAAGAATCTACCAACAAAGATGCGAAGATTGCATAAGTGGTACCTTAATTTCAAGGATGAGAAAGGAAGAATGGATCACGATGCTTATAAGAGATCAGATTTTCTTGTGCGGAGACGACGAGATCACCTTCAACATTCAAGACTTGCATTTTTTATTCAATCAGAAGGAACTCGACAAAGCTGCTATCAGCCTTTATTGTGTGTAAGTACTATTTCTGTAATTTCTATCTCAGCCCATTCAATGCATTAATTACATGTATATACTATTATGCAGGAAAAAGGTTATGGAATGCATGAAAGGAGGCCCTTTTAATATTGGGTTCGTTTACCAAAATAAAGTTCATGAACAAGTGGTAAAACAAAAACCCGGGAAAACAGAAGATTTCTTGCTAAGGTCTTTACTGAGACAACAAACCAAAAGGGAAATACTATTGCCTTACAACTTCTCGTGAGTGTTACCCTCTCTTGTACACATTCTGTTTCGGCTTACTCGATGTTAAGTGTAATTGATGATGAGTTATGCATGCGCAGGTTCCACTTTATTCTGCTAGTCATTCAAGTTGACGCAGGAAAAATCCTTGTCATGGACTCGGCACGGAAAGACAAAGAGCTATGGGAAGACTTTAAAGCATAATTAATTATCACACTAGATCGGCAACTTTCGTGACAACAAGTAATTAATTACTCCTTTATCCATTTTCTTTGCCGGACAAGGTTTGGAAAAGGTTCACGGGCAGGGCCGTGGGTGAATGGTCAGAAGAACAAAAATTTGTAGATCAAAATGTTAGTAATACTAGCCAGCTAGGTCTGTGTATCTCTTTGATTCTGCTTTCAATTCCATTATATCATGCTTTATTGATTATTATTTTGATTAAACTCGCTCTCTATTCTCGTAAAGTGCGCATAGCAGGGAGCCGACAATAACTTATGTGGATACTACGTTTGCGAGTTCATTCGCAACACGATATGTGCGACGGGCCAAGACGCACTAGAATAACTTAGACTACGTAAACGAAGTACACAATATTATTTTATTACCATCAGTTGTGTTGAGTTTCATTCTTATATATATATATATATATATTGACCCCATTCTTCATATATATTTAGATCGAACGGATGCGGGACAAACTCCTACCATTTGACCGCGTACGAGCCATTCAAGAGGAATTGGCGGGGTTTATACTTGATGAGGTCGTCACGACAGGCGGAGAACTCTTTAGATATCCAAAATGAACATGTACGGAGATGTTATATTGTATATATACTTGAACGTGTTTGTCTTGTACTTCATGCTTGAACGTGTACGAAGAATACCGCAATAATGATGTTTGTGTGTAATAATATTTGCTTAATTATTGATGTGCGTATGTACTGACGATGTATGTGTATACCTCTTCCGATCAATCCCCCTCCCCCCCCTGTCCTCGGCGCGCCGCAAAAATCCGCCCAAAATGGGGCGGCGGTGGCAGATATTTAGGCCATTTTCCTGCCGCGGCAGAGAACCTTTAACACCGGCTGTTAAAGGGGGGCTCTAACACCGAACCCTCAACATCGGTTCTATACCCGTTGTTAGAGGGTGGTACGAACCGGTGTTAGAGGCATTGTTGTGCACTAGTGTGATAAGAAAATAAAGAAAATGAACGGGCACTACACTTGCCCTTGGCCATAAGATTTTTTCGAGCGTGCTTTTGTGTCTAGTTTGATGTAGTCAATCTATGGGCAAACTCCAACAATTGGTATTAGATCAAGGTCGAAGATTTGAGGCCACGCTTGCCCCAGGGAGGCGACCTAACTAGCGCCTCGGGGCGGGTGACCAGGTGGAGACGGCAAACATGTCGTCATTTGTGAGACGGCGGGTGATCATTTCTAGGAGGAGCGACAAGGAAGAAGAAGGCGGGAGCGACGTCATCCGCAAGGTGGTGGATGGGGATGATCATTGATGAGTGCTGTAGTACCGGGGTGTGGTGCCAGAGAATCTTGTCAAGATCGTCGTCCGGGAGAGTGTGACTCAAGGAGTCAAGTGTGTGCATGTTTGAACATGTGGTTAGCGTCGTGTCAGTGTGAGTTGGCGTCGTGTCCAAGTGCTCACCCCATAAGGATCTGTTGTAGTTGGAGCACGTCACAGTCGAGAGGTGTGCACGGTGTTCCGTGAGTTGTGTCCATGTCCTCGTGGAGTGTCCTGGCTGCGGTCAGCGAAGGTTCGGTGCGATGCCGAAGGCGGACGGTGCTAGGAGAAGGTACCGTAAAACGAGGAGGTGTGCGAGTAGTAGACAAAGAAAGTACTATAAGCAAGTACAAGAGGAGTATGGTGCGAACCAAGTGCGCGGATGCCAGCAATAGCGGTGGCACATAGGTGCGAACCGAGTGCGGCAGGGGCCAAGCAATGGCGGTGGCACAACCACTACTAGGAAAACGGCTATAGGTAATCAACACATCCGTGGCTCACATGGTTGAAGTGCCCCACGGCTAAAACAGGCGTGGCTCACCAGTGGGCAGTGCCCTACTAGTAACTAGAACAACCGTGGCGCACATGACTATAGTGCGCCACAGATGTGTGTGGGCCAGGGGCCTGTTGGCCGCACGCCAAACATCTGTAGCGCACTACGGTCATGTGCGCCACGGTTGTTAGTCTCATCTGTGGCGCACATAGGGGGGGTGCGCTACGCCTAAGCGCACGCTCCCTTCTGCTGTGAAACGGCCACACACTTCTGTGGCGCACTCGGCCTAGTGCGCCACTGGGAGTAGGAACATCTGTGGCGCACATGGCCCAGTGCGCCACAGTTGTTTCTACTCCCTGTGGCGCACTACTGCGTGCGCCACGGATGTGTCGATTTTTAGGACAGCACTTTATGTGACCACATCACCACCCCACACTTCACTTTCCCTTCTTCTTCGTCCTTAGATCTAGTCGGGATCTTCTCCTTCCCACCTCAATTTCTCCACCCATTCACCATTTTAGCATGTAAAACTTGCTTTGGATGTTACATAAGTAATAGAGGAGGTCTCCGGTATCTCATCTCCTTCTCCGGTCGATGCGCGCACCTCTCCTTTCCATCTTTCTCGCGATCGGTCTCTCATCTCGGTAAGTTGTCCATGTAAGGATGTGTTCATGTGTATATGGATGATGCATGTGCTCATATGTATGTAGATGATCTATCGATGCTCATGATGTGTGTATGTGTGGAGAGGATCGATGGTCATATGTGTGTGTATATGGAGAGTATCGATGATGCTCATGCATGTGTGTATGGAGAGGATAATGATATGTTCATGTGTGTATGGATCGGTTTCTCTCTCTCTTGTGTTTGTATGTGAACTAGTTGCCTTTTGTTTTGCCAAAATGTTGATTCATTTCCATTTTGGCAAGACTTTGGCATTTCGCAAAGGTCCTAATTTTAGGATAGGTCATGCCGAAATTTTCTATCGACCATTGCATGCATGCATTCATTATGTGGTTCTAATAGACTTCAAAATTGTACCGTGTACATCGTGCAGGCAAAAATGGTCCGCATAATGAGCGAAGGCATTGTGGCTAGATTTTTGAAATGTGCGACGGCCGACATGATACGGAATAACAAGACAGATATAAGATGTCCGTGTAGAAGATGCAAACTCAACTAGGTGATCGACCATTCGGGAATCTGCGCGCACTGCTCCGCCATGGTTTCATGGATGGATACACTCGTTGGATAAGCGATGGCGTAGATGATGGAGACGGTGAAGAAGGTGGCCAACATGACGATGATCATCATCACGGCGAGAACGGGCGAGATGATGAAGAGTCTCCTGGAGATGGTGAAGGTGCGGAAGCAGACCGGGATGATGATGATCTAGATGCCGGAGGAGCAGACGACGATGGAACAACGTCAGGCTGGGTGCGGGACCCTTATGTGCAAGAGCTGCTTCTCAAGCAGACGAGTAACGCCAGGGCTGCCGCTAGAGAGAAAGCAAAGCTTGCGCAACTTGAGAAAGACGCGGTTACTCCATTGTATGAAGGATGCAGGCCCGATGATACCCGGTTGAATGTAACGCTCAAGGCTATGGAGATGAAGGCAAAGCACAAATTGAGCGACGCAAGCTTCGACGATATGATGGCATTCTGGCACGATCGTCTCCCGGAGGGGAACACATGTCCAACTAGTATCGAGGATGCCAAGAAAATCGTCTATCCTCTCGATCTACCGCACGTTAGATATCACGTATGCATCAACGATTGCATCATTTATCGGGCGAGGACGGAGAAAACCACATGTCCGGTGCGGCGTGAGTCGATACAAGAAAGGGAAGAAAGCACCTCGAAAAGTGGTATGGTACTTTCCTATCACCCTCGCTGCAGCGCTCTTCGCGGACCCTAAGGCGAAGCTCATGCGATGGCATGCGGAAAGGAAGAAGCCGGAGATGATGATGACCCGAAAGGATGAGCTGCCGACGCACCTTCGGATGCTAGCCCGTGAAAGCATTGGACCTCAAATTCCCGCATTCGGTGGAGATTCGAGGAACATCAGGCTTGGTGCGAGCACCGATGGACTCAATCCGCTCGGTAGCAGCACGCACAGCACTTGGCCTGTGTTTGTATGGATGTACAACCTCCCTCCATGGTTGTGCATGAAGAATAAGTACATACAAATGAGTATGCTAATTCAAGGGCCGAAACAACCTGGTACCGACATCAATCTGTATCTCGGGCTGTTGAAAGAGGAGCTAGCCACGTTATGGGAATCTGGAGCCAATACTTACGACGCCGTCGCACAAGATTATTTCACTATGAGAGCCGCGTTGGTCACTACGGTGCAAGACTATCCAGGTTGCGGGTATATCTCGGGGCAGGTTATCCAAGGATTCTACGCATGCGTTAGGTGCATGGATAACACAATCTATCTCCAACTAGAGAAAGATCCAGGGTCATCGAAAACCGTGTTCATGGCGCACCGGAGGTGGCTCGGCAAGAATGATCCATGGAGAAAACGTGGAGACCTGTTCGATGGCAAATCAGAGACCCGAGGAATCCCAGAGCGTAGGAGCAGCGAAGAAGTGGAAGAGTTGCTGAAAAACTGGAAAGATTGTCCTAAGCCTGGAAAGAAGCGAAAGAGGCAGCAACAAGACAAGCTTCTGATGAAGGTATGGAAAACTATGTCTGCTCGAGTTGCCATCTGGAAGTTTCTCCGACGCCTCATAGCCTCGACATCATGCATATCACGAAAAACGTGTGCGAGTCCGTCGCCACCATAATCAACATGCCGATAGGACGAAGATGGTCCGAAAGCAAGGCACGACCTGATATGCTTGGGTATCCGGAAGGAGCTTCACGGAGGACGACTACTCCGATGATCGTGAAGATGACGATGATCATGAGTCGGAGACGACACAAGGTCGTCGGAAGGGTAAAAAGTTCAAGAAGAACGAATATTACTGCCTCCTTCTTGCTTCACTCTAAGCCGTGATGAGATCAAACAGTTTTCAAGTGCCTTCTAGGAGTCAAATTTCCTTACGGCCACGCGGGCAAGATAAGCGATACCTAGACGAGGCGAAGAGGTTCGATGGCATGAAGTCTCATGACTGTGCCGTGCTAATGACGCAGGTACTTCCGGTCGCACTAAGAGGGATAATGGACGAGCACGTCCGTGAAACGTTATTTGGCCTATGCAAGTTTTTTGACGTCATCTCTAGGAAGTCGATTGGCTTGAATCAGCTTGGAAGGCTACAGGAGGAGATCGTGGTGATACTATGTGAGCTTGAGGTCTACTTCCCACCCCGCATTCTTCGACATTATGGTGCATCTGCTGGTCCATGTCGTGGAGGACATCGTACAACTCGGGCCGATGTTTCTCCGCAGCATGATGGCGTTCGAAAGGATGAACGGACACATCAAAGGATACGTCAACAGGTCCCGTCCGGATGGAAGCATAGCCAAGGGCTTTCGGCGAAGAGTGCATCTCTTTACGCACGAATTATCTAGACATCGAGAACCCCGTCGGTCTTCCCGCCAGACACCTTGGCAAGCTCGACGGATCTGGTCACCGAGAGGGTCGCCGATACATCGCATGCACTTCGATTTTCGACGCGCAGACTTTGATCGAGCAAACCTCGTCACAGCATTTAGAACTAGTCGATCCTTGGGTACGAAGCACAAAAGGTTAATCGAGAAGAAGTACAAAGGACCGGCATACAGAGGACGCAGGAGAAATAATCAAAGAGCACAACTCAGATTTCACGCGTTGGTTTAGTGACGCTCCTTGATAATCCCCGCCGCATTCTTCCGACACGTAAAGATCATATTCACCTTTTCGCAGGGACCGATGCAAAACCTGGTGACCTATCAGCGTATGATATCAACGGCTACACATTCTACACGGAGGAAAAGGACAACAAGTGTGATTATCAGAACTCAGGCGTAACGTCGGAATTCTACACCGATGACAACGTGAAGGAAAGATTCTACGGAAGAATCGAGGAGATCTGGGAGCTCGACTACTGTGGAGAAAAGGTGCCGATGTTCCGTGTCAGATGGGCAAAGAGCGTCGAAAGAGAAGACCGGTATTTCACAACCATGGTTATACCCGAAGCAGCCAAATCCAAGGCCGCCGGTGCAAACGTGGCCGCGAAAAATGAATCGTGGGTACTGGCTACCAAAGTGGACCAATGTTTTTTCATTACCGACCCGACAAAGCCTAGCCGTGTTGTCGTGAGGAGAGGAAAAAGAAACATCATCGGAATGGATGGAGTCGCCAACGAGCAAGACTTCGACCGACGGGCGATCCAAAGATTGAAGATGACGGCGACTACGATGCAGCAACATACATCACAAGAAGAAAAGGACAACCCTACCCAAAAAGGTAGCCCTTCGAAAGAAGAAACATTAAAGTGCCGGGCTAAATTATTCAACTGCGACAAAGAAGGGAAAAAAGATGTAAAACGCTAGCTCAAAAAATATTGTAAACGCGTGGTCAAAAAAGATTGTAATATTCATGAACAAAGTATTTTGTTTAAAATATTGTAAACGCGTGGTCAAAAAAGATTGTAATATTGTAAACGCTAGCCGAACCGGTTCATCTCAAAAATATTCAAAAATCAATACACTTCTTATGTCTAAATTCCAAATTAATATTCAAAAATATAAGTTAATTCATTTTAAAAGGTTACATTAATTATTTTTTAGAAATAGAAAATGGTTTTGGATTATTTATTCAAATCCATACACTTCTTATGTTTAAAGTTTTTCTAAATTCCAAATTGATATTAAAAAAATATAAGTTAATTCATTTTTAATTGTAAATGGTTCATATTTTAAATGGTTACATTAATTGTTTTTTAAAACAGAAAATGGTTTTGAATTATTTATTCAAATCCATACACTTCTTATGTTTAAAGTTTTTCTAAATTCCAAATTAATATTTAAAAAATATAAGTTATTTCATTATTAATTTTAAATGGTTCGTAGTTTAAATGGTTACATTAATTATTTTTCAAAACAGAAAATGGTTTCGAATTAGTTATTCAAATCCAAATACTTTTTATGTTTAAAGTTTTTCTAAATTCCAAAGTAATTATCATTTAAAAAACAATACAAATTTAAACCCCAAAATAAAAAATAACTGAAAAAATTTGAAATCAGGGGAATACGTCCCGGTTGGAGCCACCAACCGACGAAGAGCTTCAAGGCGCGCCTTCACCTGAAAATTGACTATAGGTCGGTTGGTGGCTCCAACCGGGACGTATCCTTTAGTCCCTTGGAGCCACCAACCGACTAAAAAAGGCCCTTTAGTTATAACAGCGTGCCTCCTCTTCTTCCCGTCCCGCTCACTTCTCATCCCCATCTCCATCTCTCAGCCCAATCGAGCACGATCTGCCGCCCGCTCTCGATCCGCCGCCGCGCTCGAGGAGGAGGAGGGCTCCCAGCCTCGGGAGGAGGCCCGCGTCTCGTGAGGAGGCCAGCGTCGGGAGGAGGCCCGTGTCCGAGGAGGGCAGCCGCGTCTCGGGAGGTGGAGGCCGCCGTCGTCGTCGCACTCCGTCGCCGTCATCGCCTGCCGTCCGCCCGTCCGAGGTGAGCGCCGCCTCTCTCCCTATCTCCCTCTCCCTCTCTCCCTCTCTCCTCTCTCTGCAGGCCATGGTTAGGGTTCAAGATAGGTGTCGAAGCTGGTTCAGCCATCGGGCTGTACGACCCGGTGTGTCGACAGGATTTCTTTCCAATTAATCCTAGACATTGACAAAAAAAAACGATTCTACTCATCCCAATCCCTGCTTCCACGAGCCACTGTCGTTGCACTGTGCTTTAATATCGGGTGCGGCATGTGCGTCCTTGTGGGGGGGAAGACAACAATATGAATATGAACCAGTACAAAGGCGTATTCTTGTTTGGATTGTAGTTATTGTACTGCCCAAAAATTTGATAAATTAGCCTCATTGGCTAGCAACCTACTGATTTGATAAGTATACTAATATTTGACACATCTATTATCTAAGTTTGAAAGGATAGATAGATGAATTAATAGCGAAGGGAGAGGAAAAAACCAAAGAACCAGAAAAACTGCTGCTGCCAATGCAGTAAAATAATGCGAGATAGGACCCACTGAAACAGCCACAAGTTGCTTTTGATTGGTCGCCTGATATTCTGGCTGGGCAGCCAATTGATTGGCAATAGTCCAGAAAAATAAGGAGTACGTCACGATTTGGTGTTTTTCATTTTCAATGGGAGGATACACATATGAATATAGTACTCTGGCAGCACTACCTACATGCTCGACTACCTACATGTCGACACAGGCTCGAAGCAAGGGTTGCGCCGCACCCTAGGCTCGCTCACTTGCCTGGTCGATCGTCGGTGATCTCCAAAATGAGGCACGCCGGTCGAGCACAGCGCGCTCAAGGTTCGGGATGAGAATGGACCGGGTTGACCCAACGGGTCCATGAAACTGTGGTTTGGTCCTTATGGAAAACCAGGAATGGAACTTGTTCTTTTTGAATGCAGGTTCTTGTATGAAATGATTCCCGATTTTTGCCGGAATGTTGATTAACTTCCGTTTCGGCAGAAATCGGGCACTCCTAGTTTAAGAAAATTAGCAAAGGTCATGCCGGATTTTTCCGTGCATTTAACCAATTATTTGTTTTTTATTAGTGCAAAGATGTGTGACAACGACGAGGCTGGATGTTCTAAGCGCATCAGCGCTGAAGGAGAACTCAGACCTCCGAATAAACAATTGACATTCTGGGAGGCGGCCCAGCGTCTAGAAGACGATGAAGAATACCATCCTTTGGAGAGCGAGGATGATGAGATGGAAGACGCGGAGGAAGAAGCTGAAGGAAGGGCGGACGATGAAACCACTGATGGCGGCGAGGGCACAGGGAGTGGTAGCAACCCTCCTAAGAAGAAGAAGCCGAAGGACCGGCGCCCGAACACGGCGGCGGCAGTGGGAGGAATTTACGAAGTGAGCCCATCAGGGGTTCCTTTGGATCCCGCCTTATCGTCAAAGATGCGGTGGGCAAGTGGCGGCGATCACCGGACAACCATCTCGATCAACACCGAGAATCTCCGGCATAAAGATAATGGCCCTTGCGCACTCCTCTTCGAGAAGTCTGACGCAAGATACAAGTTCCCCGCTAAGTATCAGAACACAAATTATCATGGGAACGAAGTAAACAAATCCGCCCTCACAAAGATGAGCACCGCCCTGGCCAGCTGGAGAACCCGGATAAAGAAGAAGATCTATAAAGAAGGAAAAAGTCTCGAGGAGATCCAGAAGATTGACCCGCAGATCACCGAAGATCAGTTCCGGGAGTTCAAGGAGAGGTGTGAATCCGAAAGAGCCCTGGCCAATAGTAATCGGGAAAAGGCGCTGCAGGCGATGAATATAGGTCATCACCATCTCGGATCTGGTGGATAAAGAACCGCGAAGGCCAAATGGAATAAGGAGGACGAAGAGTATAGATCCAAGGGGATAGAAAACCCCTTTGCTAAATTCGAACCCGGGCAGGTTCGAAACTTCATCAGGGCCCGTTACCATGTGGACCCAAAAACCAAACAACTCACCGCGGATCCTGCGGTGAAGGAATTCGAGGAAATTGTGGTAAGTATAATCTAATTACCGGTGATCAACACGATTGCAATCTAATCGATGATCTAAATGATTCACTGTTACTTCTTCTGCAGGAGGAGGAAATTGTTGCTAGTCATGGATACCAGGGTTCCTCATCCTGTGGGTTGACGGCCACCGGTGGGATAACCCTTTTAACAGGCGATGAACCGGCCAAGAAAATAGAGCCGATTACTGAAGAAGCCGTCATCTGGCCGTCTGGCCGCCGGGGTAAGAATTGGGTGGATCATTTTGGTCCACCGCCGAGGACGCATGTGGCGCTGGGGGAAGGAGCGAGGAGGAAAACAGAGAGGTTCAAGAACTTAAGGCACAAGTGGCGCGGATCCCGCAGATCGTCCAAGACAACCTGGCAATCACCCTTACGTCCTTCCTGCCTACCTTGGTGGAGTCAATAGCGAACTGGAGTGCGGGTGGTTGAGTAGGGCCGTGCCCGATTCCAAGCATGGTCAGCAGCCACTCGAACAACGCGGCGCCGACGAATCAGGCGAACTACGTGTTCGTGACTCCGCCCGCTAGCACCGCGGCGCCGCAAGTGTTTGTGACTCCCCCTGCCATCACCGCGGCGCCGGAGTACATGTTGGTGCCCCCCCCTGCCATCGTCGTGGCGGCACCGGAGCTCCAAGCACCCGTCGGTAGGGAGAATACACCGGCGGCCAGCACCGCGCCATCAAGCAGCCCTTCCGTCTCTTGCACGCCCGTCGCCGTATGCGGTTTGTCGACATTAGCCGATCTCGACGCCATCACGGTAAACAAATTTCTTTAATTACCGCCTTTCATGCCATCTATATATTACTCTTGTGGCATCTCGCTCTGACGACGCCGTACATGTTTTCCGCAGACGGATGTTCCTTGCACTCTCTTATGCTACGTGAACAACGAGCTGAGGGATGTTGCCAAGGGTACCATCGTTCAACCCTTGCAGCGCACGTTCCACTCAAAGACGATGCCAGATAGCGTGCACAGGGTTAAAATTAGTCGGGTGCTAAGGGGCTGCGACGACCTGGAACCTCCCATTCAACCCCCAGGAGCGGATGAAGAAGAGCCGTATGTCCTCAGAAGTTGCTTCGGCTTGTTCTTGCTATGGCCAAAGAGCATGATCCGTTTGGGGATGGCGGGGGCCATCACGCCACAGACAACAGCACCGCCTGTCGTGCCAGCGACAAGCGGTGGCAAGGCCCTCGCCGTCACCTCCACGCGGTGGGTCGGATGATCATGTTGATGATATGCACATGGCGCAGATCCGCCGAGGACTTCAAGACTGGAATGATCACTTCTTCAAAGACTCGGTTTGGCAACGAAGAAGACCTAGTGGCCCCACAGAGAAAGCCACTATCACCAAGCGTCTGCTTGGTTCTCGAGACGCCTCAGCTTGCGCCTTCTGAGCCAGCTGATACAACCAACTGCCCTTTATTCTAAGCCCCGACACTACATAGGCGGCGGTGCTCGATTCATGCCTGCCCGCTCTCCAAAAGGAAAAAAGGGCAGGAAAAGAAAATCTAGCAACTCGAGCCAGCCGGTGGCGTCTACAACTGTGAATCCGATCAGGTTTCGGGACGGGCCACCAATACCCGAGGGTATTATGTGGAGGATTCATGTGGCGGGTGAGCCCATGCTACCTAAGAATTTGCGAAAGCTCGCCAGTTCGGAACTGCAGAGTGTGCATGACGGCGTGCTGACGAAAGAGAGACGCCTTCTATCGGAGAAAGATCCCTCGCACCCAGTATTCGTGGTTAAGGTTCCACCAGTCTTGGGCTTCACGACACGCCTCATGGATCTGTTCTTCCTGCGGTTCGAATACATCTTCAATATGTTCCACCTATACCCGCTGCACTATACCATGGTCCGTCTCTTTTCTCTCAGCCTGGCCATGCAGATCATTAGAGAGAACACACCGGGCATCGCTATAGTGGACCCCTACTACATGTGTGACGGCTGCTTGGGTTCCCCCGACGAACGACGTATCGTGGCCTCGTACCTAAAAAGAATCCTCGTGGCGAACAAGACAAAGGAATACATTCTCGTGCCTTACTTTCTCGAGTAAGTCGTTATTCAGTCGCCACCGTCGATTGGCTTTATTAGATCATCATCATTATTTTTTCAACACATTCCATTTGAATTTTTTGCGCAGAGATGAACACTGCACGCTCATCTCCTTATCGCCGAAGCATTCCCACGCCACGTATTTCGACTCGGGGAGTCTAGAAAAGAAGAAAAACTACGACAAGATCAAGGAAGTTCTGGATGATGCTCGCACTGGCTTTGCCTCGACGGAAGGCACCAGCTTCGTGCGTAAGAAGGTCAAGTTCGGCAGGCACGTCTTCAACCACGCATGTGAGTTCCCTGCGTGAAGCAGCCGGAAAATAGTAAGAAGGAAGCCTACGCACTCCATCACATGAGGGCCCTACTTGACCAGAATTCTCGCTGGCCGGATCATCTCAAACAGTGGGCGAAGCAAAGGCCAAGATCAATGATTCGGATATTAGACAAGAGATGTATCGCATCCAAAGCAGTTTGGGGCAATCATCTTCGTGATGTCATGACCTCGGGGATCTTCTACGGAGGAAATATCGAATAACCGTGACATAGAAGATCGCCTAGAGATGCAGGGTGACTATAGGAAGTTCATGACGAGGCGTCCTCCGTTCCTAAGCCGAGCCGTAAGGCTTGATGTTGGTCTAGTTGTAGTTGCAAACTATAGATGACCTTCGTGTGTGTTTTTGCTTATTATTATTATATATCAATCAATGCTTGGTTTTTTTGCTTACTCTTTGGTTCTCGGACGACAAGTGTGAGTTATTTTTGTCTTTTTCGAGAATATGCCGATGATTGAAATGTCGTGGCACAATATATATGTGAATATGCTATGACGGGATTGAGCCTTGTGATATGCACAAGTCCGTGAATTGTGCATCCTACTTGGCTCACAGTCCGTCATAAGCAATTCCTGTCCAACGACCTAGCTAGTTATATATGAGGAATGCTTTTCGAGTTATTTTGTCTTTTCGAGAATATGCCGATGATTGAAATGTCGTGGCACAATATATATGTGAATGTGCTATGACGGGATTGTGAGCCTTGTGATATGCACAAGTCCAGGAATTGTACATCCTACTTGGCTCACAGTCCCGTCATAAGCAATTCCTGTGTCCAACGACCTAGCTAGTTATATATGAGGCATGCTTTTGAGTTATTTTTTCTTTTTCGAGAATATGCCGATGATTGAAATGTCGTGGCACAATATATATGTGAATGTGCTATGACGGGATTGTCACTTGTGATATGCACAAGTCCGTAAATTATGCATCCTACTTGGTCGACAGTCCGTCATAAGCAATTCCTGTGTCCAACGACCTAGCTAGTTATATATGAGGCATGCTTTTCGAGTTATTTTGTCTTTTCGAGAATATGCCGATGATTGAAATGTCGTGGCACAATATATATGTGAATGTGCTATGACGGGATTGTACCTTGTGATATGCACAAGTCCAGAATTGTGCATCCTACTTGGTCGACAGTCCGTCATAAGCAATTCTGTGTCCAACAACCTAGCTAGTTATATATGAGGCATGATTTTGAGTTATTTTTGTCTTTTCGAGAATATGCCGATGATTGAAATGTCGGCACAATATATATGTGAATGTGCTATGACGGGATTGTCACTTGTGATATGCACAAGTCCGTGAATTGTGCATCCTACTTGGCGATCCCGTCATAAGCAATTCATGTGTCCAACGACCTAGCTAGTTATATATGAGGCATGCTTTTGAGTTATTTTTGTCTTTTCGAGAATATGCCGATGATTGAAATGTCGTGGCACAATATATATGTGAATGTGCTATGACGGGATTGTTAGCCTTGTGATATGCACAAGTCCGTGAATTGTGCATCCTACTTGGCTAAATTCCGTCATAAGCAATTCGTGTCCAACGACCTAGCTAGTTATATATGAGGCATGCTTTTCGAGTTATTTTGTCTTTTCAAGAATATGCCGATGATTGAAATGTTGTGGCACAATATATATGTGAATGTGCTATGACGGGATTGTTAGCCTTGTGATATGCACAAGTCCGAGAATTGTGCATCCTACTTGGCTATGATCCGTCATAAGCAATTCCTGTGTCCAACGACCTAGCTAGTTATATATGAGGCATGCTTTTCGAGTTATTTTTGTCTTTTTTGAGAATATGCCGATGATTGAAATGTCGTGGCACAATATATATGTGAATGTGCTATGACGGGATTGTTAGCCTTGTGATATGCACAAGTCCAGGAATTGTGCATCCTACTTGGCTAACAGTCCCGTCATAAGCAATTCCTGTGTCCAACGACCTAGATAGTTATATATGAGGCATGCTTTTCGAGTTATTTTTGTCTTTTTCGAGAATATGCCGATGATTGAAATGTCGTGGCACAATATATATGTGAATGTGCTATGACGGGATTGTTAGCCTTGTGATATGCACAAGTCCAGGAATTGTGCATCCTACTTGGCTAATGGTCCCGTCATAAGCATATTCCTGTGTCCAACGACCTAGCTAGTTATATATGAGGCATGCTTTTCGAGTTATTTTTGTCTTTTCGAGAATATGCGATGATTGAAATGTCGTGGCACAATATATATGTGAATGTGCTATGGCGGGATTGTTAGCCTTGTGATATGCACAAGTCCGTGAATTGTGCATCCTACTTGGCTAACGGTCCGTCATAAGCAATTCTGTGTCCAACAACCTAGCTAGTTATATATGAGGCATGCTTTTCGAGTTATTTTTGTCTTTTTCGAGAATATGCCAATGATTGAAATGTCGTGGCACAATATATATGTGAATGTGCTATGACGGGATTGTTAGCCTTGTGATATGCACAAGTCCAGGAATTGTGCATCCTACTTGGCTAACATTCCCGTCATAAGCAATTCCTGTCCAACGACCTAGCTAGTTATATATGAGGCATGCTTTTCGAGTTATTTTTGTCTTTTCGAGAATATGCCGATGATTGAAATGTCGTGGCACAATATATATGTGAATGTGCTATGACGGGATTGTGAGCCTTGTGATATGCACAAGTCCGTGAATTGTGCATCCTACTTGGCTCAGTCCGTCATAAACAATTTCGTGTCCAACGACCTAGCTAGTTATATATGAGGCATGCTTTTCGAGTTATTTTTGTCTTTTTCGAGAATATGCCGATGATTGAAATGTCGTGGCACAATATATATGTGAATGTGCTATGACGGATTGTCGACCTTGTGATACGCAAGTCCGGGAATTGTGCATCCTACTTGGCTCATAGTCCCGTCATAAGCAATTCACGTGTCCAACGACCTAGCTAGTTATATATGAGGCATGCTTTCGAGTTATTTTTGTCTTTTTCGAGAATATGCCGATGATTGAAATGTCGTGGCACAATATATATGTGAATGTGCTATGACGGGATTGTCATCCTTGTGATATGCACAAGCCCCGGAATTGTGCATCCTACTTGGTGAGTCCGTCATAAGCAATTCCTGTGTCCAACGACCTAGCTAGTTATATATGAGGCATGCTTTTCGAGTTATTTTTGTCTTTTTCGAGAATATGCCGATGATTGAAATGTCGTGGCACAATATATATGTGAATGTGCTATGACGGGATTGTCAGCCTTGTGATATGCACAAGTCCAGGAATTGTGCATCCTACTTGACAAAGTCCGTCATAAGCAATTCATGTGTCCAACGACCTAGCTAGTTATATATGAGGCATGCTTTTCGAGTTATTTTTGTCTTTTCGAGAATATGCCGATGATTGAAATGTCGTGGCACAATATATATGTGAATGTGCTATGGCGGGATTGTTAGCCTTGTGATATGCACAAGTCCGTGAATTGTGCATCCTACTTGGCTACAAATCCGTCATAAGCAATTCTGTGTCCAACGACCTAGCTAGTTATATATGAGGCATGCTTTTGAGTTATTTTTGTCTTTTCGAGAATATGCCGATGATCGAAATGTCGGCACAATATATATGTGAATGTGCTATGACGGGATTGTTAGCCTTGTGATATGCACAAGTCCGGGAATTGTGCATCCTACTTGGCTAATGTCCCGTCATAAGCAATTCTGTCCAACGACCTAGCTAGTTATATATGAGGCATGCTTTTCGAGTTATTTTTGTCTTTTCGAGAATATGCCGATGATTGAAATGTCGTGGAACAATATATATGTGAATGTGCTATGACGGATTGTGAGCCTTGTGATATGCACAAGTCCGGGAATTGTGCATCCTACTTGGCTCACGGTCCGTCATAAGCAATTTCCTGTGTCCAACGACCGAGCTATTCATATATGAGGCTTGCTTGTCGAGTTATTTTTGTCTTTTTCGAGAATATGCCGATGATTGAAATGTCGTGGCACAATATATATGTGAATGTGCTATGACGGGATTGTCGACCTTGTGATATGCACAAGTCCGTGAATTGTGCATCCTACTTGGCGACAAGTCCCGTCATAAGCAATTCTGTCCAACGACCTAGCTAGTTATATATGAGGCATGCTTTTCGAGTTATTTTTGTCTTTTTCGAGAATATGCCGATGATTGAAATGTCGTGGCACAATATATATGTGAATGTGCTATGACGGGATTGTCAGCCTTGTGATATGCACAAGTCCAGGAATTGTGCATCCTACTTGGCTCACAGTCCCGTCATAAACAATTCCTGTGTCCAACAACCTAGCTAGTTATATATGAGGCATGCTTTTCGAGTTATTTTTGTCTTTTTCGAGAATATGCCGATGATTGAAATGTCGTGGAACAATATATATGTGAATGTGCTATGACGGGATTGTCAGCCTTGTGATATGCACAAGTCCAGGAATTGTGCATCCTACTTGGCTGACAGTCCCATCATAAGCAATTCATGTGTCCAACGACCTAGCTAGTTATATATGAGGCATGCTTTTCGAGTTATTTTTGTCTTTTTCGAGAATATGCCGATGATTGAAATGTCGTGGCACAATATATATGTGAATGTGCTATGACGGGATTGTTAGCCTTGTGATATGCACAAGTCCAGGAATTGTGCATCCTACTTGGCTAACAAATCCCGTCATAAGCAATTCTGTACAACGACCTAGCTAGTTATATATGAGGCATGCTTTTCGAGTTATTTTGTCTTTTCGAGAATATGCCGATGTTTGAAATGTCGTGGCACAATATATATGTGAATGCTATGACGGGATTGTTAGCTTGTGATATGCACAAGTCCGTGAATTGTGCATCCTACTTGGCTAATTCCGTCATAAGCAACTCCTGTGTCCAACGACCTAGCTAGTTATATATGAGGCATGCTTTTGAGTTATTTTTGTCTTTTCGAGAATATGCCGATGATTGAAATGTCGTGGCACAATATATATGAATGTGCTATGGCGGGATTGTGAGCCTTGTGATATGCACAAGTCCGGAATTGTGCATCCTACTTGGCTCACAGTCCGTCATAAGCAATTCCCGTGTCCAACGACCTAGCTAGTTATATATGAGGCATGCTTTTCGAGTTATTTTTGTCTTTTCGAGAATATGCCGATGATTGAAATGTCGTGGCACAATATATATGTGAATGTGCTATGACGGATTGTCGCCTTGTGATATGCACAAGTCCGTGAATTGTGCATCCTATACTTGGTGACGGTCCGTCATAAGCAATCTGTGTCCAACGACCTAGCTAGTTATATATGAGGCATGCTTTTCGAGTTATTTTTGTCTTTTCGAGAATATGCCGATGATTGAAATGTCGTGGCACAATATATATATGTGAATGTGCTATGACGGATTGACCTTGTGATATGCACAAGTCCGAATTGTGCATCCTACTTGGCTCACAGTCCGTCATAAACAATTCTGTGTCCAACAACCTAGCTAGTTATATATGAGGCATGCTTTTCGAGTTATTTTTGTCTTTTCGAGAATATGCCGATGATTGAAATGTCGTGGCACAATATATATGTGAATGTGCTATGACGGGATTGTCGACCTTGTGATATGCACAAGTCCGTGAATTGTGCATCCTACTTGGACATCCCGTCATAAGCAATTCATGTCCAACGACCTAGCTAGTTATATATGAGGCATGCTTTTAGAGTTATTTTTGTCTTTTCGAGAATATGCCGATGATTGAAATGTCGTGGCACAATATATATGTGAATGTGCTGACGGATTGTTAGCCTTGTGATATGCACAAGTCCAGAATTGTGCATCCTACTTGGCTAACAGTCCGTCATAAGCAATTCTGTGGCCAACGACCTAGCTAGTTATATATGAGGCATGCTTTTCGAGTTATTTTTGTCTTTTCGAGAATATGCCGATGATTGAAATGTCGTGGCACAATATATATGTGAATGTGCTATGACGGATTGTTAGCCTTGTGATATGCACAAGTCCGGAATTGTGCATCCTACTTGGCTAACAGTCCCGTCATAAGCAATTCCTGTGTCCAACGACCTAGCTAGTTATATATGAGGCATGCTTTTCGAGTTATTTTTGTCTTTTCGAGAATATGCCGATGATTGAAATGTCGGCACAATATATGTGAATGTGCTATGGCGGGATTGTTAGCCTTGTGATATGCACAAGTCCGTGAATTGTGCATCCTACTTGGCTAACAGTCCCGTCATAAGCAATTCTGTGTCCAACGACCTAGCTAGTTATATATGAGGCATGCTTTTCGAGTTATTTTTGTCTTTTCGAGAATATGCCGATGATTGAAATGTCGTGGCACAATATATATGTGAATGTGCTATGACGGGATTGTTAGCCTTGTGATATGCACAAGTCCGTGAATGTGCATCCTACTTGGCTAACGGTCCGTCATAAGCAATCTGTGTCCAACGACCTAGCTAGTTATATATGAGGCATGCTTTTGGAGTTATTTTGTCTTTTCGAGAATATGCCGATGATTGAAATGTCATGGCACAATATATATGTGAATGTGCTATGACGGGATTGTTAGCGTTGTGATATGCACAAGTCCAGGAATTGTGCATCCTACTTGGCTAACAGTCCCGTCATAAGCATATTCCTGTGTCCAACGACCTAGCTAGTTATATATGAGGCATGCTTTTCGAGTTATTTTTGTCTTTTTCGAGAATATGCCGATGATTGAAATGTCGTGGCACAATATATATGTGAATGTGCTATGACGGGATTGTTTGTGATATGCACAAGTCCAGGAATTGTGCATCCTACTTGGCTAACAGTCCCGTCATAAGCATATTCCTGTGTCCAACGACCTAGCTAGTTATATATGAGGCATGCTTTTTGAGTTTGCTCTTTTTGATTTAAGAGTACTTTCTATAAGTGTATCTTCATATGCGACTTTAATTATACATGTTTTTTCAATCACCGGTTAGTTATTATTGTCAACTTGTAGATGACGTGGTACGTCGTGTACAAGGGACGGGTTCGAGTCTCGATGATTGGGAAGACTGCCGAACAGTGCACCGTTTCAGCGGCAATAGCTACAAAGGGTACAACACTATGGCGGAGGCGGAAGATAGATACACGCGCTATCTAGCGGGAGTTAGGACAAGGAACCGGATGAAGACCTACACCTTCGTCAGGCGGTGATCATGCTTATCTTCTTTGGTTATTTATCCGCGTTTGTGTCTAGCTAGCTAGTTTAGATGTCTAGTCGAGCTTCCGAGCTCTAACTTGTTCGATCGACACATGTATTCGCATGTCACCAACTACTACTTTGTAACATGATCAAAACAATGTAACTTGGACTATGTATTCATGTATGAGACTTATCTATATGTATTTGTTTCAATCTTGTTTTTCATATCGAGTATTTATATATATAATTGTATATCTTGTATCTGTGTGTGTATATCTGCTGTAATATTGTATATAATCTGTATTGCATATAATCTGGCTTGGAAATTAAAAAAAAACAAAAAATACATCTGTGGCGCACATGTTCTACCTTCTGTGGCGCACTACACCTAAAGCGCACCATGGATGTTTAGTGGCGCACTGGGTAGTGCGCCACAGAAGATCCAAGGGGTAGCGCACCACGCCAAACTTCTGGCGCACTGGGTGGTGCGCGCCTATCTCTACAACCGTGGCGCACTAGGCGGCGCCACGGCTGAGATAGCCAGAAGGCGTGGCGCACTACAGGTGCGCCACGGATGGGCCTTTTAGGTGCGCCACAGACGACCATTTTCCTAGTAGTGAACATGGCAGTGTAAGAGAGGTGCGATGCATGTTGCCTGGATTGGTCATACTAACTGTACGAACATGACAATGAAGTCGATGAAGAGGTGACGTGAAAGTGCAGTGAGTCGAGATCAGGAGGAGCCCGAGGAGACGACAAGTCAAGATTAGGGAGAGATTGTTGGGCTTATAGCTCCTATGCGACGTCTTTACATGGAATTGGAAGGAACACGACATCGTTGAAAAGAATAGCTCGCACGCGACACTTCTGAAGCGGCAAATAGCTCCCGTGCGACACTTCCACTTAACCCCACGAGACCGTCAACGAGTTCGAATCAGCTGAGCACAGTAGGACCCACAGCCTCTCCACGTCACGGCGGAACTCACCTGATGTCCACCTCATATCGTGGGACCCACCCTGTGGTTGAAGAGAGCCGTTGGCCCCGATCCGTCCCGCACCCGAGCACTCCCGCCACCGTTCCAACATCTCATCCCCTTCTGTTTTCTTCTCCGGCGAGCAAGTGCGGCAACGCCGGCGAGGGATGTCGAGCTCTGCTTCCTCCCACCGCTCATGGCCTCGGTATGGTGCGGTGCCGATGAGGAGGTGCCCCGATTGCCCCCGTACCGCGCCCCTGAAGCGGCTTGTCACATCCACCGACAAGAACGGCAACATTGGTCGGGAATTTGTGAAGTGTGAGAGCAAGCCCGAGCCGGGAAAGGTGAGATCTGAGTGTTCCGAGCGCCAATTTTCGCTTTTCTTTCGAAATTTCATGCATTTCATCGAATTTGGGATTTAGGGTTCATCTCTGCGATTTCAGGAACTGCCAAAATGTGGGCATTTTGAGTGGCTTGATGAGTACATCGAGCGAATTGGGGTGGAGGTAGCATCCCGGGAGCTCGAAAACCCGTCCGTGGTGGAGCAATTGGGATGTGGCAACCCCATTTCCGCTGGTACTACGGTGGATGCGGAAGTGAAGGCCGAGCTAAAGAAGATGAACAAGCAGCTAAGACAAATCATCGAATTGAAGAAGCAGGACAATCTGATGGCCGGTTTTTTTTATTTTGTGTAATTTCTCGGATTAGTTTATCTCCTCATCGTTAGTCATTAGACAGTAGCGATCGGTGTTCGAGTGATGCTTTGTAATGGATGTAATGGTCTATGTCTTTGGCTTGAATAAAATGCAACACAAATTCGGGCTAATTTTGAGCTGCTCTGTTTTCGAAAGCAGTGTTTCTTCAGTTTCGTCAGTGTTCCTTTTATCAGTGTGCAGGGGGCGCCCGTGTGCAGGGGAGGGGAGGGGTTGAAAAGTAAAAAAACAATTGACGAGGATTGAAAAAGGCCAGGCCCAAATATAACCTAGCCATGCCAAAATGGACGTATCCAGGCCCAATAGTAACTATATGTTGATTGGGCAAAAAAAAATGGTACTCACGTTACAATCTAAATAGGAACGTGTGAATCTGCAGATACTCGTGCTCAGGTTGCAATCTTTTTTTTTTGCAAAAGTACATATATAAATGAAGTCCAAAGATATCCATTTAACTAACATAACTTGGGCGCTCCTTTAACTTATGTAAATATGTAAATGTCTTATTTGAAAATGAACCATGTGTTGTATGAACTTGTTTTTGTGTCTTTTGTTTTATACACTTGTAAATATATAAATATTGCACGAGTATTATATGAACTTGTTTTTGTGTCTTTTGTTTTATACACTTGTAAATATATAAATATTGCACGAGTATTATATGAACTTGTTTTTGTGTCTTTTGTTTTATACACTTGTTGTTTTGGGTGTTTTGACAAATGACAATACAATAAAAATAAAACAGATTGCAATGAAACAAGGGATAGATAATATTGAGGGCGATAATATTGGGATAACATTACTTATATTAGATAGGGAGATCGATAACATTACAATAAAAATAAAAAGTACAATAATATAGGGAAGGCGGAATAGGCGCCGCCTAAACCTGGCTAGCCACTAAACCCTAACCCCTACTCCATCGGTGGAGGCGGTGCAGTGCCGCATTCCGGCCGCATTCCACGCCCGCCTCCGCTGGTCCCGCTTCCATTGCTCCTCCCGGAAGGCCCGCCATTGGCCTCCCGTGCTCCTCCTCCCACTGCTCGCCTTTTCTTCAAGGCGTCTTGGGCGCCTTCTCCTCCCACTTGGCGAGCCTCCTTGCCTCCTCCTTCGCCGCCTTAGCCCAAGAGGGCTTGAGGGGAGGTCGCCACGGGAGGTTGGGGACGGGGTTGTGGACGATGGGGCCCTGGTCTCCCCAGGGGCAGGGCGGGGACTTCTCCTTCTTGCCACGCTTGGGGCGGGGGCGGCGCGTGGCTGCTCCCACCACTGCTTGTGGTCCGGGTGGTTGTCCTCGTCGCTGAGTTCTTCGTCGGAAGGGGGAGGTCGCCATGGTCGGAGTGTTTGGGGGGCGGCTGGGAGGAGGCAAAGGGACGGGCTCGAGGTTGAAGAGATGAGGGGCAAGATGAGATGAGGAGGCAAAGGCGTTTTGCCTATTTATTGAGGGCGGAGCGTGAAGGGCGGCGTGGGAATCCAGCGTCGCGTTGGCGTAGACGCCGAGACGAGACGCGTCCCTGCATGCATGATCAATGCGAAAGAGACGGGAAGCGGGGCAGCGGGCATGATCAATGCGAAAGAGAGAAAAAAATAGCTAGGATGACGCCTGCATGCATGCATGTGCATTAATGCGAAGAGAGAAAACGTCAAGGTAGTTGTTCATTGGCACACAAGAAAAATCGGTGGGAGTAATATTGACTTTTGTATGGCGCATGAACGGATGGAAGTAAATTTGATCAAGAAAGTTGTTCGACGACACTTATTTAATGGGGCAGCGCTGTTGCACGCAAAATAGCTAGATCGCGACGCTTAGGGGCAGCTGCATGCATGGTGCAGCCCGCCAGACGCCGAGACGAGACGCGTGCTGCATGCGTGTGGGAAGCGGGCGCGTGATCAATGCGAAAGAGAGAAAAAATAGCTAAGATGCGACGTCAGAACCCTGCACCGCCGCCGACCACATCTTTGCATGCATGGTGCAGCCCGCCGCCAGCGCCCTCGCATGCCACGCTCGGTCCAACGGTCTCGAGTGTGCCAACGTTGTACGTTATATTTATTACATATTTTAGATTTTGATATTTTTTCTGCTGGTCATAGTGACATGCATACTCCCTCTGTCCTCAAATAAGTGTACGTTTGGTTTCAAAATTTGTCCACAAAAAATGTACTTCTACCTTTCCAATGCACTTGGGCATCCACTATGTAGTCCATAAGGCTATCCACAAGCCAAAAAGTAGTCCATAAGACTGCCCTAAGACTAGTCATAGTGGGAGTAACTTTTAGTTAGTAACATGCATGTACATGCAATGCCAATTAGGCAAATTGGTGACATGGCATGACAATTAATGAAGAAAGAGAGAGAGGTAGTAACTTAGGGCATCACCTATGTATAAGGTAAACTTTAGCCATAAGGTGGGACCCATCTTCCTTGTAAAATCTTCCACTATGTATAAGGTGAACTTTAGCTATAAGCTGGGACCCACATGTCTCATCCTACATACTCATGCATGAGAGGGAAGAGAGAGTAAATTATTTTCTATTGCTTGTGGACAACCCATAAGCTTAAGGTCACCTACAAGCTTATGGACAACTCTTATTTCTTCCACTATGTATAAAGTAGACTACAAGCATTGCCACATAGGACTTAAGGTGTGGTTTTTTGCACATAGTGGATGCCCTTAGCTAGTTACCATAACATCACACATAACCAAGATCATATGAGTCTACAACCTAATTAATTAGCTCTTGCATGACACCATACATATGTTATCACCCACTATGAAGGTAGTAACATCAACTAGTAACATGTGCAAGTTACTAGTCTTAGTTACTTAGCACTATGACCAGCCTAAGGCTATCCACAAGCCAAAATAACATAGATGTGGTATCATGCAAAGTCTCATTTATTACAATGAACCTGAGGGGAGTAAGTTTGATTGGAGAAAGTTGTTACACGTAAACTTATTTAATGCGACGGAGGAGTAAACATACCGCTGCAATTGTTGGACGTAAAATAGCTAGATCGGACGCTTAGGGGCGCAACATGCCCGCATGGTGCAGCCCGCCCGCTAACGCCCTCGCATGCCACGCCGCATGCCACGCGGTTGCACGTAAAACGATGAAGCCAATCAGATTCCGTAATCATCCATCCCACGGATCGCCAAGAGCTAGCCACGAAATCCTTCTAAGAGACGCCAACCAATCGTTGCGAACAAGCCCTTCCACGGATCGCCAGAGCCACCCGCGGAATCCTTCTAGAAGACGCGATCGACGGCCACAAGATGTCGCGCTAGGGTTAGATCTACGGTCCTCATTCGCCTCGGGTTAGCGGGGTTTAGGATGCATCAACGGGTTTCAGAAGTTTGACCAAACATTCAAATGTGCATAACTAATTCAAAAAAAATCAAAAAAATACAAAACCTTCGCATGGTGTCATGTTATGTCACATAGTTGTGAGGAAAAATATAAAACTTGGTCTATTGATCATATTTCAAAAAACCCTTCACAAAATGACCTATCTCCTCCGAGGTTTTTTGGCTTTCGGGTCAAATGACCAATGATATGGCTAGAATCAAGGCATAGTTTGTGATAATGTGCCCATATTTGGCATGCATGTCTATAATGGGATGACTAACAATGTTGTAGCACAAAGTTTTCCTTTTCGACGCATAGAAAAATCATTTTCTATTTTCTGAGTGCCGAAAGAGGGGCGGATTTGTGAAGCAACCACCAAATTGAAGTTTCAAAATGGTAACATCCTATTTTTCCAAAATACTAGACCACCTAGAATGTACAATTTCCCAACCTGAGTATCTCAAACCTTTTATTCCATCCCTGGTGAAAAAGACAAATCCTGCCGAATCGGCTGGAAGTGGGTAAGATATGAACTACAAGTACATGATTCCATGCTGATTTTTGTAAAAATAATTTTAGCTTCACAACATGCTATTTCATCGAGAGATCCAATGGTAGTTTTGCGAGCCTCATTTCTAGCTAAGAATATTTATGAAAACCCTTCAAGTTTGACCAGACATTCAAATGTGCATAACTAATTCAAAAAATAAAAAAATACAAAACCTTCAAGATGGTGTCATGTTATGTGACATAGTTCGAGGAAAAATATCTAACTTGGTTTTAGAAATGGTCGAAAAAAACTTGCTTAGAAATGGGGTGGTTTACCCTAGCTTTGGAGCCCATTTCTACCCCATTTTGGGTGAGGGTGAGTTGTACTTCACAAAAGGGATCAGGATGAGGATGAGTTGTATTGTACATATGAGAAAAACGTTGGAAGCTCATACAAACATAGAAAAGTGACATAGCTACATATGTTGAAATTCAAATTTACCATCATATTTGAATTTTGTCCAAATTATCAACAAGTGACAAATTATTATAATAACAAATGTTTACAACAACAAGTGCCAAATTATTACAACAACAAGTGTCAAATGTTTACAACAATAACAAATGTTTACAACAATAACAAATGTTTACAATAACAAATGTCTATTTCTTTTGGCTCTTTTTACCCCTCGTTTTCTTCTCCTTCACAAGTTTCACACCACACAATAGGTTTATGCTCTTCTTTTTCTTACCATTACCATCTGGCCTCCCACAAGACGTCCAAGAGTCTCCTTCACCTCCTGCACCTCCTCAACAACCTCATGATCATGATCCAGCCTCAACAACTTGGTCACTTTGCACCGAGCCTCAACAACATGCTCATTTTGCACGAGCCTCAACAACAGGATCATTTTGCACGAGCCTCAACAACAGGCTCATTTTGCACGAGCCTCAACAACAGGCTCATTTTGCACTAGAGCCTCAACAACAAGGCTCATTTTGCCCCTCATTTTGCACCGAGCTTCCAAATCGAAACGGTGTGCCCTAAAGCCTCAACAGCTTGCACATCATCCTCCAAAACAAGTTCAGATTGCACCTCGGATCACCAAACATGATCCGTTAGTTCTCTTCTTTCTTTGGCCATTAATTCTTGCCCTTTTCACGGCCAAAGATTCGTCAACAACAAGAGGTGGGCCTTTTTCTCCACGCTTCCTCCTAAAAACAAGCAAGTTAGCTGGGGGAGAAAAATCATCAACAAGAAATGGGATAGATTTTGTATGAACATACTTTGGCTTTTCAGAAGTGTATCTGCACTTGGGTAGAGCCAGCTCGGTGTCCAAGTTCTTCACAGAGTTTGCATCTATTCTTGTTACCTTTTTGGGCCCTTTTTGGCTTGGCATCTTTCTTTTCATCTTTCTTTCCCTTCTTGATGCTCCCACCTTTCTCAAACCAAGCCTTGAATCTACTCTGCTTGGGCCTGCCAGCCTTTCTTTTCATCAAAGGAGGACACAAGGAGAACTGAATGTCCACTTCAGGCCACTGAGACTGATCTGTAAGTGCTGGAATTGTTGTTCCATATGCAGCCTTGAATTTTGCTACAGAATAATAATCATGCAAATATGGGTGCATATTTAGCTTGTGTTTGGAGGCCTAGAAAAGTATGGCATGCTCACAAGGCTTCCCAGTGTGTTGCCACTCAAGGCATGTGCATTCATGCAATTGAGTGTCAACAACATGCCTCCTGCCAGTCTTTGTATCTCTGACTTCAGCACCCCACAATGAGGATTTCTCAACACGCAAATGTGCAAGATTTCTCTCTGTTGACCACTGCTGGACAACATCAGGAAGCTTATCTCCTTGAAGAACATCACCAAGCCTTCTTCTCAATTCCCACAACCTCATGATCATGATCCTGATCTGGTCAACCATGTCATGGACAGGCAAGTCTTTTAACTCCTTCACTTTGTTGTTGAAACTTTCTGCCAAATTATTGTTGATATGATCACATTTGATGGCAGTGTTAAAACCAGACCTGTACCATAAAAGAGAATGGTAGGTTTCCAACCATGTAAAAAACTTGACCCTATCCTCCTCAGAGCATGCCGCCTGAGCATGCCGCCTTAATCTTCTCAAGGTGATATGAATGTGTCTGCCTGGTGTAAGATCTTGCTGCTGGCCACATGCGTCCAAAATCATCTCCTCTGAATTTTTTGATCAAATTCATCCACATATGGTCAAGCACTCCTCAAAGATGAGGGAAAACAATATTCACTGCATTTTCTAAACCTTTACATGCATCTGTGTGCACTGCCAATGGAGAGACTGGCCCTATGCATCTTTTCAACTGCATCATGAACCATGTCCATGATGCCTCGTCTCGAGTCGAAACATGCCAATAGCTACGTGGAACATCCAATTGTGTCCATCTAAAGCATTGCATGCTTGCTAGTTGACCATTCCACTTTCCAGTCAAGAAAGATGAGTCTATACTCAAATATGGATGAACCTGCTTTGAAGCCATCGATGCAAGGCTTTAAAGCCATGAAGAATTTAGAGAAGAAGACTTTCCCATCACCGTTACCTCAAGATCTATCTCCACAACACCGCCAGTGACCTCTTCTACTTACGCTTTGAAGTTATAAAGCATTCGAAAGGTATTTGCCCAATCACCATATAGCTCTTTCATTGCCCTTTGCTTTGCCTTCCACACTGTAGTATAATTCAGCTTAATGGGGTACCGCTTTTCCAAGTCTATTTTCAGTCTTTGCTTTGGTCTTTGTTTGGTGTTGTGGCTAAAATGGGCTTGATATTTTCTGCAACCCATAATTGTGATGTCATCTTTGTAACTGTTTGAGAACTTGTAATGCAAGTATGAGGTTTTGGAATTTGATTCACTCTTATTGTCCTTCCATCAAAGTTGGCGTCTAGTAGATATATACCACTTGCAAGGCTTGGCACCACCATCATAACCTATGCATTTTGCATAGAACTTCTTTTATCACCCACATAGTCTTGGTAGCAAACTCACGTTTGTGCATATGTCCCAAACACATCCTGAATTCATCCATGCTTGGAAACAATCTCCCAACTTCAATAATCGGGTCCTCTTTGTCATAAACTGTTACTAGCTCATCATCATGTGCATCATCTACATGAACTACAGATTTTCCAACAACTCTAGATCTATATCCGCCTCTTCATCTCTTAAATGGTTGTCACCATCATTTGCAGCTTCATCCCTCTTCTTCTCCTTGTCTCATCATCTATAGGAATGCCAAAAAGCTTTGCCATTTCAATGTCATCTATTGGTGCAATGACCAAATCAAGTGGTCATGTATCTCAACCGAATTCCAATCAACATTACAATCCTTTGTGCATTACCATCTGCAGCCTCCTTGTGCATTAGCATCATCATCCTCCATCATAACACTTCCAACTCAGTAAGTATAGGCATTACTTTCCTTTGTGCAGCCCAATCATCCTCGACCATCGAGCAGCCAGCTTGAGGCCACATATCCAACCCTCGAATCGGTTTTAGATCAATGAGCTCGCTAAAACAGAACAGTTTTGCTTGTCCAACGCTTTCTCTCATCGATTTCATCAACTATATGTTCCCTGTCTCAACCCTAACATAGTCACATTTGCAATCATCAAATCGTAACAAAGAAACTTCTTGCCCCCAAACCACACTATCCCCAATTTTTTCCACCATTTTCCTTATGCCTCCTCTCCCATGTTTATTAGCTCTTGGGGATCAACATGTTCTAATTCCACCTCCCATTTAACAACCGTGTCTCTCTCAATGATCTGCGTCGCCATCAACTAAAACATCCCTAGAGGGAAAGAAATTTATGCGAAATTCGAAGGTTTGGCGCGCAACATCGTCTCCCCTATTTTTGGCGGGCACTGTGAGCTAGCGGAAGCGAACAAAGAGCTCAACCTTAGAGAAATTAAGTGCAGAGATACGGGATATACCGATTAGAAGTCCCCTCTCCATGCTCCATATCGTTCCTCGCCTGCTTCAAGACACCCGCCTCCACAATCTAGCATCAATGGGCACGCTCAGATCTCGAATTGAGAAGAATGGGAGAGGAATTAGCTTTCAAATGGCACTCACCACCTTCGCCGTCGAACGAAAGCGCCGCCGCCTAAATTAATTGTCGTTCCGCCGCCGGCGCCGAGAACGATGGGTGAGGTCCGCCGCCGCCGTCGGGGGAAGCTACAGTCAGTGTGACGCGTGCTCTCGGTCAGAAGCGGTTGGTTTGACTGGCTTGACTGGCTGTCCCAACCAACCGGTTTGGCTTAACCCTAAACTTGGAACAAAGTTAAATGTGTCCTTACGACCGATTTAAGGCCCGTGTGGCCCTGGGATATTAGTTGCCTCACATCCGTCGCATGCGAGCTATTCTTTTCAACGATGTCGCTTTCCTTCCAATTCCACGTAAAGACGTCGCATAGGAGCTATAAGCCCGAGATTGTTAGAGTTAATCTTGACCTAGTGCGGTTCAGTTAATTCTAAGTATGTGTTGAGTCTAATTAGGTAAGTGTTCTTGGTATTAGTAGTGCAAATGCATGCACGTGAGTCTACCAAGATGAGTCAGAGTTGGGTTCCAAGTACTGATCGGTTTATGATAGTTTGAGATATTGAGAGAATAATAACTTGTATTGATTTCAGCCATGGTGGGCTGTTTATATAGATTACAACTGACTTAGACTGCAAGACTAATAGAGATATAGTTACAATTTGAATAGGGATGGGAGAAGCGGATGGTGCCCTAGCCACACCGACCTATACTCTAATATCCCCCTGCAGTCTCAACGTCAGGAGTAACAATGTTGAGACTGGAGCGAATGTCTGTAAATGATGAAGTGGGGAGTCCTCTAGTAAAAATATCAGCAAATTGAGCGCTGGTAGGAACATGAAGAACTCGAACTTCACCAAGATCCACCTTCTCACGAACAAAGTGAATGTGAATCTCAATATGCTTCGTGCGCCGATGTTGAACAGGATTGGATGCCATGTAGACTGCAGAAATATTGTCACAATAAACAATGGTGGCTCGCTCCAGGGGTCGATGAAGCTCGACGAGTAGCTGACGCAGCCACACCGCCTCCGCCACGGCATGGGCAAGCGACCTATACTCAGCCTCAGCAAAAGACCTAGAAACAATTACCTGCCTTTTAGAACACCAAGAAGCAAGATTATCTCCTAAATAAACGCAAAATCCAGATGTGTACCGTCGAGTATCTGGAAAACCTGCCCAGTCTGCATCAGAATAAACTGTCAAGCTTGTAGGAGAATAAGAGTTTAGAAGAATATAGTGATCAAGAGTTCCTTTTAAATATCGAAGAATCCGTTTTACATGAGCAAGGTGAGGAGCACGAGGATCTTGCATGAAAGACATGCTTGCTGAACTGAATAAGAGATGTCGGGACGAGTGAGAGTGGCGTACTAAAGAGAACCAGTGATGCTACGGTAAAAAGTGGGATCAGAAACAGGATCACCATCGGCCGACAGTTTGGCACATATGTCATCCGGAGTGCGAGAAGATTGACAATCGGACATACCAACCCGTGAAAGCAAATCCAAAAGATATTGTCGTCGAGAAAGAAAAAAGAGAGGATTTTGTACGAGAAACATTAATGCAAAGAAAATGATGAAGAGGCCCTAAATCAGTCATGGAAAATTCACAATGAAGAGAAGAAATAATATGTTGGAGAAAAAAGAGTTAGAGCTAGCAGTAAGAACAATGTCATCAACATAAAGGATAAGATACGCAGTATGTTTGAAAGAACGAAAAATGAATAGAGAAGAATTAGATTTAGAAGATATAAAGCCAATGGTTTGAATGAAAGTACCAAAACATTGAAACCAGGCACGAGGAGCCTATTTGAGATCATAAAGATATTTTTTGAGTTAACAAACAAAATTTGGAGAAGAGGGATGCTCAAAACTAGAGGGTTGCTGACAATAGACAGTTTCATTAAGAGTACCATGGAGAAAAGCATGTTTAACATCAAGTTGATGAATCAGCCATGAAGAAGAAACGAAAAGACTAATAACAACATGAATAATGATTGGTTTGACAACAGGGGAGAAAGTCTCATCGAAATCAATGCCATGTTATTGTGAAAAACCGCGACAAACTCAGCGAGCTTTGTAACAAGCAAGAGTGCCATCAGAATGAAATTTGTGTCGAAAAACCCATTTTCCAGAAACAACATTAATGCCAGAAGGTTTGGGAACGAGAATCCATGTATTGTTTTGTTGAAAAGCATCAAATTCATCACGCATAGCTGAAAACCAAAGAGTATCAAGAAGATCACGTTTGTAGTATGTGGGTACAAGGAAAATTGTGGTTGTGGCTGTGAGATTGAGACGTTTAGAAGGGAGAAGAAAGCCACATTTACCACGAGTGCACATGCCATGATCATTTGTAGGTGGTTGAATAGGAACAACATTAGGTGGTAATGGGGGTGTGGAGGAAGACTCGACAATAGGTGTTGGTGGTTCGGGTGATGGGGTAGATGGTTCGGTGGTAGGGGTAGGGGAAGTGGTGCTACGAGGAGTGGACACGACAGTGGTGGGGGGTGGTGACAGGTTCCTGCCATGTCAGAGAATCAGGTGAAAGTTCTGCCGTGGCAAGCTGCCGCGACAGAGAAACCAGTGAAAATCCTGCCGCAGCAGGGGCGGCAGTGGGTTGAACGAAGGGTGTTTTGGTAGTGGAGGGATTGGCAGTTCGATTTGGGGAGTGAGTTTGGTGGAAGCATAAGGAAAATTATTTTCATCAAAAGTAACATGGCGAGAAACAATAACACGACCATTAGAGGGATCAAAACAACGATATCCTTTGTGATCATCAGAAAGGACAAGATGAATGCAAGGTAGGGAACGTGGTTCGAGTTTATTGGAGGTTGTAGAGGCAATGTTTGTAGAACAAAGGCAACCAAAAACACGCAAGAAAGAATAGTCTAGGTGAGATAAAAAAAGATTGAAAGGGCGAATAAAGATGACACGTTTTGGTGGGGCGAACATTGATGAGGAATGTGGCAGTGCGAAGAGCTTCAACCCAAAAACAAGAAGGAAGAGAGGCTTGCAAAAGTAAAGTGCGAAGAATGTCATTTATAGAACGAAGAGAAAATTCAGCTTTACCGTTTTGAGGAGAAGTATAAGGACATGAAAAACGAAGAAGAATTCCTTGCGAAAGAAAGAAACTGCGGTTTGTAGTGTTGTCAAATTCTCGTCCATTATCACATTGAATAAATCGAATAGGCAAGCCAAAGTGAGTAAGAACATACTGTCGAAAATTTATGAAAATTGTATGCACATCAAATTTTGCACGAAGAGGAAAAGTCCAAATGTAATGAGAGTAGTCATCCAGGATCACAAGATAATATTTATAGCCAGAAACACTAGGAACTGGAGAGGTCCATAGATCAGAATGAAGAAGCTCAAACGGAAAAGTACTAACAGTAGTTGAGGTACCAAAAGGTAATCTAACATGTTTGCCGCATTGACAGGCATTACAGAGAGACGGATTATGATAGGAACTAGAACTAGGTATACAAGAATCTTGAAGCAAATACGATAGAGTAGTTTTATTGGGGTGGCCTAGACGACGATGCCATAAATCAACGGATGCAATCTTGGCGCGGGTGGTGGATATGGGCGCGCCATGAAGTGGATAAAGATCACACGTGTTATTGTACCGAGCGAGGACTGAAGGGGTTCGTAGCATGGAAAACAAAAATTTTCTATCGCATACAAACAAACAAGCCAAGATCTATCTACTAGATTGTAGCAACGAGTCGATAGAGGAACTCACCCTCGAAGATTCCAAAGCGGTTAACGAGAGCAGATTCTCGTGGGTGATGTAGTCGTACTCTTTCCGATCTCAAGATCGTGTAGACGATCCTTCCAGCGCCACGCTCCTAGCAGCGCCCGCAATCGGTCACATCGGTACTCGACGAAGACCTTCCTCTCCCTTGTTCCAAAGCAAGCGGAGGATGTAGTACTCTCCTCGCGATTCCTGCAAGACAACGTGGTACCGGAAGTAGAGGGAAGATCCCGCAGGGCTTCGCCTTAAGCCGGTGCGAGTATGGTGGAGCTTATGAGAGAGGCTATTAGTGGTCTAGTAATTAGACACACCAATTAGAAGGCTCTAAACCAATTAGAAGGCTCTAAACCGCTGGCTAAAGCAATTAGAAGCTCTAAACCAAAACGGCTCTAAACCGGAGATCTAGAGTAGAAAGTTATGTGTCTCTAGGAGGAGCCCTGCCCCTCCTTTTATGGGAGGGGGTCCTTGGCGCGCCAGGGAGGGAGGGAGTCCCTCCCCAACTCGGCCTAGGGCTTGGGCGCCGGCCTGGAGGAGTCCAACTCCTCCTCCAGGTTGGTTCCAACTCCTCTTGCTTGTTTCCCACAGTTTCTTGTTTTGGCAGTTTGACTTTCAAACTGGACATTTGACTTTTCTGTTTTAGGATTCAATTTAATCCTTTATTTGGGACAGCAAGAACACTTAGTACATGATGCAATCATTCAATGAGCAATGACACATTCATGTACCCTTCCCCCCCGGAGTGCCGGACAATCCGGAACCTTCTAGAACATTCCTGATGAAAACACTAATCATTCCCGAACTCAAACGGGACTTTCCTTATATGAATCTTATTCTCCGGATCATTCCGGATCACCTCGTGATATCCGGATCCCATCCGAGACTCAACAACATTCGGTCTCTTTCTCATAATACCATAACTACTCAAACAACGTCAATCCTTAAGTGTGTCTCCTACGGTTCGTGAATTATGCGGACATGATCGAGACACTTCTCCGAACAATAACCAATAGAGGAATCTGGAAATTCATATGGCTCCCACATATTTCTACGATTACTTATGATCGAATGAACCACTTACATACGATACCAATTTCCCTTTGTCTCACGATATGTTACTTATCCGAGGTTATGATCGCGTCGGTATCTCTGCATACCTAGTTCAACCTCTACCGATAAGTACTCTTTTCTCGCTCCGTGATATGTGATCCCTTGTGACCAAGTCACATGCTTGCAAGCCAATTGGATGACATTCCACCGAGAGGGCCCAGAGTATATCTATCCGTCATATGGATGGACAAATCCCACTCTTGATCCATGTGTTTCAACCAAGACTTTCCGAACACTTAATGCCACCTTTATAGCCACCCAGTTACGGTGTGGTGTTTGATGTCATCAAAGCATCCATCCGGTAAAGGTGATATGCATGATCTCATGGTCGAAGGAATTAGGTTACTATGTATCAGAAAGCATATAGCAATTGAACTATTGAAATGACTTGATCTTTATGCTACGCTTATCTATAGGAGTATGTCCATCACATCATTCTCCTAATGATATGATCCTTGTTAATAACATCTCTATGTTCATGATCGTGAAACCATGATCATATATTAACCAACAAGCTAGTTTAACAAGAGGCTTTACTAGGGACTCTTATTTTAGTTTACAAATCACACAAGTATTAATGTTTCCGGTTAATACAATTTTAGCATGGTATGTAAACATTTATCATAAGTGTGAAGATATGATAATAACCACTTTATTATTGCCTCTTGGGCATATCTCCAACAGTCTCCCACTTGCACTAGAGTCAATAATCTAGTTTCAAACCTTTGTGTATATAACACCTATGGCTTTCGGTGTTGTATGTACACGATTGCTAGTGGTCAATCGATCTCCGGATCCGACACTTCCAGTCCGTGTGTAATTGCATGTCTTTGCCTCTACGCATCACTCATTCTCTAATGAGATGGCTTTGTATAAATTTGGTCTTTCGTGTGACCTTTAGCTCTTTGAGGTTAAAACATGTTGATAATATTGTCGCACAATATATCTTCATAGTATTATCCCATGTGAACTACACCTAGTTTGATAACAAACTACTTGACACAAATGCCCTCTTTGCTTGCTAAAATAGCAGTCATATACTTAGCCTTTTGTTGTAGTATCTGTCACAATGTCTTAACTTTGGAACTCATCCAAATCCATTATGGAACTTACTTTCCATTATATTGTGCCACCCTTAATTTAGATTGAGATAAACTTAATTTGCACTTTGTGACAAAACTAGTATCAATGTAGTACTTCTACAATGAACTAACCATCTATTTGTCACTTCTACAAACAATATATTCTTAGTTCTTCCAAAAGATCATAAGAATATCCTTACTATTGTCCAATGATCATCTTATGAATCATTCTGGTATATGCTCACAACATTTAGAGCATAGGACATATCTGGATTTGTACATATCACAATATGATTGATATAAATACTCTTTGTGATTTCATACATCAAGTATCAATCTATACTTGATTATTTGTTTCACTTTACCAAATGTCAATACACTTGAATATATCATCAACATTGAACTTATTCAATCCTTTCTGTGTGACAAGAACCTCTCTTGTAGTTTCTATATTGAACTCATTCAATATCTTGTCTATGTACTTCTGGCACAACCATATTAGCGTCTATTGATGCCAAATATTTGGGTTTTGCCTAAGTCTTTCATCGGGATGAAATTCTTAATATGTGTTAATAAAAGATACATCTTTTCTATTCAACAATATGTCCTCCACATAATGTATTAGAAATATGTCTTAGCGCTCCCACTTAATTTCTTGCAAATGCAAGCATCTTCATTGTCTCTAATGAACTTTTAAACTCCTTTAACAGCTTCATCATAGTGAAGATTCCAACTCCGCGATGCTCACTTTAACCATTGAAGTTTGCATATGCTTTTAGCATCCTTTGAATCAACAAAACCCTATGGACCGTGTTATGCACATGTCCTAGGTAACGATTCTATTAGAAGAACTTGTTTTGTTTATTCAACTACCATATAACAAATTATATGTAGTGGTTGCTACATTAATCCGTCTAGACTAAATATCACTATGACAGATCAAATCTTGTCATAGTCAACCTTTGAACATTGTTGTGAACTCTTTCCCAACATGTCGACTATTTCATAGATGTGAAACATCCATGTCTATTTCTTTATAGATCCAAACACAACTGTAAGGTCTTACACCTTTCTCGAGGGTCCTTCAAGTTCAAAACTTGATTTTTCGTGTATGGAACTATCACGGATTTTATGGCTTTCAAGCCATTAGACGGAGTCAGGGTCCATCATCGCTTCTTTGCATGTAGTCGGTTCATTATTCTCAAATAATGATTCAACCCTCAAATCTTGGTATTTGATTGTTTACCCGATCTACTTGTTTCAATAGGAACTTAGATCTTCGTGACCACAACCTTTGAGGTACGTGAGCTATGAGCTTTGTTGCTGCCTCCGGAACACTTTTCGGTGTCTTTGAACTCTGCACATATAGCTAAGGTTCTTTCAACCTTATCAAAGTTCTATTGTCCTCCCACTTAACTTTTCACGAAAAATTCCTTCTTAAAGAAACTTGACGTTCTAAGCGACAAACACTTTTGTCTCCGGTGTTATGGAGAAATACTTAACAAAGACAGATTCATCCGACTTTGGTTGCAAACATCTTTCTTATGTATAGCATACCAATGTTTAAGAAAGGACTACTTGGGTTTTATCCCAAACCATAACCTTATATGGTGTCATTTCAACGGATTATGATGAAGCTCTTTTCAAAGGAAAACGGTAATCTCTAAAGCTTTTAATCTTTAAAATACAATGGCAATTTTATAAATTACACCTTTGATCTCACCATGTCAAACAAGGTTTAATTACATATCTCGAATGCTCCATACTATTATGGTGTTTCGGGAAATGCAAATCCACGGAACGATTCCTTAAATCTTAGGTATTATGCTAAACTCTGTAACTCAAATATCTTCCTATATGATCTTTATCATAAACTGTTTATATTCTTGTTACAATGATTTTGTACTTCATCTTGAAAGTCTTTGAACTTTTCAAATGTTTCATACTTCATCCTTATTAAGTAAATATTCATATATTCACTCAAATTTTCGGAGAAAGCATATGAAGTTGAAATCCATCGCTCTTGACTACACATAATGGACTTCGTACAACAATATGTACAAATTCCAATAAGCTAGTCTTTCGTTCCCTTTTGGCCTATGAACGAAGTTTTAATTATCTCTAGGAGAGTTTCACAAGCGTCATTTGATCAAAAATCAAAAGACTCCAAAATTCCATCCATATGGAGTTTCTTCATGTTTTCTTTCCAATATAATTTTAAACGGCGATGTCACTTCCTAAGTGATCTTTCAATCAATTTGTCTTTCGACATTTTTAGCACTAGTTTTATGGATGTGATTCCTCCAACGAGATTTTGTGAATCATCCATCTTTTATGGATTACGGCAATTATTTGAACAACCCTTTTGTTCTCATAATACCTGATAAAACAAATCTTGAAGGCAAGCTTTGATGTTTAACGAGCAACACAATAACCCTTTATTTGTTCTCGATGAACATCATCACATATTCTTTTGCTAGTTACTTAGGCCATTGTAGTTCATGAATTATGTTGTTTCGTATGACGATTCATACCAACAAATTCAGTATTAAATACTTAAGAACCACATTGTTTAATAAGCAAAGAATATAGCCATAATATGTATATCATCTATATACTTAAACTGAACAATTCTAGTCTTTTCTTTTCTGCCATATATTTATGAGATTCTCTTTCAGTATTTCCTTTTCTGTTTGAAAGAATCTATCAACATCAACAGTGGAGTCATACATATGACACATAGTCCAAAGCGTGTATAGTTAAATACCAATGTCTTTGGACTTGCACTTTGAAGTAGATCACCATCATCAAATATTTGGTGTTCTTTCAAATTCCTTTCTCTAGTAATCTCTTGGTGTAGTAAACATTTTACCTACATCAAATATTCACCCTTATCATGGATTTGTCCATGATCAAGTTACTTTTAGCTTGTAACGGTGAATCATGAGTATAATGTTGTTCTCCAAAACCTTTTGGAGGATTAGGACAACTAGTGTCTCCAACCTTTTGCAAATTCTCATCAAATATGAGAACATGACTTTTGCCATATTATACTCTATCATGTTGCAACCAAAACTTTGTTTCAGATATCACAATATCTTCCACACATCATGGTTTCTGAAACAACTCTTTCAGATCCTAGATAACCTTGATATTAGGAGAATCCTTTGAATATCAAGAATTATGGAGACAAACATGATACTTATATACTAACACTTGGAATTGTTACTCTTGATTTAATACTAATTATTAAACTTCATGGAGTAACCGGAACTTACTGAAAGTTTGCAATAGGACTTTTAAACTTTAGATTAACACTTCAAAACAATACGATACCAGTTCGTAAAGTAACTAACCAGAATTCTATAGCTCTATCATCTCAATTATAACTAAGCGTACGGTGGTAAACGGATGCCAATGACTACAACAACTATGCAAATTCACTTTGATTTGGTTTATGATAAATTGAGTTCTAATTAATAATTAAATTAATCTAGGTGAACTCCCACTCAAAACAATATCCCTCACATTGTTTTAGTGATCACACGAACCAAATCCACCACATCAAAACCGATCATCACGAGAGTTGATGTAGCTTCAATGGCGAACAATCAACATGTTCATCATATCTACTATATGACTCATGCTCTACCTTTCGGTAATCCGTGTTCCTGAGGCCATGTCTGTACATGCTAGGCTCGTCAAGATCAAACCTTAGTTTTCGCATGAGCAAATCTGGCTTGCTCACGCTGTATACACTTGCAGAATCTAGCACACCCGATCATCACGTGGTGTTTCGAAACAACAAGCTTTAGCAACGGTGCTAACTAAGGGTGAACACTTTATGATTTGAAATTCATGTGCATGAGGGATCATCTTATAATGCTACCGTCGTCTACTAAGCAATACAAGATGCATAAAGGATTAACATCACATGCAATTCATAATATGTGATATGATATGGCCTTTCTTCTTTGTGCTTCCGATCTCCATCTTCAAGCACGAACATGATCTCCATCATCACCGGCATTGCATCAAGGTCAATGATGCTGCTCCATGGTTGTCGTCCACCGGCTTCAACTATTACAACTACTTTGAATAGACACGCGGGTCTTAACAGAAATTAAAGACAACCATATGGCTCCTGCCGGTTGCCGACTTACAATAAGGAACATTGCATACATCATATATAATCACAATCATGGCCATATCACATCATCAGACACCTGCAAAACAAAGTTAGACGCTTCTACTTTCTTTGCATATTTTACGTGGTTTGGGGCTTTCAATAAGTGTCGCTCTAACTTACGAACAAGAACCACAACATTGATACTAGCATTGTTGATTACCCTGTAAATTGGATCTTAACTATGCTAGGAGAAACATGCACCAAGAAAGCCACTTATGCAATACAAGTTGCATGTCAAGCGTGGAGCAAGTCTCATGAACGATGTCATGTAAGGTTAGCCCGAGCCGCTTCATCCCAACATACCGCAAGATGCAAAGTACACAAGAAGCAATCGACAATAAAGCATCAACGCCCACAATGACCATTGTGTTCTACTCGTCAACAGATCTACATATAGACACGGCTCGATACCATCAAGGGGTTCGTAGCATGGAAAACAAAAATTTTCTATCGCATACAAACAAACAAGCCAAGATCTATCTACTAGATTGTAGCAACGAGTCGATAGAGGAACTCACCGAAGATTCCAAAGCGGTTAACGAGAGCAGATTCTCGTGGGTGATGTAGTCGCTCTTTTCCGATCTCAAGATCGTAGACGATCCTTCCAGCGCCACGTTCCCAGCAGCGCCTCAATCGGTCACACGTTCGTTGATTTCGCGAAGACCTTCCTCTCCCTTGTTCCAGCAGGCATGGAGGATGTAGTACTCTCCTCGCGATTCCGAAGACAACGGCGTGGTACCTAAGTAGAGGGAGATCCCGCAGGCTTCGCCTTAAGTGCGAGTATGGTGGAGCTTATGAGAGGCTATTAGTGGTCTAGTAATTAGACACACCAATTAGAAGGCTCTAAACCAATTAGAAGGCTCTAAACCGCTGGCTAAAGCAATTAGAAGCTCTAAACCAAACGGCTCTAAACCGGAGATCTAGAGTAGAAAGTTATGTGTCTCTAGGAGGAGCCCTGCCCTCCTTTTATGGGAGGGGGTCCTTGGCGCCAGGAGGGAGGAGTCCTCCCAACTCGCCTAGGGCTTACGCCGCCTGGAGGAGTCCAACTCCTCCTCCGGGTTGGTTCCAACTCCTCTTGCTTGTTTCCCAGTTTCTTGTTTTGGCGCTTGACTTTCAAACTGGACATTTGACTTTTCTGTTTTAGGATTCAATTTAATCCTTTATTTGGGACAGCAAGAACACTTAGTACATGATGCAATCATTCAATGAGCAATGACACATTCATGTACCCTTCCCCCCCGGAGTGCCGGACAATCCGAACCTTCTAGAACATTCCCGATGAAAACACTAATCATTCCCAACTCCGAAACGGGACTTTCCTTATATGAATCTTATTCTCCGGATCATTCCGGATCACCTCGTGATATCCCGGATCCCATTCGAGACTCCGAACAACATTCGGTCTCTTTCTCATAATACCATAACTACTCAAACAACGTCGAATCCTTATGTGTCTCCCTACGGTTCGTGAATTATGCGGACATGATCGAGACACTTCTCCAAACAATAACCAATAGAGGAATCTGGAAATTCATATGGCTCCCACATATTTCTACGATTACTTTGCGATCGAATGAACCACTTACATACGATACCAATTTCCCTTTGTCTCACGATATGTTACTTATCCGAGGTTATGATCGTCGGTATCTCTGCATACCTAGTTCAACCTCGTTACTGATAAGTACTCTTTTCTCGTTCCCGTGATATGTGATCCCTTGTGACCAAGTCACATGCTTGCAAGCCAATTGGATGACATTCCACCGAGAGGGCCCAGAGTATATCTATCCGTCATATGGATGGACAAATCCCACTCTTGATCCATGTGTTTCAACCAAGACTTTCCGAACACTTAATGCCACCTTTATAGCCACCCAGTTACGGTGTGGTGTTTGATGTCATCAAAGCATCCATCCGGTAAAGGTGATATGCATGATCTCATGGTCGAAGGAATTAGGTTACTATGTATCAGAAAGCATATAGCAATTGAACTATTGAAATGACTTGATCTTTATGCTACGCTTATCTATAGGAGTATGTCCATCACATCATTCTCCTAATGATATGATCCTGTTGTTAATAACATCTCTATGTTCATGATCAGGAAACCATGATCATATATTAACCAACAAGCTAGTTTAACAAGAGGCTTTACTAGGGACTCTTATTTTAGTTTACAAATCACACAAGTATTAATGTTTCCGGTTAATACAATTTTAGCATGGTATGTAAACATTTATCATAAGTGTGAAGATATGATAATAACCACTTTATTATTGCCTCTTGGGCATATCTCCAACAAGGACCTCCCCTGTTTTCAGATCCTTCATAGACAAACCAAAAGGGTCAAAAGCTAGAATAACTTTGTTGTCAATACAGAATTGTCGAACAAAAATAAGATTTTTGATTAAGGAAGGAACAACAAGAATATTCAATAGAAGAAAATTAGCATAAGATGAAGATATGTGAGAATTTCCGGCGCAAGAGACAGGAATTGTGGAGCCATCGCCAATAGTGATTGCGGAAAAAGTAGAGGGGAAACAAGCTGACAACAAATTCATATTTGAAGACATATGCGAGGATGCACCGGAATCGAAAATCCAATCCATACCTTCGTTATTTACTGTAAAGTTGTTCATGGCATTGATGAAGGCAGCTTGGTCCCATGTCGGTTGCTGGGGAGGAGCAGAGGAGCCGGGATCTTGCATGTTGACGTAGGGGAGGGGTGGTAGCTGGTTGTACGCGTACGGAGCTTGCATGGTGCCATAGGAGCCCAGGATGTGGTAGTAGGGCGCACCGGATGGTGGTGTAGGAGTGGTGGTGTAGACGTGAGCCGACGGCCAAGGGCCGAGGAGGCCGGGAGAGCCCGTGGCTGGACGAAGACCGGGACTCAATGTGCCTGTGTATGCACGAGGGCGCCATACAGAGACGGGGCCGACCATGGCATCGACCAAGCCTGCAAAAGGCTGGTCCAAGGGTCGTGCTGAGGAGGCCAGGACGGTGGCGCGTGCGGCGAAGAAGCAGTCTATGACGAAGCGGGTGAAGGGCCAAAGGAGAGCATCATGCGAGGCCTGTAGATCAGGTTCTTGCCCCTGTAATTAGGGCTCGGGCGCCATCCAGGAGGCGGGGTCGGGGCCGCGGATGGCGTGGCAGGAGGTGGGTGCGCGGGTTGCTGCCGCGGCAGGGGCGGTGGCGTGGAAGAAGTGCGGCACCCGTTATGCCTTGCAAGCTTGATTCTTCTCTTCTTGCTGGAGGAGGGAACGCACCTCCTTGAAGGTGGGGTAGGGCTTCAGCATGGGGATGAAGGACTGCTGCTTCTCGAACTGATCTCTGAGGCTGATGAGGAAGGTGTTGATGAGGGTGCGGTCGTCGACGTGATCACCAAGATCACGGAGTTCGTCACCGATGGCCTTGATCTGCTGGAAGAAGACGGTGACCGGGGCGTCTCCCTGGGTGGTCGTGCGAAGCTCTGTTTTGAGCGCGTTGATGCGCGCGTCGGAGTTGTCCTGGAACAGCTAATGGAGGGAGGCCCATAGATCGGCGGCAATGGCGTCGTCAGAGGAGGCCAGGTTGAAGAGCTCCGTGGAGATGCGGGTATAGAACCACTAGATGATGGTGATATCATCTTTGACCCAGCGGGGATCGGCGGGCTACGGAGGGTAGGAGGGATCTATATGGTGACGGAGGCCGCAACGGCCGAGGTGGATGGTGAATAGGTGGCGCCAGTGGTAGTACGTAGTTGTGGGCGCCGAGGTCGAGCGAGATCGGTATGAAGGGGGAGACATCAGCGATGGAGTCGACTAGAGAGATCATCAGAATTTTGGGAGGTGGTGGTTGTGTGGATGTAGTTGTAAAGGAGGAAATGGGGGAGGTAGGGTCGGTCGGCAACACGAAACTCGGCCATGGATAAGAGGGGCCGAGCGGGGGGCGGCAACGGCTTTTGCGGCGCAGGTGGAGGCGCCATCCTAGGTGCGGAAAACCTAGGCGTCTGATAGCATGATAGTTTGAGATCACTAGTGGAAACGAGGCCTTTGGTTGATGTTAGAAATGGGCTTTAACACCGGTGTTAAAGGGGGCGCCCGTACCAGCGTGGTTCAGAAATAAAAAAGGCGCACCCCCTTTAACACCGGTTCGAGCCACGAACCGATGTTAAAGGCGCTGCACCACCGCCCCGCGTAGCCCCCCCTTTAACACCGGTTCCTGGCTTAGCAAGAGGGTGAGAGGTGTGCTAGTTTGTGTTTTTTTCCTATGCACAAGAGGTGTTCGGTGAAATTCCCGAGAGCTCAAATTAAGTTTTATCGTTGCTCTTTCCTTCTCGGTCGAGGTCGGCAACTTTATCCTTTCATGTGTCATTGACGTACTTGTATAAGTGGTCATCTCCCTATTAATTTTTGATATACTATATAATGCAGATGAACCGGCAATGGATGTACGGTGACCGACACACTTCCGAATATATTACGGGCCTCCAAAATTTCATCGTTGTGGCTAAGGCAAACCGTGGTCACAATGGTTTTATGTGATTTCCGTGTGTTCACTGTCAGAACAAGAACGACTACTCAAATACCAAAACCATTATTCATGACCACCTTCTTCGATCCGGTTTCATGCCCAGCTATAATTGTTGGACCAAGCATGGAGAAAGAGGGGTTATGATGGAAGACAACAAAGAAGAAGAGGATGATGACAACTATCATAATATGTATCCTAAATACGATGATAATACAACGGGGGTAGATAATGAAGATCAGGAGGCAGCAGATGGGCCCGTTGATGACGATCTTGGTCGGGCCATTACTAATGCAAAGGAAGAATGTGAAACTGAAAAGGAGAAGCTGAAGGAGATGTTAAAGGATCACAAAAGATTGTTGTACCCAAAGCTAGGTACCCAAAGATGGCCACAAAAAGCTAGGTACCACACTGGATTTGCTGCAATGGAAGGCAGAGAACGGTGTGACTGATAGCGCATTTTCAAAGTTGTTGGTAAAAATGAAGAATCTTCTTCCAAGAAATAATGAATTGCACGATAGTACATACCAAGCAAAGAAGGTTGTCTGCCCTCTACGATTAGACGTGCGGAAGATACATGCCTGCATTAATTACTGCATCCTCTACCGCGGTGAGAAGTACAAGAATTTGAATGCATGCCTGGTATGCACTGCACTGCAGTATAAGATCAGACGAGGCAACCCTGGCGATGTTGCGGGCGAGGCCCCTAGGAAGAAGGTTCCTGCCAAGGTTATATGTTCCCCTTTGAGAGGCACATGGGAGTCTTAAAGAAATATGTTCATAACCGTGCTAGGCCAGAAAGAAGCATCTCCAAGGGCTATGTAACAGAGGAGGTCATTGAGTTCTGTGTTGACTTTATTCCTGACATTAATGCGATTGGTGTTCTAGAATCACGAAATGAGGGGAGACTGCATGGAAAAGGCACCCTAGGATGTAAAGCAATGAAATGTAGGGACGGGCATTCTCTCAATCAAGCACACTACACGGTTTTACAAAGATCTATCTTGGTTGCCCCGTATATCAATGAACACAAGAATTTAATACGCCTCAAACACCCGGGGAAGTGTGATGAATGGATTATAAGTGAACACATGTTGAGATTTGCCGGCTGGCTGCGAAGACTTCTCACGAATAGCACCACAGTTGGAGATCAGCTGTACTTGTTGGCCAGGACACCATCTTCGACTGTATGTACTCTCCAAGGGTATGAGATCAATGGGAATACATTTTACACGATAGGCCAAGATAAAAAGAGCACCACCCAAAACAGTGGTGTTCGCTTCGATGCAGCAGAAGACAATGGGCAAAAGACCACGTATTGTGGGTTCATAGAGGAGATATCGGAACTTGACTATGGACCTAATTTTTAGGTCCCCTTGTTTCGGTGCAAATGGGTCAAGCTAACAGGAGGAGGGGTTGAGGTAGAAAAGAAGTACGGAATTACAACAGTGGATCTCAACAATCTTATGAAGGTAGACAAGAACTTAGACGAACCATTCGTCTTAGCCAATGATGTGGCTCAGGTTTTCTATGTGAAGGACATGTCTACCAAACCGAAAAAAAGAAAAAATAAGCAAACAGATACATCACACGATGAGCCAAAACGCCATATAGTTCTTTCAGGGAAAAGAAACATCGTGGGAGTGGAGGACAAGAAAAACATGTCAGAAGATTGTAATAAGTTTGATGAAATTCCGCCCTTCGAAGTGAAGACTGACCCAACCATTCTGCTAAACGGTGCTGATACTCCATGGTTACGACTGACGCGATCATAAGATTGATTATATGTATTAAATGAGCCATTTTTGGCACACCTATGTATGTCAACATGGAAATCAATGTCATATTTCTTCCGTTAACACAATATATGTATTAAATGAGCTATTTTTGGCACACATATGTATCTCAGCATGGAAATCAATGTCATATTTCTTCCGTTAACACTATATGTATTAAATGAGCCATTTTTCTTCCCGCCAGTTCTTCCCGCCATTTATTCCCGCCAGTTCTTCCCGCCATTTCTCACTATATATATGTAGGATTGGCCTCCATTGTCATTGCACATCTCTAGACTCATATATGCAACCTCATCACTCTTTCCCGTGGCTTCCACCGTACCACTAACCCATAGGGAGGCGGAGGCGCTTTTCGCCTCGAACTACCCCTGCCCGCCGGGCTACTGTGTCCCCGTCAGCTGGATGCTGAGCGCCGGAGGCGTGCTGGTTCCTCCTGTCACTCTAGGTGGGGCGCGCCGGATGGCCATCACGGACCACTACTACTTCGAGCTCACACCGGAGCAGCGGAGGAATCCCAACTGGCATCCCGACTATTTCCCGACTTGGGAAGCCTTCTTCGAGGATCGGTGTCAGAGGGCGCTCGCCAGGCACGAGGAAGACAACCCACCACCTCCAAACTTCAACGAGGCCGGCCGACAGCTGTGGTGGCGCGGCCGGACTCTCCAGAGCGTCATGGCCTACAGCATGGCCACCGACTCTAACCCCCTCTTGCGCTACCCTCAAGTCCAGCCCACATGTACTCAGCCTTCAAGGTTCAACTACGGCGACCCCGATGACAACAGGGACGACGGCCACTGAAATGGATCGTATGGGCACCTAGAGGGGGGTGAATAGGTGCTAACCAATTTTTAATACTTTTTCAATTTTAGGCTTGACACAAAGTAAATTCTCTAGATACGCAACTACGAGAATTTCCCTATATGTAACCCTAACTACTAAGCACGTAAAAGAGGAGCGAGGAAACCGTAGTGGAGCACGCGAAGACACAGGGAATTGTTTTACCGCAGTTCCTTCCTTGTTAAGGGAAGTACATCTGCGTTGTAGGGGTGGGCGGTTCTAAGACCACCACGCCACAATAGGCCTCACCCTATTCTTCGACGGATCTCGCCACGAGAGGCCTGATCCACGTTCTCCACTATTGGATCCCTTCGAGGCGGGAACCGGTGCCTTTTACAACATTATCGGAGCACACACCCACAACCGAATTGAGGGCTCCCGAGATGACAACAAGCTGCCACAAGAACAAGGTTTATCAATAGAAACAAAAACGAGGATCTAGATATTTGCAAGAAATACTAGATCGGAGGTTCTACAAATGAATGGAGAGGAGATGAAGCGCTTGATTGCTGATGATGAAGATCGAGTTCTCCTCCTTCGATTCCCCAAGGGATGGGGCCTTTGGGTGGATCTAGGTGGAGCACTCTTGGATGAAGCTTTCAGATCTGATCTGTTCTTTTTCGAGATGAATCAAGAGTTCTGGCAGGAGGGGGAAGGCTGGGAAAACCCCCTCCCCAGATCTGGCCATTGAACAACTTTGGGGGCGGATTATCCGCCCCCTGGGAAAACTCCGCCCCAAGGGCGGATTCTCCGGGGGAAACTCCGCCCCCTCTCTGGGGCTTGCGCCTTGGTGAAGCTTGGTGAAGTTCTTGGGCGGCGGATAATCCGGCCCCCCTGAGGGGAGGATTATCCGGCCAGGCCGGAAAGTCCGGCCAAAACTCCGCCCCCTCTCTGGGGCTTGCACCTTAGCGATGAACAAGGGGGGGCGGATTATCCGGCCCCCCTGAGGGGCGGATTGTCCGGCGGGGCCGGAAAATCCGGCCAAAATTCCGCCCCCCTTCTGGGGCTTGCGCCTGCTTGGGCAAAGTGAGGGGCAGATTATCCGCCCCTGGTGGGGCCGGATTATCCGCCCCCAAAGGCAGAGTCCTTTTCCCTTTATACTCAAATAGAGCTGCAACACTTCAACACACATTAAATGATCCTTGGTATTTTTATCTAACACACAAAACACTAGGGATTAAGAAATGTTCTTTCAATCTCCCCCTTTTCGGTGTTAGATGACGATACTAGGATTTGCAATAAAATCGGCAAATGCCATCTTAAATAATGAAAGACGCTCCCCCTAGATGTGTGAATATTTAAGATTTGCATTTGAATACAAATACACACTAGGGAGAACACTACTTTAAGGTTTGGGAAAAAATGTCATACCACCGGAATGAGAATATAGCCAAGGCATACATAGATAATCCCATGAATCCATATGCCATCAAATATGCTCCATAATTCCAGAATTCCATGGGGTCCATGATAGGTACTTCCAGAATTCCATGAATACCAAACATAGTACCAAACTGTGGAGTACGACATAGTCTTACACAAACAACCACAAATAGCAACTGAGTTCACCCTAGAAAAAGGAACAAGCAAGCAAATAAAAACGAATAAAAGAGAAAAGCTTGTGCCCGACCCTTGCAAATCCACGAGACCTAATAGAACTACTTCTCCCCCTTTGGCATCGAAACGCCAAAAAGGAAGAAGAGCGATGCTAACGCCCCTGGACACCCAGAATTCACACCCAAATTTGCAAGAATCAAATCAATCAAAAGCCAAATTTGAGTGTGTTTTCCATAAGAACATGAGATATGCAAGAAAATCCAACGAGACCCATGAAAAACCAACTCTTCTCAAGGAAGAGGGCGGTGGCCGAGGCCACCATGTTGGAGCGCATGGCATGACACCGTGAAGATGTATCTTGAGTTCAAAACCAATGCTCATCGATGACCCACATATCACAAAATGATATTAAGGGAAATGATTTGACTTGCTTTCGGCATTATGGGGGGAGGGTTGGCCCAATCAATTAGGACCACACTCCCCCTATGTCTATGCCCGCATCTAACCAAATACATGAAAAAGAGCAAGTGAGTGTGCAAGGGTAGTTAAGCCAAGCTCCTTGAATCTATGATATTTAGCTCATTCCTCAAATAACAAAATCTTGCTTCATCAAGGGGCTTCGTGAAAATATCAGCAAGTTGGTTCTTCGTGCTCACAAAGGATAGAGCAATATCTCCACGAGCAACATGATCCCGAATAAAGTGGTTGCGAATCTCTATATGTTTTGTTCTTGTATGCTGCACGGGATTGTAAGCAATTTTGATAGCACTTTCATTGTCGCATAAAAGAGGCACTTTGTCACAATTGACACCATATTCCTTTAAAGTTTGCCTCATCCATAACAATTGAGTACACGCACTTGCAGCAGCAACATATTCAGCTTCGGCGGTTGAGAGTGAAATACAATTATGTTTCTTTGATGACCAACACACTAGAGACCTGCCAAGAATTGGCATGCACTAGAGGTTGATTTCCTATCATCTTTGTCACCAGCCCAGTCTGAATCAGTGTAACCACATAGAGAGAAACTTGAACCCTTGGGATACCATAACCCAAAATTTGGGGAATGAACCAAATATCGGAAGATTCGCTTGACTGCCACTAAGTGGCTTTCTTTAGGAGCGGCTTGGTACCTTGCACACACTCCTACACTTAACACGATATCGGGCCTAGATGCGCAAAGGTAAAGGAGAGAGCCGATCATGGATCGGTATACCTTTTGATCCACGTCTTTACCCTTGGGATTGAGCTCAAGATGACACTTTGTTTGCATAGGGGTAGCAACGCCATTGAGATCCGTCATCTTGAACCTTTTGAGCATGTCTTGGATGTACTTAGCTTGATTAATAAAAGTTCCCTCTCTAAGTTGTTTGATCTCAAATCCAAGAAAGAACCTGAGCTCACCCATCATGGACATCTCAAACCTGTCAGTCATAATCTTGAAAATTCATCGTTAAAATCTTGGTTAGTAGAGCCAAAAATAATGTCATCTACATAAAGTTGGCATACAAAAATCTCCCCATTAACCTTCTTAGTAAAAAGAGTGGGATCGATTTGCCCAACTTCGAATCCATGGTCTAGCAAAAGCTCTTTAAGGTGCTCATACCACGCATGTGGGGCTTGTTTAAGTCCATAGAGCGCCTTATCGAGTTTGTAGACATGGTTCGGAAATTTGGGGTCCTCAAACCCCCGGGGCTGCTTGACGTATACTAACTCATGTAGAGGACCATTAAGGAAAGCGATCTTAACATCCATTTGTTGTAATTTAAAATTATGATGGGCTGCATATGCAAGAAGGATACGGATGGACTCAAGGCGAGCCACAGGAGCGTAGGTCTCGCCAAAATCAATTCCTTCCACTTGAGAGAATCCTTGAGACACGAGTCGTGCTTTATTCCTCACAACAATGCCATTTTGATGCTATTTATTCTTGAAGATCCACTTGGTGCCGATAACATTGCGGCAATCCTTTGGTTTTTCTACGAGCTTCCAAACTTTGTTGCGTTCGAAGTTATTTAATTCTTCATGCATTGCGACAAACCCAATTGGGGTCTTCAAGAGCATCAAAAACCGTCTTCGGTTCAACCATGGAAATGTGAGCTTGATGATCACAGAAGCTTGCAAGCTCTCTTCTAGTGGATACCCTTCGTCGTAGATCACCAACAACCTTGTCAAGAGTGTGACCTCTTAGTTCAAGGTTCCGATCAGCACGAGCCTTGCGACAAGCCTCAATGTCCTTATTGTTTATAGGAGGAGTGGATTCAATTGTTGTATCCTTGTCTTGATTACTCCCTTGCCCTTGATCTTGATCACCGTTACTGCCAGAAGATTGTTGCTGAACATTTTCTTCAGGCCCGGATAATCCGCCCCTTGGAGGGGCCAGACTATCCGGCCTGGGAGGAGAAGTACCAAAACCATCTTCCTGAGAGAGCCTGACAGGAGTTGGAGACCCAGGGACGGATAATCCGCCCATGGGGGCCGGAGAGTCCGGCCTGGGAGCTTCAGAGTTGTTGACTTCTCCTTCGGATCCTCTGGAACGAGTTGGAGTGCCAGGGGCGGATTGTCCGCCCCTTGGAGGGGGCGGATAGTCTGGCCTGGGACTACCAGCTTGTCCAGGGGATAGATGATCTTCAGTAGATTGTGGTGTTGGTGCAGGATTGTCTCCAACAGTAGGAGCTTGTTGATCTTGTGTAGATGAGGGATCCACATGTGTGGAGCATTGTCCTTCCCGATCCGCCACAAGGGGTTCCTCAATGGGGCGGAAAAATCCCACGCCCATTCTTCTTATGGCATCTTGGGGTATTTCAACATCTGCATCACAAACATCAACTTGCCCTACAAAGGAGCCGTTATTTTCATCGAACTCCACACTACAAGATTCTACAACAATCCCAGTGAGCTTGTTGTAGACTCTATAAGTGTGGGATTCGGCACCGTAACCAACAAAAATACCTTCTAAAGCCTTGGATTCAAATTTTGACAAACGGACACCTTTAATAAGAAATAAACACTTACACCCGAATACCCTGAAGTATGAGATGTTGGGTTTGTTACCGGTAAGTATTTCATATGGGGTCTTGTCCAAGATCTTCCGAAGGTAGAGCCGGTTAGATGAGTGACAAGCAGTGGATATGGCTTCAGCCCAAAAATTATAAGGATACTTGAATTCAGCTAGCATAGATCTTGCCATATCCATCAAAGTACGGTTCTTCCTCTAGGCTACACCATTTTGTTGAGGGGTGTACGCAGCGGAATATTGGTGTCTAATCCCCTCTTCGCTAAGAAACTCGTTTAAAGTGTAGTTCTTGAATTCTGAGCCGTTGTCACTTCTAATTGCCAAGATGGGAACATTGTGTTGACGTTGAACTTCATTGGCAAAGTCGATCATAGTTTGTTGAGTCTCACTTTTCAGCTTGAAAAAATATACCCATGTATATCTTGAGTAATCATCGACGATGACCAAGCAATATTTCTTCCCACCAAGACTTGCATGAGAAGGAGGACAAAATAAATCCACATGAAGTAATTCCAAGATCCTCTTTGATGACACAATAGTCTTCCTCTTGTGGGGAGAATCATGCATTTTTCCTTCAACACAAGCCCTACAAACACGATCTTTGGCAAAAGAGACATTGTCTTTTAGTCCAAGGATGTGGCCACCCTTTTGGAGACTATGCAAAGTTCTCATGTTGACATGGGCTAAACGGCGATGCCATAGCCATCCCACGTCGGCCTTTCCGAAAAGACACATCGAACCCGAAGTGGTTTTCCCCGAGAAGTCCACCACATACAGGTCATTTTCGACGTATCCAACGAAAGCGACCTTTAGAGACTTGCTCCATAAGAGTACCACCAAATCATCATCGATAAAAACAGCAAAGCCCATCTTGCCAAGGGCACGAACAGAAAGAAGATTGTAGCCAAGGGTCTCAACAAGCATGACGTCCACGAGAGAGATATCGTGGGCAACCACAACCTTGCCAAGACCCAATACCTGAGATTTAGACTTATCACCATAGGAGACTGTGATATTATCATGATTTGGACGCATCTCCATGATGATCTCCTTGCTTCCGGTCATATTACTGGTGCAGCCACTATCCAGCACCCATTTCGACCCACCGGAAGCATAGCCCTGCAAGAAAATTACTTCTTGGTTTTAGGTACCCATTTTTCAATGGGTCCTTTCATGTTAGTAACAAGGGTCTTTGGGACCCAAATAGACCAAGCAATATATTCATCAAAAGGACCAACACAATAAGCATAAACATCGCCATAGTCATCACAAAAGAGTTCATAATTCGGATTGTGAGACCCTGCAAAACCAATATTATTAGTCTTGTCTTTTGTGACAACCTTCTCAGCAGTGCTTGTCTTTAATTGCACATTCTTGGTCTTGTTCTTCTTGGTTTTCTTCTTCTTGGACTTGGTGACATATCCAAGTCCCTCTTTACCATGATTTGACCTTTTCTTGCCAAGGACTTCATCAAGCACACCTTTGTCCTTTGTAGTGATGTCCTTGATCACTTATTTTTCCACACTAGCATTTTTCTTGTTACTATATGTTGAGTTGGACGAGCTAGGAGTATCATATTTGGCCAATCGACTTTGAAGCTGATCATGTGACTCACTGAGAATAGAGAACTCGTTTTTCAACGCCTTGTGAGCATTGTCAAGTTTCTCCAATTCCTCGGAGAGTCTATCATGAGCAGCCCCAAAGTCAATCCTTTCCTTCTTTAACTTCTTTGCCTTGGTGACAGCATTGTCACGTTCCTTAACGAGTTTAGTCACAATTTCTTCATGTGACTCTTCCATAGACTCAAGCCTATCTTCAAGAGAGACCCGAGCTTCTTCTTCTTCTTCAAGAGCATTTTTTAGGGATGCAATTTCCATTGCATCCTCCCTTTCAATTCTGCCCTTTTCTTCGAGGAGTGCTTCGTTTTGGGCCAGCTGATCCATAAGAGCCTCAAAATGAACTTTGTGCTCACCTTGCAGGTTAGTATAGAAATAATCCAAAGCAATAATCTCTTCTCTAACCTTAAGACTAGCAGGATCATCCATGTCTATCATAGCCTTGGGAAAAGAAGAGTTAGAAGAAGTTACCTCGGAGCTTCTTGCCATGAGGCAAGTAGCATTCTTGTTGATGATGTTTTCGTTCGAAGAGTCGAAGAGAGATGTTGATGTAGATGTGGTGGCTATAGCAGCCATCTCTTGAGAGCTATCGTCCTCGTCCTCATCTTCACTCCCCGATGAATATTCTTCTTGAGCCACTAGAACAATCTTTGGTTGCTTCTTGAAATGAGCATTCTTCTTTACAAACTGTTTCTTACGTGGAGATTTTGGTTTGTCCTTGAAAATGAGTCTTCCTCCATTATCCTCTCTACTTTGATATGGACACTCAGCTACGAAGTGCAGCCGGTCACCACAATTAAAGCATGTTCTCAGCTTGGGACCATTTTCTTTTCTTCCATAGGCTCCACTCTTGCGATCTAGTTCAGCTTTAGCCTTGGCTGGATCTTTCCAAAAGTTTCTTGCATAAAGAGCCAAGTATTGTCCGTGGATCCTTTTTATATCTTCGCGATAGTCCAGACCTTCTACCGCATATTCATCATGATCAATCACACTAGTCTTCAAGGCCATGTTGACCCCCTTTTGCATCCCCATAGCTCGAGCACGAGCATCTTCGGCATTCTTGGAAGCCACTTTGAAGGCGGCCATTTCTTGCATTACCTCATTGGATGACATGAGGTGATAGTTATGGCTACCTTGGAGAATTTTCAAATCCGTGGGCTCAAATGGCATAAGAGCACTGACATACTTGCGCTTGATCCAAGCATCATCAACATGAGCTGCACCGTGGTTTCTGAAGGTTGTGGCTATTGCCTTCAGCCTCCTATACATGTCCTCGTGGTCTTCTCCATCCAGCATATAAAATCCTTCAGCTTCATTGGTCAAGGCATCATATCTATTCCTTCTCATACTTTTCCGATGAAGAGCTCGGTGAGAGCATCCCAAGCTTCTTTAGCTGTGTTAAGATGTTGAATGTGTGGCATGTCTTTGTCACCCACACCAAGTTGTATCATGTGTAGAGCTGTAGCATTGATTTGGCTATCGACCACTTCTCTTCTTGTGAGATTGTTAGGATTTCCAACATGAAGACCATTTTCGATGATCTTCCACAACTCTATGGAGGAACTGCACACATGAGATTTCATCAAAAATTGCCATTGAGAGAAAGTAGATGCTGAAAGTTTGGGTGGATCACCCCTATTATTTATATGTGGGTGAGGAACAGGCGGATAAGGGGAATACACATGAGAAACCTCATTGTATCCATCCTTACCACTATCCTTTTTCGAGGAGGAGCTCTTGCTAGTATCATCACCTACCACTTCGTTATCTTTGGAAACAGTTTTACCCGTTTCCTTGGATTGCGGAGTGGTATCCTCAGAGTTAGATGGAGGTGATGCTGCGGATGTGGAGAGACGCATTATCAATTGACGCATCTCTTCCATCTTAGCCTCCATTGAACTCACCAAGGTTGTTTCCAACGTCTTGAGATCGTTCATGGTGACTACCTCCGGAGCATCACTCCCATCTCCCTTGGAACCCATACTTCTCTTAGGTGGTTAAGCCCGAAATAAGAGCCGAGGCTCTGATACCAATTGAAATGGACCGTATGGGCACCTAGAGGGGGGGTGAATAGGTGCTAACCAATTTTTAATACTTTTTCAATTTTAGGCTTGACACAAAGTAAATTCTCTAGATATGCAACTACGAGAATTTCCCTATATGTAACCCTAACTACTAAGCACGTAAAAGAGGAGCACGGAAACCGTAGTGGAGCACGCGGAGACACAGGGATTTGTTTTACCGCAGTTCCTTCCTTGTTAAGGGAAGTACATCTGCGTTGTAGGGGTGGGCGGTTCTAAAACCACCACGCCACAATAGGCCTCACCCTATTCTCCGATGGATCTCGCCACGAGAGGCCTGATCCACCTTCTCCACTATTGGATCCCTTCGAGGCGGGAACCGATGCCTTTTACAACACTATCAGGGAACACACCCACAACCGAATTGAGGGCTCCCGAGATGACAACAAGCTGCCACAACAACAAGGTTTATCAATATAAACAAAAACGAGGATCTAGATATTTGCAAGAAATACTAGATCGGAGGTTCTCCAAATGAATGGAGAGGAGATGAAGCGCTTGATTGCTGATGATGAAGATCGAGTTCTCCTCCTTCGATTCCCCAAGGGATGGGGCCTTTGGGTGGATCTAGGTGGAGTACTCTTGGATGAAGCTTTCAGATCTGATCTGTTCTTTTTCGAGATGAATCAAGAGTTCTGGCAGGAGGGGGAAGGCTGGCTTAAATACCCCATCCCGGATCCGTCACAGACAACTTTGGGGCCGGATTATCCGCCCCCCACTTGGGGAGGATTATCCGCCCCCTGGGAAACTCCGCCCCAAGGGCGGATTCTCCGGGGGAAACTCCGCCCCCTCTCTAGGGCTTGCGCCTTGGTGAAGCTTGGTGAAGTTCTTGGGGGGCGGATAATCCGGCCCCCCTGAGGGGCGGATTATCCGGCCAGGCCGGAAAGTCCGGCCAAAACTCCCCCCCCTCTCTGGGCTTGCGCCTTGGCGATGAGCAAGGGGGGCGGATTATCCGGCCCCCCTGAGGGGCGGATTGTCCGGCGGGGCCGGAAAATCCGGCCAAAATTCCGCCCCCCTTCTGGGGCTTACCGCTTGGCAAAGGGAGGCGGATTATCCGCCTGGGGCGGATTATCCGCCCAAAGGCAGAGTCCTTTTCCCTTTATACTCAAATAGAGCTGCAACACTTCAACACACATTAAATGATCCTTGGTATTGTTATCTAACACACAAAACACTAGGGATTAAGAAATGTTCTTTCAGCCGCGATGAGTACGACGACTACAATGGCGAGTATTGCAGGTGTAGGCAGGAGCATGACTGAATCACTCCAACATTCCAAAACAAGTTCGGCCGATTGTGACTTAATCTGGCCATGTATCTTAATTTTCAGTTCTTTTATGTATCTTAATTTTCAGTCGTGCTTTATGTAACTTACTGTTAGTTGCATTATGTACTTTAATTCCAATTCTATCATAATAAAAATTTCTTCTCGCCCATTATTTCCTGCCCTTTTCTTCCCGCCCTTTTCCTCCAGCGCATTATGCCCGCCCTTTCCCATTTGCTACTAGTTTGAATAGTTATAATTTTATTTTTTAAAAACAAAAAATGTTTTAGGATTAATTATTAAATGCAAACAATTTTCATGTTGATAGTTTTGTTAGATTCCAAAGTATACAAAAGATTCTAAATTTAAATATCCAAAAAATTAAAAAATGTTAATACAAAATAAAATATGATTTGCTCTAATAAAATAGGGTTATATTCCTTTTCAGATGATTAATATTTCTTAAGTTCAAAGTTTTAGGGCTTGACTATTTTATTTTTATCTTAATTGAATAATCAAAATTTACATGTAAGTGTTTTAATCATTTTGAAAATTTTCATCTACAGTAACTATAAAATGTTTTTATATGAATGGATAGATCTTATTTTTCTGAAAATTATGATATATTATTCATATTTTTCCGAGTTGAAATGAAAAAGATATGAATTTTATAAATTCTATCCTATTTTTTGAATTAAAAAAGCCCCCACCCCTTTAATGTACGAAATAAATGCCCCCCTTTAACACCGGTTACAGCCACGAGCCGGTGTCAAAGGCCCCCCTTTAACACCGGTTCGTGGCTGTAACCGGTGTTAAGGGGGGGGGGGCGAAACGAATTCCCCCTTTAACACTGGTTCCAGCCATGAACCGATGTTAAAAAAGGGGGGATTTATAACGCGCGTGCCTCTTCCTTCTTCCCCCCAGCTAGATCGAAAAAAGCGCGCAGAGGAAGAAGCAGAGCCGTCGCCGTCCACGCCCTCGCTGTACGTCGCCGTCGTCGCCGTCCCACGGGAGCGCGTCGCCGGGCCGGGACGTTCCACACGCCGCGACTCTCCCCATCCGCACGCACCACCCTCCATGCACCTCTCCCACGACGTCGGCGGCCACCGCCTGCGCCCCTCGCTCTATCGCTGACCGCCACCACCACCGCACCTTCCCAGCCACCATCACATCCACCGCCACCGCCACCGCCTGCGCCACCACCACCGCACCTCCCCGGCCCGCCACCACCACCATAGCCACCGCCACCGCCTGCGCCACCCTCTTTCGGCCTCCTCGGTAATTAATTAGTTGGTAATTATAGTATAGAAATGTATCTTTCGGTGAGGTGTATCTTTTAGGTGTTGGTAATTAGGTATATCATATTTTAGGTGTTGGTAATTAGGTGTATCTTTTGGTAATTAGTTGGTAATTTACTTTTTTTTGGCATAGACATGTTGTATCTTTTTTTTGCATAGACATATATATATATTGTATGTATATATGTATATATGTATATATTTGTATGTGTATGTGTATGGCGAATTTTTTTCCGAAAGTATTATACGAATTTCATAATTTACAAATGTGTATGTGTATGTGTATATGTACCACCAAAGCCACCGCCAACGCCTGCGCCACCCTATATGTGTGTATGTGCATATGTATATAATTTACTTTCCGAAAGTATTATACGAATTTCATAATTTACAAATTTAGCACATTGTCGGCTTAGGCCTAGCCGAATGGACTACTCGGCCTGGCCCTGACTGATTCAACCCCGTTCGGCGAGGAGCAGGCCGATTGCATGTGGTCGGCTTAGGGCTCAATTTTTCAATCGGTTTGCACTTGACCGATTACTTTTCCAATGCCTTCGACCTTGAACTCCTCTACCCTCGCTGAGCCTACACATGCGTCAAGGGTGAGTCGCCCATTTTAGGTAGCCCACGTCGTGCTGGTTCGAACGCACACCCCCACGCATCCCGGCCCTGCTCTCGCCCTAGCGCCACCAGCCGACGCACTAGCACACCTCTCGTTTTCAATATAGCATTATAATAACCATGCATTGTTAATAAACTTTCATGACAAGTCAATATAGCATTATACAAGAATGTATTAGGGTTACATTTCGATACTTTTAACATGTCATATCATCATCCTTGCTTGAGCATTTCAATAGATGTATTACTGATATTTGTGTGATAATATTATTGTTTTAGAAACTATGGATCCACTCAGTAGAAACCTTGAAGAGGAAGAAATAATGGAGAACATGATCCACGAGGACACCTCACAATATCTGAACTGGGAGGGACATGATGACAGCTCAAGTATATGCATGGATTAAGCCTCTGCTGACTTGCACCAATTGATTTGTATATATATGTACATGTATTAATTAATGCTTCTTTCTTATTTTATCCCTCCGGATCTACCAGCCAGCAACAATATTCTTCTACAAAAAGGGCAAGCAAGGCGCGAGCCATCGGTTGAAAGAACATGCAAAGTTCACGATCGAAGCAGTCCGTGTTGATGGCAGGCCGATGGAGCCCAAGAAGGCCGCAGACAAATTTATACGTGTTAGGGACCAAATCCCAATCATAATTGAATATTGTAATAAGCCAAAGAAGGGCGACGGTACCTTTGTCGATGAAAGATCCAAAGAGACACTTTGGACTTTGCTGTTGGTAAATTTCACCCTACCGCTAGAGGAGGATGAAAATAAACCGGTTATAAAGGAAAATGTCAAAGAGTGGACTCTAAATAAGATGGCTAACGCTTTCCGCAACTGGAAGACAAAATTGAACAAATTTGTCAAAGCTCGCGAGACTCCAGATTTCGAAGACGCATATTATGTGAAGATAAGACCTCACTGGCCCGAATTTGTGGCGTACAAGGAAGGTGCTATAGCTACAAAGAGGCCAGAAACCAGTACGCTAAATTCCTATTAGAAGGAATATCACTAGAGGACGGGGCCAGGTGGCTACATATCTCAGAGGCCTAAGTGGGAGGAAGCTGAGAAGACCCTGCGCGCTAGAGGGATCACACCCCTGACAGAGGGGTGGGACCTACGTGCAAAGACTTGGTTCTACGGAATCGAGGCAAGGTTGGACCCAGAAACGGGATTGTGTATCTTCCCAACAATTCTTGCCAAACCCGTCAATGAACTCATCACGGCATACGAGGAAACAGCCGCGAGGACCTTCCATCCCGACAGAGAGAATGACCAGCTAACATGCGCCATCGGTAAAAAAGAACACCCTGGACTTGCACGAGGCATAGGGGTGTGACGTGGAAAGATGTGTTTGCCGAGTGGGGCGACTAATACAGATGGCGCGGCAACAAAGAAAAAAGAGCGTACAGACCAGATGACACAGATAGAACATGCACTTGTGGCGCTGCAGGTGCAAGTGAATGCACAAAATAGCCAGCAAGCTACCGGCCCATCTCAGCGGCACGAAGAGCCTGCATTGGAAGATGTCGGCTGCCCAGACTCTGCGCGGAAAAGCAGCGTGGCTTCCATGGAGAACGTGAATCCCACGCTTGAAATTGCGGGTCCTCGATACCCCGTGGATGAGATCACGGAGAAAGAACACGCTGAGCTGCTTGTGAGATTAATGGGATTATCCATTAAGGTGGCGTTCGGCTATGCCTTACCTCCTGTAGCTGGTGGAACTTACCACTGCCGACCGATTCTAGATGGCTATGCTATTGTCGGGGTGGATGAGGTTGTGAAGGAATATGAGAAAGCACAGCTTGACCATGCTACAGGTGAAGGGGAAACTCAACTCAAATTTGCAGTGAAAACAACCATTCTTTGGAAGAAGGAACACATCGTGCTTCCAAATTGGAGGCCACTGGCACCCCGCTGCCTCCAAGCGTCAGGCCCGAGCCACGCCGTCTCCAAGTCATCATAATACTCCCCTATCGTCTCCGCCGCGTCAGCCGTCTCCGACGCTTCAGTCATCTCCTGCGCGTCAGCCATCTCCTGCGCATCAGCCATCTTCGGCGCGCCAGCCATCTCCTGCGCGTCAGCCATCTCCGGCGCTTCAGCCATCTCCTGCGCGTCAGCGTAAGCGGAAGAGCACTGCCACGAAGAGCATCACTAGCACTGCCACGAAGAAATCCGCAGGAAACCGTACGCCAAAGAGTTCAAGAAACTATGTCTCACAGCCTTCCGCCAAGCCATTGCCGGTATTACTGTGGAATCGCAGCGACGAGGAGAACAAGAGAATCTCGGAAGAAGAGGTCAAGAAATTCTTTGCACCTAGACGGGCCGAGCTAAAGGAGAAACTAGATCCAGCGGTGGTGGAGAAGTTTTACAGTAATCTTTTGAAACCTGAAACCCCACTTGTGCTAGACTATGAGCGCCAGATTATGAAGGGGGATGCAAGGCAGAGGGAGTCTGAAAGTAGTAGTCATGCGGCACCCCAGAAAACAGTTCCCATGCTCGGAGAGCAAGAAAACAAATCGTGCGCCCCACTCCAATTGTTCGACACACGGATAGCTCCTCCTGTAAATGGTTACGAGGAAGAGCTACAAAGAAAGGCCAATGAGATGGGGATGACCTACATTGCATACTTGAACATCATGGGAGACCACTTTCCCAAAGGCGATTTCAACCCCATACAGCCATGGAAGTACGGGAAGAATCTCGTCAAGAAAGAGGAGCTCAAGAATCTACCAACAAAAATGCGAAGATTGCATAAGTGGTACCTTGATTTCTGCGAGACGAGAAAGGAAGATTGGATCACAGCGCATATGAGAGATCAGATTTTCTTGTGCAGAGACGACGAGATCACCTTCAACATTCAAGACTTGCATTTTTTATTCAATCAGAAGGTACTCGACAAAGCTCCCATCAGCCTTTATTGTGTGTAAGTACTATTTCTGTAATTTCTATCTCACTCGGAAAGCTGACACACATCCTTTCTGACTCGGCCTTCCCTCGTGAGACCCGGCTCGTTGCTTCGTGCATGGTAAAAAAGTTTATCCTATGTGGTTTAACATAATTCTCATGTCGACCACACATAAGTTTCGTACTCAGCTGTTGATACCCGGCCAGAGGCTTCCTTGACTCGGCGTAATCCAAGCTGGGCAATGTTTTACCCCTTATGACCCTACCAGGGGTTATCCCCCCGACATTTTGCATTTTAGGACCGTTTTCATGAGCTATTTCCCACTGTTTTGGGGTTGTGGGGGATTTTGCATGGCTTGTGAGACTCGATACATGTTTTAGAGTTATGACAAAAAACTTGTTGTTTTCGCGATTTACGGTTGTTTTCCTAAGATATTGCCCATAGTTTTGGCGTTCTTGGGGGGTTTGCATGGCCCTTAATACCCGATACATTTTTGAGTGTTATGACCAAAAACTCAGGAACCCTACTGCCGCGATCTCGGCTAAATTTTGAAACTAGTATAAAATATTCAAAATAAATTCAAAAAAGTGAAACATTCGCACATAGTCGTTTTATGTTTCGTAGTTGCAGGCAAAAATAACAAACATGAATATCATGATTATTCGAAAAAAAAGTGTTCGCAAAAATCACCTACCGCCTTCGAGAATTCATAGCTTTCGGGGCAAGATGAGCTAGGTCTTGACCACAGCCATGGCATAGTTTGTTATAATGTCCCTATATTCCACACATGCGTGTATCTTTTGATGGAAAACAATGTTGCTTCATTAAGTTTTCATGTTCTCTACATAGAAAATCCATTTTCCCTGTGATGAAAAGGGCCTATTTTGTGAAGTAGCCACCAAGGTTGTGATGTGAAAATGCATCACCCCCATTTCTAATAAATACTTGAGAGCATTTAGTGGCCAAATCACCAGTTGAATTCACCTAGAACCTCTCGGCGCAACCCCCGCGATATAAAAAAGTTTCTACATGTCTAGGTAAAAGGGGCTAGAGCTACCTCGTACCTCTCCCAAGAATTTTCCAAAAAATCATTTTCAGGTACAAAACATGGCACTTCTTAGAGATCCAGTAAGATATTAGCAAGACCTGACACATAGTCACGAACCCTAACTGCCATTATTTTGGCCGAATTTCGAAACCAACATAAAGAATTCAAAAAAATATGAAACCTTGAACATAGTCATTTTATGTTGCCTAGTTGCAGGAAAATACAAACATGGAATATCAGGATTATTCGAAAAAGCGTTCACATAAATCACCTACCTCCTTCGAGGATTCATCTCTTTCAGGGAAAGATGAGCTAGATCATGACCACAGTCATGGCATAGTTTGATATAATGTGCCCATATTCCGCATATGCGTGTATCTTTTGATGGCAAACACACTTCATCAAGTTTTTACGTTCTTTGCATAAAAAATCCATTTTTAATAAATACTAGAGAGTATTTAGTGGCAAAATCACTAGTTGGATTCACCTAGAACCGCTTGGTGCAACCCCCGCGATATAAACAACTTTCTGCCAGTGTAGCTGGAAGGGCTCAAATTTATCCTAGAGCTACCTTGTAGCTGTCCAAATTTTTTTCCAAAAAATCATTTTCAGGTACAAAACATTGTTGGAATTCGCCCACAGATCGACTATATCAAACTAGACAAACAAACACGCTCGAGAAATCTTATGGCCAAGGGCACGTGTCGTTCCCGTTCTTTGCTTTATTTTTTATCAATGCACAGTTTAACTTCTCGACTTACAACTTTATAACCAGCGTGCCCGCTAAGCTAGCTAGACACTCCACGACTCGGAAACATAACTGACTCGAACTCAGAATTCTAATCCTATTCAAACTTAGCAAGCAGACGCAAACTAACCTAGTCCAAATCGGACACTAACTCCTAGTCTAGTCAGCAGCTAAACCAAGTCCAACACGTACTAGTACAATACGATACTATTACACACTGATTAGGTAAGATTATTGCTAACAATCTCTCCCTAATCTTGATAACGACTTTTTGTCTTCTGTGCTTCTTCTGGTCTTGACTCGTTGTAGATTCGCGTCTTGTCTAGGTCTCGCACCACGACAAGTCTGATTGGCTCTCCCCAATTTCAACTTGGCGAATTTATGGAACAACTCAAGTATGATCCGGACTACCCAGCCATGCTGGCAAACCTCGTGGAATCGCACCACCCGTGGAACACACCGTCCACCCTAGCACAATACATGCCGACCTCCTAGCGTGGACTAGACCATCCACTTCGGCCTCATATAGAGACATGGCCTCATTTAAGAGACTCACCTTAAATGGTTTACCGTCCCCTTCACACTTGAACTTGATCCTCTCGTCGAGACACATAGACGACCTGATCGAGGCACGCAAATTGCGTCTTCGTCCATACAATGAACAGTCCCTCAACATTCATTCACTTCAGCTGCAACGGATCCTCACAGACACAAGCACTTGGACACGACAGCGACTCACAAACACGATGCCGACTTAATATGCTAACCCGCACGACCATACTCCTTGACTCATACTCTCCCGGATGACGATCTTGACAAGATTCTCCAGCACCGCACCCCGGTACCACCGTACTCATCAACGATCATCCCCATCCACCACCTTGCCGACGACGCCTCGCCAGCTATCTTCCTCCTTGTCACTCCTCCGAGCGACGATTGCCCGCCGCCTCACCGATGACGGCATGCTCACCGCCTCCACCAGGTTGCCCGCCCTGAGGCGCTAGTAGGGTCGCCTACCCGGGGCAAGCGGCTTCAAATCCTTGACCTCGCTCTGATACCAATTGTTGGAATTCGCCCACAGATCGACTACATCAAACTAGACAAACAAACACGCTCGAAAAATCTTATGGCCAACGGCATGTGTCGTGCCCGTTCTTTTCTTTATTTTCTCTTCTCAACTCACGGTTTAACTTCTCGACTTACAACTTTATAACCAGCGTGCTTGTGTATATATACACGTCCAAGCTAGCTAGACACTCCACGACTCGGAAACATAACTGACTCCACTAGTGCACACGTACCCCTCTAACACCGGTTTGGAGGACCCTCTAACAGCGGTTCCACAACCGCTGTTGAGGGTTCGGTGTTAGAGGGGGGCCCCTTTAACACCGGTTCCTATACGAACCGGTGTTAAAGGGTGGCGCACGTACTGCCTCAGTTCCCCCTTTAACACCGGTCAGACCGAACCGGTGTTAAAATTTCTGTGGCGAGATTTAGGTTTTCTGCCGGCGTAACTCTGCCATGGCGGAAAACGGCCTAAATCTCTGGCCAGACCTCTGCCCGTTAGGCGTATTTCTGCCGGGAGGCGAGGGAAATCGATCGGGGCCGTATACTTATAAATCGTCATCGGTACATACGAGTACATGAATAATTAAGCAACTATTATTATACACAAACATCGCCATCAGCACATACATCGCCATCGGCACATACATCGGCACATACATCTACATCGCGGAGGTGGATATCTAAAGAGTTCTCCGCCAGCGTGACGACCTCATCAAGTATGAACCCGCCAATTCCTCTTGAATGGCTCGTATGCGTTCAAATGGTAGGAGTTGGTCCGCATCCGTTCGATCTGAATATATATGAAGAATGGACCGTCAATATATATATAAGAATAAAACTCAACACAATTGATGGTAATAAAATAATGTTGTGGACTTTGTTTACTTACTCTAAGTTGTTCTAGTGCGGCTTGGCTGTCGCACATATCGTGTTGCGAATGAATTCGCAAACATAGTACCCACATAAGTTATTGCCGTGTCCTTGATGCGCACTTTACGAGAATAGAGAGTTCAATCAAAATAATAATCAATAAAGCATGATATAATGGAATTGGAAGCTAGCTAGTATTACTTACATTTTGGTCTACAAATTTTAGTTCTTCCGACCATTCACCCACGGCCCTGCCGTGAACATTTTCAAACCTGTCCGACAAAGAAAATGGATAAAGGAGTAATTAATTACTTATTGTCACGAAAGTTGCCGATCTAGTGCGATAATATGATTGAAATTACCTGGAGCATCTCTCTAAAGTTTGCCCATAGCTCTTTTTCTTTTCGTAACGAGTCCATGACAAGGACTTTTCTGAGTCGGGTTGAATGACTAGCGAATAAAGTGGAACTCACTGACGCATAACTCATCATCGATTACACTTAACATCGAGTAAGCCGAAGCAGAATGTGTACAAGAGAGAGGGTACTCACGAGAAGTTGTAAGGCAATAGTATTTCCCTTTTGGTTTGTTGTCTCGATAAAGACTTTAGCAAGTAATCTTGTTTGCCCGGGTTTTCTCTTACCACTTCTTCATGAACTCTATTTGGGTCAACGAACCCAATGTCAAAAGCCTCCTTTCCTGCATTCCATAACCTTTTTCCTGCATAATAGTATATACATATATGGTGAGCATATATATATACATGCAATTAATGAAGTGAATGAGTTGAGATAAAAATTACGAAATAGTACTTACACACAATAAAGGCTGATGGCAGCTTTGTCGAGTTCCTTCGATTGAATAGAAAATGCAAGTCTTGAATGTTGAAGTCGATCGCGTCGTCTCCGCACAAGAAAATCTCATCTCTTATATGCGTAGTGATCCATTCTTCTTTTCTCGTCTTGCGAAATGAAGGTACCACTTGTGCAATTTTCGCATCTTTGTTGGTAGATTTTGAGCTCCTCTTTCTTGACTAGATTCTTCCCATACTTCCATGGCTGTATGGGGTTGACATCGCATTTGGGCAAGTTGTCTCCCATGATGTTCTAGTATGCAATGTAAGTCATCCCCATCTCATTGGCCTTTCTTTGTAGCTCTGCCTCGTAATCATCTACGGGAGGCGTCCGTTTGTCAAACATTTGGGCGGGCGCATGATTGGTTTTCCTGCTCTCGAGCATGGGAACTGTTTTGTGGGGTGCCTCACGATCATTGCTTTCAGTCTCCCTCGGCCTTGCATCCGCCTTCAAAATCTGGCGCTCGTAGTCCGGCACAAGTGGGGTTTCAGGTTTCAAAAGATTTTTGTAAAACTTCTCCACCACCGCGGATCTATTTTCTCCTTTGGCTCGGCCCGTCTAGGTGCAAAGAATTTCTTGACCTGTTCTCCGAGATCCTATTGGTCTCCTCGTCGCTGCGATTCCACGGTAAAACCGGCAATGGCTTGGCGGAAGGCTGGGGCGTAGTTTTTGAACTCTTTGGCGTCGGTTTCCTGCGGATTTCTTTGTGGCAGTGCTCGATGCTCCTCGTGGCAGTGCTCTTCCGCTTCTGTTGAGGAGATGGCTGAAAGCGGAGATGGTGACGGGCGGAGATGGCTGCCAGCAGAGATGGTGACGGGCCGGAGATGGCTGCCGAGAGAGATGGTGACGGGCGGAGATGGCTGCCAAGAGAGATGGCCGACGGGAGAGATGGCTGCCAGAGAGATGGCTGAAGCGGCTCAGGCTGGCACGCTATGAGAGGCAGGCGGGGTGCAGTGACCTCAATTTGGAAGCACAGTGTGTTCCTTCTTCCAAAGAATGGTTGTTTTCACTGCAAATTTGAGTTGAGTTTTCCCTTCACCTGTAGCATGGTCAAGCTGTGCTTCCTCATATTCCTTCACAACCTCATCACCCCGACAATAGCATAGTCATCTGAATCGGTCGGCGTGGTAAGTTCCACCAGCTACGGAGGTAAGGCATAGCCGACAGCCACCTTAATGGATAAGCCCATTAATCTCACATGCAGCTCAGCGTGTTCGCTCTCGTGATCTCATCAACGGGGTATCGAGGACCCGTCATTTCAAGCGTTGGCTGCACGTTCTCCGTGGAAGCCACACTGCTTTTCAGCAGTGATGGGCGCGGCAGCTTCCAATGCAGGCTCTTCATGCCGCTGAGATGGGCGGTAGCTTGATGGCTGTTGTGCATTCACTTGCGTCTGCGCGCCGCAAGTGCATGTTCTATCTGTGTCATCCGATCTGCGCTCTTTTCTTTTCTGCGCGCCATCTGTAAGAGTCGCTCGATTGGCAAACCCATCCTTCCACGTCATACCCCTGTGCCTCGTGCATGTCTAGAGTGTTCTTTTTTACAGATGGCGCGTGTGAGCTGGTCATTATATCTGTCGGGATGGAAGGTCCCGCCGGATGTTTCCTCGTATGCCGTGCTGAGTTCAGTGACGGGTCTGGCAAGGATGGTTGGGAAGATACACAATCCTGTTCGGGTCCAACCTTGCCCGATTCCGTAGAACCAAGTCTTTGCACGTAGGTCCCACCCATCTGTCTGGGTGTGGTCCTCTCTCATGAGGCCTCTCAGCTTCCTCCCACTTAGGCCTCACGAGATATGTAGCCACGACCCGTCCTCTGGTGATATTCCTTCTTGGGGCATTAAGCGTATTGGTTTCGACCTCTTTTAGCTATAGCACTTTCTTTATATGTCTTAAATTCGGGCCAGTGAGGTCTTATCTTCGCATAATATGCGTCTTCGAAATTTGGAGTCTCGCCAGCTTTGACAAATTTGTTCAATTTTGTCTTCCAGTTGCGGAAAGCATCAGCCATCTTCTTTAGAGTCCACTCTTTGACCTTGTTCTCTATAACCGGGTTGTTTTCATCCTCCTCTGGCGGAAGGGTGAAATTTACCAACAACGAATTCCAAAGCGTTTATTTCGAAATAACATCGACAAAGGTACCGTCGCCCTTCTTTGGCTTATTCCAATTTTCAATTGTGATTGGGATTTGGTCCCTAACAAGAACTCCAGCCTGACGTATAAATTTGTCTGCGGCCTTCTTGGGCTCCATCGGCCTGCCATCAACACGGACTGCTTCGATCGTGAACTTTGCACGATCTTTCAACCGCTGGCTCGCGCCTCGCTTGCTCTTTTTCGTAGAAGAAGATGGTTGCTGGCTGGTCGATCCAGAGGGCTAAAAGAAGAAAGAAGCGTTAATTAATACATGTAGAAGAAGATTGTTGGTGGAGTTCAGCTGAGGCTTAATCAATGCATATACCTCGCCGGACTTTGTAACCATTAAATTGCGTTCACCGGAGTCTTCATCTTCTCCATGACTAGTACTTGAGCTGTCGTCATGTCCCTCCAAGTTCAGATATTGTGAGGTGTCCTCATCAATAATGTTCTCCATTATTTCTTCTTCTTCAAGGTTTCTACTAAGTGGATCCATAGTTTCTAAAACAATAATATTATCACAGAAATATCAGTAATACATCTATTGAAATGCTCAAGCAAGGACGATGATATGACAGGTTAAAAGTATTGAAATGTAACCCTAATACATGCTTGGTCATTTCAAACCCTAATTCGGAGAAACCCGGACTCATATGAGAGGGTACATTTACTTCTTCTAATTAACTTGTCATCAAAGTTGATTAACATAGCATGGTTATTATAATGCTATATTGACAACGAGAGGTGGCGGCGCTAGGGCGAGCGGGGCGGGGTGCGTGGGGTGTGCGTTCGAACCAAAGACGATGTGATGGTCTACCTAACATGGGCGACACACCCTCGGCGTGTGTAGGCTCGGCGAGGACATAGAAGGTCGTGGTCGACGGCATAATGGTGGCGGTGGTCGTCAGTGGCACAAAATATACACATGCATATACAATACATACAATACAAATCCTTTGAATCAAACATGCATAATTTCCTATAGGATTTCCTATAGGATTTAATCCTACAAATTTCCTATAGGATTTAATCCTACAAATTTCCTATACAAATCCTTTGAATCAAACATGCCTTACTTATATCCCATGGGATATGGCGGCGGCGGCGAGGGTGGTGTGGGCGAGGGCGACGGCGAGGCAGACACGGATGCGGCGGTGTCGTCGGGCGGCGGTGCTAGCGGCGTTTAGGCGTGGCCTATGAGCTCCGGCGGCGGCGAGGCAGCTCCTGCACGGGAAGAAGCGAGGTGGTCGATTAGGGTTTAGGCGTGGCCTATTATAATATCTTTGCTATAAGCTATTTTATTTTTACTCCACATGCTTCTAATTCACATGTGCAAGGATTAAGGCCTAGATCTTAGGAGTCGCGAGGCCGGAGGCGGTTCGAGGAGGGCGCCAGCGCCATGGCGGGCAGCGGGCTCCTGCCAAAGGGCACGACCAAGGAAGACGGGCCTGGGATGTGAGCTATGCACCTGATTCGGGGGCCGCCCAGCCCAAGAATTTTTTCCTAATATCCCTTCATATTTGACAAATTTTGGGTAAAAATAACGTATATTTGGCCCATTTGCCCCCCCAATAGTGGCCCAAAGTGTCTCCTTGGCCCATTTGCCCCCCCAATTGGTTGGCCCAAGCTCCGCCAGTGAGTGGGAGGGAGGCGCCGGAACAAGGGGACGGCCACAGGGCGACGGTCGACGGTCGCGGACATGGCGGCGCTCGCAGGGCCGGGGAAGGAGAGGGGGCAGGTCGGTTGAGGGCGGGTCCCTGTCGGAGTGCTAGATGTTCCGTGATGGAGTTCTTGTCGGAGCTTCTTCGGACAACTTCGACTGGGTACGGTCTTGGCGTCTCGCGCCCGTGGTCTTGTGGGGTCCTATAGAATCAGCCTTCGCGTTCCGGAAAGTCGATCTTGGTGGGTTGTCCTCTAGTTGGGTTTCCGGAGAGGCAAGGTCGCATGAGGCCGAGGCAGGTCGCGAGCGACGCGCAGATAGGGCTCGGCGGAGGTGGCGAGACTCATGAGCGGCGGAGGGTCGCGCGACCGGCGACCGTCGCTGGCGTGAGGCTGGCCAGGCGGCGGGGCGCCGCGAGGAGGTCGCGGGTCGGTCGGCGGCGACGGGCCTTGGACGCAGGCGGCGGCTCGGCCTGAGCTTAGCGATGCTGGCACGGGGCTGGCGCGCGGGCGAGGCACGGCAGGGCCCGGCGTGGCGGCGGCGTGCAGCGGCGGCGGAGGAGAGCTGGGGCGGCCGGGCCGCAGACGGGGCTCGGCGAGCAGACGCGGTGCTCGCGGGCGGCGAGGGGTTCTCTGGGGAAGGAGGTCGTCGCTGGGCGGGTCGGGCGGCTTGCCGAGGCGGCGGCGGAGAAGGCGAGCTCCGGTCGAGCTCGGTCGCGGCGGTGGTGGATCTGACGCAGCGGAGCGGGTCGGAGAGGCGGCGTGAGAAGCAGCGGCGGCGGCGCGTCGAAGCGGCGCTCGATCGATCTGGTCTGGCGTGCGATGGGAGGAATAAGGGAGGAGGTGAAATAATACCCCCTTTAACACCGGTTCGTGGCTGGAACCGGTGTTAAAGAAAGGCGTTCAACAGCATTTATTGCCCCCTTTAACACGGTTCGACCACGAACCGGTGTTAAAGGGTAATCTTGCTTTAACACCGGTTCCGCCACGAACCGGTGTTTTCAGCGCATTTACCCCTTTAACACCGGTTCGTGGAACCGGTGTTAAAGGGGGAAACATTTAATTCAGGGCTTTTTAATTGAGGCTTTTTAATTCAGGGGCTTTTTTAATTCAGGGGCTTTTTTAATTCAAAATATGAATAATATATCATAATTTTCAGAAAAATAATATCTATCCATTCATGTAAATCATTTTATATTTACTTTACATGAAATTTTTTAAAATAAATAAACACTTATTTCATGCATTAAAGGGGCTTTTTTAATTCAAAAAATATGATATGAATTTAGAAAATTCATATCTTTTTCATTTCAACTCGAAAAATATGAATAATATATCATAATTTTCGAAAAATAATATCTATCCATTCATGTAAATGATTTTTATATTTACTTGACATGAAATTTTTAAAATAAATAAACACTTATTTCATGCATTAAAGGGCTTTTTAATTCAAAAATATGATATGAATTTAGAAAATTCATATCTTTTCATTTCAACTCAGAAAAATATGAATAATATATCATAATTTTCAAAAATAATATCTATCCATTCATGTAAATGATTTTTATATTTACTTTACATGAAATTTTCTAAAATAAATAAACACTTATTTCATGCATTAAAGGTGCTTTTTAAGATATATAAAAGAACTAAAATTAAGATACATGGCAGATTAAGTAACAATCGGCCGAACTGGAACTGAAAATTAAGATACATAAAAGAACTGAAAATCAAGATACATGGCCAGATTAAGTAACAATCGGCCGAACTTGTTTCGGAATGTTGGAGTGATTTAGTCATGCTCGTGCCTACACCTGTAATACTCGCCACTGTAGTCGTCGTACTCGCCGCCGCCGTCATCGCTGTCGTCGTCGGGGTCACCGTAATTGAACCTCTGGAAATGCGTGGCTGGACTTGAGGGTAGCGTGGGCTGGACTTGAGGGTAGCGCAGACGGGGTTAGAGTCGTGGCGGTGTCATAGGCCATGACGCTCTGGAGAGTCCGAAGCGCCACCATAGCCGGCAACGGCCTCGTTGAAGTTAGGAGGAGGTGGGCCGTCCTCCTCGTGCTGAGCGCCTCTCATGCCGATCCACGAAGAAGGCTTCCCAAGTAGAGAAATAGTCGGGATGCCATCTGGGATTCCTCCGCTGCTCGGCGTGAGCTCGAAGTAGTAGTGGTTCGTGATGGCCATCCGCGCCACACCTAGAGGGCAGAGGAACCGGCACACCTCCGGCTCGGCATCCAGCGGGGACACAAGAGTCCGGCGGGCGAGGGGAGTTCGAGAGCCAGCGCCTCCGCCTCCCTGGGGTTAGTGCTACGGTGGAAGCCATGGGAAAGAGTGATGAGGTTGCGAGATATGAGTCTAGAGATGTGCAATGACAATGGAGGCCAACCCCCTACATATATATATAGTGAACAAGGGAGAAGAAAGGGAGGGAAGAACTGGCGGGAAGAAAAATGGCGGGAAGAAAAATGGCGGGAAGAACTGGCGGGAAGAAAAATGGCGGGAAGAAAAATGGCGGGAAAAAAAATGGCGGGAAAAAATGGCGGGATGAACCTTTAGTCCCGGTTGGAGACACCAACCGACTAAAGATGAACTAGTCCCGGTTGGAGACACCAACCGACAAAACACGAGTCAACACTAATAATAGAGGTGAGTGCATGTCGACATTATGTCGTATGGCGTGTACCTTGTCCGGATGGTGTCACCAACCGGACTAAAGATGAACCTTTAGTCCCGGTTGGAGACACCAACCGAGACTAATAGGGGTGAGTGTCGACATTATTTTGTAAGTGTCAACACTATGTCGAGCTGCTTGTACTATAAATAGGCATCCTTGTGAGTCCAGTCCTCCGGCCAGTTTGAGGCGGGGACACCACTACGGCAGTTTGGGGAGATGCCGACGGGCCAGTCCTCCGGCATCTCCGAAACTGGTCATAGAGGCACTCTAATATGTGAAATTAGTTAGCTCCGGTGTATTGATCTAGTTAGACAAGTTACAAAGCTGCAAGATGGTTTTCGAGAGCAGGGACACCACTACGGCCAGTTTCAGGGAGATGCCGACGGAGCCCAGTCCTCCGGCATCTCCGAGAAACTGGTCATAGAGGCACTCCCTAATATGTGACCGCGCACGTTTGGAGATCAGATCTTAATGGTAAGTACGATTCGGGACAACTTCTTCTCATACTCCCGGTCCATCCACAAAACATGACTAACACTCAAGACATGTATTAAAAACATGAACTAGAGTTACATAATATGAGCATGAACTTCTTGGCATATGCCCTTCCTTATGATCGCTTCAGTCGTAACCATGGAGCATCTTCTTTACTTAACGGAATGCTTGGTGGGTTTGCCTTTGTGAAGGCGAATTTCATCAAACTTATTATAATCTTCCGACATATACATCTTGTCCTCGATTCCCACGATGTTTCTTTTCCCTGAAAGAACTATGTGACTTTGGCTCATCATATGATGTATTCGTTTGCATATTTTTTCTTTTTTTGTCCGGAGGACATGTCCTTCACATAGAAAACTGAGCCACATCATTGGCTAGGACGAATGGTTCGTCTAAGTTCTTCATAAGATTGTTGAGATCCACCGTTGTCATTCCGTACTTCTTGTCTACCTCAACCCCTCCTCTGTTAGCTTGACCCATTTGCATCGAAACAAGGGGACCTTAAAATTAGGTCCATAGTCAAGTTCCCATATCTCCTCTATGAACCCATAATACGTGGTCTTTTGCACATTGTCTTCTGCTGCATCGAGCGGACACCCTTTATTTTGGTTGGTGCTCTTTTATCTTGGCCTATCGTGTAAAATGTATTCCCATTTATCTCGTACCCTTGGAAAGTACATACATCGAAGACGGTGTCACAGCCAACAAGTACAAATTGATCCCTAACAGTGGTGTTATTCGTGAGAAGTCTTTGCAGCCGCCAAAACTCGCCATGTGTTCACTTATAATCCATTCATCAGGCCGGGTGTTTGAGGCGTATTAAATTCTTGTGTTCATTGATATACGGGCAACCAAGATAGATCTTTGTAAAACCGTGTAGTGTGCTTGATTGAGAGAATGCGTCCCTACATATCATTGCTTTACATCCTAGGGTGCCTTTTCCACGATCTCCCTCATGTCGTGATTCGAACACCAATCGCCTTAAGGTCAGGAATAAAATCAACACAGAACTCAATGACCTCCTCGTTACATAGCCCTTGGAGATGCTTCCTTCGGCCTAGCACGGTTATGAACATATTTCTTTAAGACTCCATGTACCTCTCAAAGGGAACATATTGTGTAGAAATACAGGACCGAGAATGGCAATCTCTTCTACTAGGTGAACCAGGAGATGCGTCATAATATTGAAGAAGGATGGTGGGAACACCAACTCAAAGTCGACAAGACATTGGGCCACATCTGTTTGTAACCTGGTAGGCTTTACGGATCGATTACCTTCGAGATATTGCATTGAGGAATGCACATAGCTTCACAATGGGTACTCGAACATTTTCGTAGAAGCCCCTCAATGCAATCGGAAGCAATTGTGTCATAATCACGTGGCGATCATGAGACTTCAGGTTTTGGAATTTTTCTACGCCATATTTATTATTCCCTTTATATTCGACGAAGCCGACGGGACCTTGATACTGCTCGGACATTCAAAAAGATTTCCTTCTGCTTTGGTAAGAGCGTGGTGGCAGGAGTTAAGTGGCATCGTTTACCCTTCTCGTTCTCGGGATGCATAGGCTCTTGAGGGCCTTGAGGCGTTCTTGGTCTTGTCGTGCTTCGGTGTATCTTTTGTCTTCCATACACTCCTAGAAAGCCTAGCAGTTCACGCAAACATTCTTCGTCACGTGCATCACGTCGATTGAAGAGCGGACCTCTAAGACTTTCCAATAGGGTAGGTCCCAAAATATAGATTGCTTCTTCCACATGGGCGCGTGTCGGCATCGTCATTCGAACAGATAGACTGCGGGACCTTTTCCAAAGATTACTTCTAGGTCCTTGACCATACCAAATACCTCCTCACCGGTGCGGAGGACAGGCTTCCTCCGGTTCGCAGACGTTTGAAATGCTTGCCTTTCTTTCTTCTTTGGATGCAGGTTCGGAAGAAATCGGCGATACCCTAGGTACACAACCTTCTTACATTTATCCAAATATACACTTTCAGATCATCTAAACAGTGTGCATGCATTGTATCCCTTGTTTGTCTGCCACGAAATGTTACTAAGAGCAGCCAATCATTGATGGTTACAAAAGCAATGCTCGTGGGTCAAATGGCTCCCCTTTGTGCTCATCCCACATACGTACCTGGTTTGGCCCACAGCTGTAAAAGTTCTTCAACTAATGGCCTTAGGTACACATCAATGTCGTTGCCGGGTTGCCTCGGGCCTTGGATGAGCACTGGCATCATAATGAACTTCCTCTTCATACACAACCAAGGAGGAAGGTTATAGATACATAGGGTCACAGGCAGTCTTTGTGACTGCAGCTGCTCACCAAAAGGATTCATGCCGTCTGTACTTAGACCAAACCTTAAGTTCCTTGCGTCACGTGCAAAGTCCGGGTACTCTCGCTCGACTTTTCTCCACTGTGACCCATCAGCGGGGTGTCTCAACATCGCGTCTTTCTTACGGTCTTCAATGTGCCATCGCAACAACTTGGCATGCTCTTTATTTCAAGAGACGTTTTAACCGTGGTATTATAGGAGCATACCACATAACCTTGGCGGGAACCTTCTTCCTAGGGGCCTCGCCCTCAACATCGCCGAGATCGTCTCGTCGATCTTATACTGCGATGCGGTGCATACCGGCATGCATCCAAATTCTCGTACTTCTCACCGCGGTAGAGGATGCGATCATTAATGCAGGCATGTATCTTCGCACGTCTAATCCTAGAGGCGGACAACCTTCTTTGCTTGGTATGTCTTGTCGGGCAACTCATTATTTCTTGGAAGAAGATTCTTCATTTTACCAACAACTTTGAAAATGCTGTCGGTCACACCATTCTCGCCTTCCATTGCAGCAAATCCGATTGTGGCACCTAGCTTTTTGTGGCCATCTTCGCAAGTTGGATACAACAATGTTTTGTGATCCTTTAACATCTGCTCCAACTTCTCCTTCTCTGTTTCACATTCTTCCTTTGCATCGAATGGCCCGACCAAGATCGTCATCGGCGGGCCCATCTGCTCCCTCTTGATCTTCATTATCTACCCCGTTGCGGTATCATCATATTCAGGATACATATTATGATAGTTTTCATCATCCTCTTCTTCTTCGTTGTCTTCCATCACAACCCTTTTCTCCGTGCTTGGTCCAACAATTATAGCTGGGCATGAAACCGGATCGAAGCGGTGGGCGTGAATGGTTCTGGTATTTGAGTAGTCTTTCTTGTTCGACGGTGAACACACGGACAACACATAAAACCATTGTGACCACGGTTTGCATTAGCCACAACGATGAAATTTTGGAGGCCCGTAATGTACTCGGAAGTGCGGCGGTCACCGTACATCCATTGCCGATTCATCTGCATTAATATGTAGTATATATCAAAAATAATAGGAGATGACCATTTATATATATAGTACATCAATGACACATGAAACTATAGTTGCCGACCTCGAGAGCGGAAGAGCAACAAGAAAGCTTATTTTGAGCTCTCGGGCATTTCACGAACACCTCTAGTGCATATGAAAAAACACAAACTAGCACTCTTCACACCCTCTTGCTAGGCTCCAAAATGTGAAAAAAATGGAAGAGTGGGGTGTGTGGGCTGGGGTGGTGTCTTTATAGCCCCCTTTAACACGGTTCGTGGCACGAACCGTGTTAAAGAAAATCTTGTAACTGGTGGAGGGACCTTTAACACCGGTTCGTGGCACGAACCGGTGTTAAAGGGGGGGCTCCTTTAATGCCGCAGAGGCCACGCTGGTACGGCCCCCCCTTTAACACCGGTTCGTAGAAGAACCGGTGTTAAAGCCCATTTTCGGGATCAACAAAAGCCCGCGTTTCCACTAGTGCTCGAACTCACAATTCTAATCCTATTCAAACTTAGCAAGCAGACCCAAACTAACCTAGTCCAAATCGGACACTAACTCCTAGTCTAGTCAGCAGCTAAACCAAGTCCAACACGTACTAGTACAATACGTACTGGGACACACACTAATTAGGTAAGATTATTGCTAACAAACATGACACTTCTTTAGAGATCCAATAAAAGATTTGGAAGACCCGACACATAGCTGGCTTGTACTGGCCCAGTGGGTCGACGTCGATTCCCTGTCTCGCGAGTAGCCGAACAACAAAGAGAAGAACAGGGTTAGGAGCTCTGGATGCCCTGGTCCCTGCTGCCGCTAGTGGCGCAGCCTCCCACTTGTCGTCCTACTCCCGACAAGTTTCCCATTCGCTATATAGCTATCTTTGTCCCATCTGCCGCTGTCGTGCAGGTCCCACCCTGCCGCCGTCGTGTCGGTCGCCACCTAGCTTGTCGTCGTACTGGTTGCTGCCTACCTCATCGTCCTGCTTAAGATCATGTTCCTCTGGTCATCTTCCTCCCTCCCCAAAGGTTAGTGGTCCGGTCTTTAGTCCAGCATCAATTCCTTGGTTATTGGATCGTTCTTGGTTAGTGCTGCTATCCTGCTAGTCTGTAGTTAGCCCAGCATCTTTTAGTTGATTGGCTAGTGCCTAGTTATATTCGTGATAAGGGTTCTTGATCAACCAATCAAGAGCCATCTTGAAATGCAGTTCCCTGTTGCATCTTACATGTTGGTTATTTTCAGTCTATTCTTCCGATCAGGAACCACCTAATGTAGGTTAGCTGGGTTTGTTTAGTGAAGCAGACCTCTTTTCATGTTTCATTTGTATTGCAACTGAGTCAGGTTGCAAGAGCAAACTCAATGGGCTTATAGCTCCTATGCGACGTCTTTACATGGAATTGGAAGGAACACGACATCGTTGAAAAGAATAGCTCGCACGCGACACTTCTGAAGAGGCAAATAGCTCTCGTGCGACACTTCCACTTAACCCCACGAGACCGTCAACGGCAATTGAATCAGTGAGCAGTGGGACCCACAGCCTCTCCACGTCGGCGGAACTCACCGATGTCCACCTCATATCGTGGGACCCATCCTGTGGTTGAAGAGAGCCGTTGGCCCCGCACCCGAGCACTCCCGCCACCGTTCCAGCATCTCATCCCCTTCTGTTTTCTTCTCCGGCGAGCAAGTGCGGCAACGCCGGCGAGGGATATCGAGCTCTGCTTCCTCCCACCGCTCATGGCCTCGGTATGGTGCGGTGCCGATGAGGAGGTGCCCCGATTGCCCCCGTACCGCGCCCCTGAAGCAGCTTGTCACATCCACCGACAAGAACGGCAACATTGGTCGGGAATTTGTGAAGTGTGAGAGCAAGCCCGAGCTGGGAAAGGTGAGATCTGAGTGTTCTGAGCGCCAATTTCTCGCTTTTCTTTCGAAATTTCATGAATTTCATCGAATTTGGGATTTAGGGTTCATCTCTGCAATTTCAGGAACTGCCAAAATGTGGGCATTTTGAGTGGCTTGATGAGTACATCGAGCGAATTGGGGTGGAGGTAGCATCCCGGGAGCTCGAAAACCCGTCCGTGGTGGAGCAATTGGGATGTGGCAACCCCATTTCCGCTGGTACTACGGTGGATGCGGAAGTGAAGGCCGAGCTAAAGAAGATGAACAAGCAGCTAAGGCAAATCATCGAATTGAAGAAGCAGGACAATCTGATGGCCGTTTTTTTTATTTTTGTGTAATTTCTCTCAGATTAGTTTATCTCCTCATCGTTAGTCATTAGACAGCGCAGTCAGTGTTCGAATGATGCTTTGTAATGGATGTAATGGTCTATGTCTTTGGCTTGAATAAAATGCAACACAAATTCGGGCTAATTTTGAGCTGCTCTGTTTTCGAAATCAGTGTTTCTTCAGTTTCGTCAGTTTTGTCAGTGTTCCTTTTATCAGTGTGCAGGGGGCGCCCGTGTGCAGGGGAGGGGGAGGGGTTGAAAAGTAAAAAAACAATTGACGAGGATTGAAAAAGGCCAGGCCCAAATATAACTTAGCCATGCCAAAATGGACGTATCCAGGCCCAATAGTAACTATATGTTGATTGGGCAAAAAAAATAGTACTCACATTACAATCTAAATAGGAACGTGTGGATCTGCAGATACTCGTGCTCAGGTTGCAATCTTTTTTTTTGCAAAAATAAATATATAAATGAAGTCCAAGGACATCCATTTAACTAACATAACTTGGGCGCTCCTTTAACTTATGTAAATATGTAAATGTCTTATTTGAAAATGAACCATGTGTTGTATGAACTTGTTTTTGTGTCTTTTGTTTTATACACTTGTAAATATATAAATATTGCACGAGTATTATATGAACTTGTTTTTGTGTCTTTTGTTTTATACACTTGTAAATATATAAATATTACACGAGTATTATATGAACTTGTTTTTGTGTCTTTTGTTTTATACACTTGTAAATATATAAATATTGCACGAGTATTATATGAACTTGTTTTTGTGTCTTTTGTTTTATACACTTGTAAATATATAAATATTGCACGAGTATTATATGAACTTGTTTTTGTGTCTTTTGTTTTATACACTTGTTCTTTTGGATGTTTTGACAAATGACAATACAATAAAACACAGATTACAATGAAACAAGGGATGGAATAGGCGCAATAATATTACAATAAAACACAGATAACATTACTTATATTAGATAGGGGGGATCGATAACATTATAATAAAAATAAAAAGGTACAATAATATAGAAGGGGCGGAATAGGCGCCCCGCCTAAACCCTGGGCTAGCCCTAAACCCCTACTCCATCGGCGGTGGAGGCGGTGCAGCCGCATTCCATGCCACCAGCCTCTCCCGCTGGTCCCGCTTCCGTTGCTCCTCCCGGAAGGCCCGGCCATTGGCCTCCCGTTGCTCCTCCTCCTGCCGTCTGCGCCTTTTCTTCAAGGTGCGCTGGGCCTCCTTCTCCTCCCACCTGGCGATGGAAGCCTCCTGCCTTGCCTCCTCCTTCGCCGCCTTAGCCCAGTAGGCTTCGGAGGGGAGGTCGCCGCCGCCGGGGAGGTTGGGGACGGGGTTGTGGACGATGGGGCCCTGGTCTCCCCAGGGGCAGGGCGGGGACTTCTTCTCCTTCTTCTTGCCACGCTTGGGGCGCGTGGGCGCCCGCTGCTCCCACCACTGCTTGTGGTCCGGGTGGTTGTCCTCGTCGCTTAGTTCGGTGTCGGAAGGGAGGCGGAAGGGGGAGGTCGCCATGGTCGGAGTTTTTGGGGGGCGGCTGGGAGGAGGCAAAGGGACGGGCTCAAGGTTGAAGAGATGAGGGGCAAGATGAGATGAGGAGGCAAAGGCGTTTTGCCTATTTATTGAGGGCGGAGCGTGAAGGGCGGCGTGGGAATCCAGCGTCGCGTTGGCGCAGACGCCGAGACGAGACAGCGTCTTGCGTTGCCCTGCATGCATGATCAATGCGAAGAGGCGGAGGCGGGGTAGCGGGCGTGATCAATGCGAAGAGAGAAAAAATAGCTAGGATCACGGCGCCCCTGCATGCATGCATGTGCATTAATGTGAAAGAGAGAAAAAAACGTCCAAGGTAGTTGTTCATTGGCAGTGAAAAATAAAAGGGAAAATATAATTTGGCCTTGATTTACTTCGGTAATAAATGCAGGAATCTAGTACCAAGGTACTCGTTCGTTTTTACACACGCAAGAAAAATCGGTGGGAGTAATATTGACTTTTTGTATGGCGCATGAACCAGATGGAAGTAAATTTGACTGAAGAAAGTTGTTCGACGTACACTTATTTAATGGGGCAGCGTTGTTGCACGCAAAATAGCTAGACTGCGACGCTAGGGGCAGCTGCTGCATGCATGGTGCAGCCCGCCCAGACGCCGAGACGAGACGCGTGCGCTGCGTTGCGTGTGGGAAGCGGGCGTGATCAATGCGAAAGAGAGAAAAAAAATAGCTAGGATGCGACGTACTGTAACCCCTGCACCGCCGCCCCCGACCCTGCATGCTGCATGCATGGTGCAGCCCGCCCCGCCCAGCGCCCTCGCATGCCACGCTCGGTCCAACGGTCTGGAGTGTGCCAACGCTGTACGTTATATTTATTACATATTTTAGATTTTGATATTTTTTCTGCTGGTCATAGTGACATGCATACTCCCTCTGTCCACAAATAAGTGTACGTTTGGCTTCAAAATTTGTCCACAAAAAATGTACTTCTACCTTTCCAATGCACTTGGGCATCCACTATGTAGTCCATAAGGCTATCCACAAGCCAAAAAGTAGTCCATAGATGTGGTATCATGCATATGTTACTAGTCTAAGTTACTACTACATAGTGTAAAATAACATAGATGTGGTATCATGCAAAGTCTCATTTATTACAATGAACCTGAGGGGAGTAAGTTTGATTGGAGAAAGTTGTTACACGTAAACTTATTTAATGCGACGGAGGGAGTAAATACGCTGCAGCGCTGTTGGACGTAAAATAGCTAGACTGCGATGCTAGGGGCAGCTGCATGCCCGCATGGTGCAGCCCGCCCCGCCCACCGCCCTCGCATGCCACGCTCGCATGCCACGCTGTTGCAAGTAAAAACGATGAAGCCAATCAGATTCCAGAATCATCCATCCCACGGATCGCCAAGAGCTAGCCACGAAATCCTTCTAAGAGACGCCAACCAATCAGGTTGCAGAACAAGCCCTTCCACGGATCGCCCAGAGCCACCCGCGGAATCCTTCTAGAAGACGCGATCGGACGAACACAGTGTCGCGCTAGGGTTAGATCTACGGTCCTCATTCGGCCTTAGGGTTAGCGGGGTTTAGGATGCAGTCAACGGGGTTTCACAAGTTTGACCAAACATTCAAATGTCCATAACTAATTCAAAAAAAATCAAAAAAATACAAAACCTTCGCATGGTGTCATGTTATGTCACATAGTTGTGAGGAAAAATATCAAACTTGGTCTATTGATCATATTTCAAAAAACCCTTCACAAAATGACCTATCTCCTCCGAGGTTTTCTGGCTTTCGGGTCAAATGACCAATGATATGGCTAGAATCAAGGCATAGTTTGTGATAATGTGCCCATATTTGGCATGCATGTCTATAATGGGATGACTAACAATGTTGTAGCACAAAGTTTTCCTTTTCGACGCACAGAAAAATCATTTTCTATTTTCTGAGTGTCGAAAGAGGGGGGAATTTGTGAAGCAACCACCAAATTGAAGTATCAAAATGGTAACATCCTATTTTTCAAAAATACTAGACCACCTATAATGTAAAATTTCCCAACCTGAGTATCTCAAACCTTTTATTCCATCCCTGGTGAAAAAGACAAATCCTGCCGAATCGGCTGGAAGTGGGTAAGATATGAACTACAGGTACATGATTCCATGCTGATGATTTTTTGTAAAAATAATTTTTAGGTTCACAACATGCTATTTCATCAGAGATCCAATGCTAGTTTTGCGAGCCTCAGCCCCTAGCTAAGAATATTTATGAAAACCCTTCAAGTTTGACCAGACATTCAAATGTGCATAACTAATTCAAAAAAAATCAAAAAAATACAAAAACTTCGCATGGTGTCATGTTATGTGACATAGTTCTGAGGAAAAATATCTAACTTGGTTTTAGAAATGGTCGAAAAAAAACTTGCTTAGAAATGGGGTGGTTTACCCTAGCTTTGGAGCCCATTTCTACCCCATTTTGGGTGAGGGTGAGTTGTACTTCACAAAAAGGATCAGGGTGAGGATGAGTTGTATTGTACATATGATAAAAACGTTGGAAGCTCATACAAACATAGAAAAGTGACATAGCTACATATGTTGAAATTCAAATTTACCATCATATTTGAATTTTGTCCAAATTATCAACAAGTGACAAATTATTATAATAACAAATGTTTACAACAACAAGTGCCAAATTATTACAACAACAAGTGTCAAATGTTTACAACAATAACAAATGTTTACAATAACAAATGTCTATTTCTTTTGGCTCTTCTTACCCCTCGTTTTCTTCTCCTTCACAAGTTTCACACCACACAATAGGTTTATGCTCTTCTTTTTCTTACCATTACCATCTGGCCTCCCCACAGCACGTCCAAGAGTCTCCTTCACCTCCTGCACCTCCTCAACAACCTCATGATCATGATCCAGAGCCTCATCAACATGGTCACTTTGCACCAGAGCCTCAACAACATGGTCACTTTGCACCAGAGCCTCAACAACTTGGTCAGTTTGCACCAGAGCTTCAACAACAGGCTCATTTTGCACCAGAGCCTCAACAACAGGCTCATTTTGCACCAGAGCCTCAACAACAGGCTCATTTTGCCCCTCATTTTGCACCAGAGCTTCCAAATCAGAAACGGTGTGCCCTAAAGCCTCAACAGTTTGCACATCATCCTCCAAAACAAGTTCAGATTGCACCTCAGCAGCACCAAACATGATCTGGTTAGTTCTCTTCTTTCTTTGGCCATTGATTCTTGCCCTTTTCACTGGCCAGCATTCGTCAACAACAAGAGGTGGGCCTTTTTCTCCACGCTTCCTCCTGAAAACAAGCAAGTTAGTTGGGGGAGAAAAATCATCAACAAGAAATGGGATAGATTTTGGATGAAGATACTTTGGCTTTTCAGCAGTGTATCTGCACTTGGTAGAGCCAGCTCGGTGTCCAAGTTCTTCACAGAGTTTGCATCTATTCTTGTTACCTTTTGGGCCCTTTTGGCTTGGCATCTTTATTTTCATCTTTCTTTCCCTTCTTTTGCTCCCACCTTTCTCAAACCAAGCCTTGAATCTACTCGCTTGGGCTCACAACTTTCTTTTCATCAAAGGAGGACACAAGGAGAACTGAATGTCCACTTCAGCCACCGAGACTGATCTGTAAGTGCTGGAATTGTTGTTCCATATGCAGCCTTGAATTTTGCTACAGAATAATACTCATGCAAATATGGGTGCATATTTAGCTTGTGTTTGGAGGCCAAGAAAAGTATGGCATGCTCACAAGGCTTCCAGTGTGTTGCCACTCAAGGCATGTGCATTCATGCAATTGAGTGTCAACAACATGCCTCCCGCCATCTTTGTATCTCGACTTGACCCCACAATGAGGATTTCTCAACACGCAAATGTGCAAGATTTCGCTCCTGTTGACCACTGGCACAACATCGAAGCTTATCTCCTTGAAGAACATCCCCAAGCCTTCTTCTCAATTCCCACAACCTCATGATCATGATCCGATCTGTCAACCATGTCATGGACAGCAAGTCTTTTAACTCCTTCACTTTGTTGTTGAAACTTTCGCCAAATTATTGTTGATATGATCACATTTGATGGCAAGTGTTAAAACCAGACCTGTACCATAAAAGAGAATGGTAGGTTTCCAACCATGTACAAAACTTGACCCTATCCTCCTCGTGAGCATGCCGCCTTAATCTTCTCAAGGTGATATGAATGTGTGCCTGGTGTAAGATCTTGTCAGCCACATGCGTCCAAAATCATCTCCTCTGAATTTTTGATCAAATTCATCCACATATGGTCAAGCACTCCTCCGCCAAGATGAGGGAAAACAATCTTCACTGCATTTTCTAAACCTTTACATGCATCTGTGTGCACTGCCAATGGAGAGACTAGCCCTATGCATCTTTTCAACTGCATCATGAACCATGTCCATGATGCCTCTGTCTCAGACTGAAACATGCCAATAGCTACAGGGAACATCCAATTGTGTCAATCCAAAGCATTGCATGCTGCTAGTTGACCATTCCACTTTCCAGTCAAGAAAGATGAGTCTATACTCAAATATGGACGGCAACCTGCTTTGAAGCCATCGATGCAAGGCTTTAAAGCCATGAAGAATTTAGAGAAGAAGACTTTCCCATCACCGTTACCTCGGTATCTATCTCCACAACACCGCCAGTGACCTATTCTCTATACGCTTTGAAGTTATAAAGCATTCAAAGGTATTTGCCCAATCACCATATAGCTCTTTCATTGCCCTTTGCTTTGCCTTCCACATCGTAGTATAATTCAGCTTAATGGGGTCGCTTTTCCAAGTCTATTTTCAGTCTCTTTGCAAGGTCTTGTTTGGTGTTGTGGCTAAAATGGGCTTGATATTTTCTGCAACCCATAATTGTGATGTCATCTTTGTAACTGTTTGAGAACTTGTAATGCAAGTATGAGGTTTTGGAATTTGATTCACTCTTATTGTCCTTCCATCGGTTGGCGTCTAGTAGATATATACCACTTGCAAGGCTTGGCACCACCATCATAACCTATGCATTTTGCATAGAACTTCTTTATCGATCCACATAGTCTTGGTAGCAAACTCACGTTTGACTGCATATGTCTGAAACACATCCTGAATTCATCCATGCTTGGAAACAATCTCCCAACTTCAATAATCGGGTCCTCTTTGTCATAAACACATTACTAGCTCATCATCATGTGCATCATCTACATGAACTGCAGCCTTTTCCAACAACTCTAGATCTATATCTGCCTCTTCATCTCTTAAATGGTTGTCACCATCATTTGCAGCTTCATCCCTCTTCTTCTCCTTGTCTCTGTCATCTATAGGAATGCCAAAAAGCTTTGCCATTTCAATGTCATCTATTGGTGCAATGACCAAATCAGTGCGGTCATGTATCTCAACTGAATTCCAATCAACAGTTACAATCCTTTGTGCATTACCATCTGCAGCCTCTCCTTGTGCATTAGCATCATCATCCTCCACTGTTAACACTTCCAACTCAGTAAGTATAGGCATTACTTGCCTTTGTGCAGCCCAATCAACCTCGACCATCTGAGCAGCCAGCTTCGAGCCAACATATCCAACCCTCGAATCAGGTTTCAGATCAATGAGCTCTGCTAAAAACAGAACAGTTTTGCTTGTCCAAACGTTTCGCTCATCGATTTCATCAACTATATGTTCCCCTGTCTCAACCCTAACATAGTCACATTTGCAATCATCAAATCGTAACAAAGAAACTTCTTGCTCTGGCCCCCAAACCACACTATCCCCAATTTTTTCCACCATTTTCCTTACTGCCTCCTCTCCCATGTTTATTAGCTCTTGGGGATCAACATGTTCTAATTCCACCTCCCATTTAACAACCGTGTCTCTCTCAATGATCTGCGTGCTTCCATCAACTAAAACAGCCCTAGAGGGAAAGAAATTGATGCGAAATTCGAAGGTTTGGCGCGCAACATCGTCTCCCCTGTTTTTGTCGCACGCGTGAGCTAGCGAAGCAGAGAGCTCAACCTTAGAGAAATTAAGTGCGAGATACGGGATATACCGATTAGAAGTCCCTCTCAATGCTCCATATCGTTCCCCTCACCCCCTGCTCAAGACACCCTCGCCTCCACAATCTAGCATCAATGGACACGCTTAGATCTCGAATTGAGAAGAATGGGGGAGGAATTAGCTTTCAAATGGCACTCACCACCTTCGCTGTCGAACGAAAGCGCCGCCGCCTAAAAGAATTGCCCTGCCACCGCCGCCGAGAACGATGGGTGAGGTCCGCCACGCTGCCGGGAAGCTACTGATCGGTTACGCTCTCGGTCGGAAGCGGTTGGTTTGACTGGCTGTCCCAACCAACCGGTTTGGCTTAACCCTAATACTGGAAAAAAGTTAAATGTGTCCTTACGACCGTTTTAAGGCCCGTGTGGCCCTGGGATATTAGCTGCCTCACAACCGTCGCATGCGAGCTATTCTTTTCAACGATGTCGCTTTCCTTCCAATTCCATGTAAAGACGTCGCATAGGAGCTATAAGCCCAAACTCAATATGGACGTTCTAACATCTGATTGCCCGCTAAATAAAGATCATGATGATAGAAGCATGTTAGCTCCAGCAGACCCGACCTTGTTATATTGTTGAACATGTACTATTGTCAATGAATCGGGAGGTTTTCCTTGTACCGGATTCGAAAAGAATTCAAATCATGCTTGTGCTTCTTATCGTTGTAATCTCTGTTTAATTCGTATTAACATGCCCTCTTAGGTAATTATTTGTTGTCTTGTTATAAAATCTCTTAGAAAATGTTCTCTATGAGTATATAGAGCTGAAAAACCTATGTTTTAAGCTAAATTTTGGGTCGTCTCTATGGTACCCAATGGGCCAGCGAGGCCATAGAATTTTCTTGGAATGGGTCGACCCATGGCCCTTGAAATTGGCACTATGGCCACATAGCCAAGTCCAGGCCGGCCCATTTCCATCTTGATTGCAAATAATAACACATTATTCCTTTCCTGCCATCTTACAAACCAGAAAACCTCGTGTTGTTTTCACAGTCTGCTTAAGAAGATGAACCATATTGAGACCGAACACACCTGTAGAAACCATCGGAACAATAGCAATGTGTGCGCAAGATTTTTGTTGTCCAGTAGCTTGTTATTTCAAAACTATTCATTTGCTGCTTTTGGGGTTCTATTTTCTTTTATCCTTAGCTGATGCTAGTTAGTACATACTCACATCTTAGTGTTGGGTACATAAATACTATGTCTAAACTGTTTAGTGTTTTCTCATTTCTGTAGATATGCGTGGTGGTCTACTCGAGGGTACTTAAATATGCCATATATGTTGGAAGTTCTTATGTGTCATGTGTGTCTACCATGATCCTTGGAGTTCAAAAGCGAGGAAACAGGCTAAGCCAAAATTTTGTGGACGACGGTCCTATGTAAGCCTAGGCAAAAAGGTGTGTCTGGTGTCACCGGTTTGGGCTTGTTCAAAATTTTGTACTAGTTTCAAAGTTTAGATTGCTTTTGTGAATGAGATTAAACTAGAAATTTTTTGGCTGGTTTGACCGGTTTCACTTTTTGCACGGGATTAGTCATATGCCATTGTGTTATCTATGCAAAACTGATGTCATATTTGCACATGTGAATGTATAATTGGTACAATATTTTATTATGCTATCTGAAATATTTGTGGAAAATCTATTTACTGTGCTATCTGAAATATTCAGGGAAAACACATTTAATTTTTTTATTATCGAAATGCACACCAGTGACACGCGGGATAATCGGCCTGTCACTGAAAACCTCATAGGTCCATGGCCTCCGATCCCAACCAGTGACATGCATCATTTTTGTATGTCACTAATACACACACACTAGTGACAAGCACTCAGAAATGACTATCACTGGTACACATACTACTGACAGGCACTTGCCCATCACTAGTAACCTTGTGCCAGTGACTAGTCATTAGTGACATGCACTTTGCATGTCACTAATGAGCGTTTTGAGCCTATCACTAATGGCCTATTCTGTAGTAGTGAGGAACCCTAGCTGCGATCTCGGCCGAATTTCGAAACAGGCATACAAATTCAAAAAAATGTAAAACCTTTGCACATGGTCGTTTTATGTTGCCTAGTTACAGAAAAAATAACAAACATGGAATATCAGGATTATTCAAGGTAGAAAACATGGCACTTGTTCCCAGATCTAATAAGAGATTATCAAGACCTAGCACATAGCCAGGAACCCTAACTGCTACGATCTTGGCCGAATTTCGAAACCAGTATAAAAAATATTCAAAGCAAATTTTAAAAATGTGAAACCTTCGCACATAGTCGTTTTATGTTGCCTAGTTGCATGCAAAAATAACATACATGAAATATAAGGATTATTCGAAAAAGTGTTCATAGAAATCACCTATCGTCTTCGATGATTCATGGATTTCGGGGTGATGAGTGCATATTTGCATCATGTTTTATATTATTGTTTTGCATTGTAGTAGTAGGATCTTGGTATTTTACGGCGCTCGCGAGCGTATTTTATGTCTATTTTCATTAGGCATAATGGATATAATTCTTGGAGCAGTTGTACTGGAGTGAAAAGGAGTCAAAACAACGTAAAACGCTTATTTGGGAAATATCAATAACACCAGAAGAAAACCCAATGCGAACAAAGTATACAAAAGGTTTAACGACCAACTATATGGTGGGAATAAATTTTTCGGCCTTGTTGTTCCCCCCCGTCGCCACCGCCTCCTCAAATAGTTGCACCCTGTGCAACTAGATCGGAGAGATGACATAAAGAACTACCAGAACGCCGAAACCTCACATCCGGAAGGCATATGGATGGGGAACTCATCCACCGGTGATCCATCTTCTCCCTGCGCAGATCCGGGACGCTAAGGCATCGATCTTCATCATCAACCACTGCATCACCACCATCTCCATCCATCTCATCTACATCTTGTCTAGATCTTGTTGTAATTTTCGTACTCGTTGTGGATTTATACAAGTACTATTCATCTATGATAGATTCCATTACTTTTGGCATGATGTTGATTGCCTCCATGTCTGAGTAGATCATTAGTTCTTGGGGAGATGGAGAAACCCTAGCATGAGATTGAAATAAGATAAAGTTTATTATGATATTCATCGTTGTTACCATGTGTTAGATTGTCTTTATCTTGATGTTGGGAGAACTCGACCTATTAATATTTGCCTCTTGTGGGGACTTGATGGAGGAAACTATTTGTTGGTAGACAGAGGTGTGTTAGCACTTACAGTGATTATAAAACTGTTGGCACTCCTTACGTATTAACTTTTGAACCGAGGAAACTCACGGAACACTATCCATGCCATGGGATACGTCCTGTGGGATTAAGTCTGTTAATAGCGCAGTAATTCAATTGGTGTTGATTGTTGTCTGCTGTGGTTATGAGGATCATGTGAGTAGTGGTTGCTACCTATTTGTCAAAATACGGAGTTCCTCCCACACATATATAGTTGAGAATATTCATCATAATAATCTTTACCTTAGCCCTTTATAATGCTAGTGGTGTATCCGCTAATCCCTGAGAATGCTTTTACCCATTGCAGTTTTATATCTCTTTTACATAGGCAATACTTAATTTCTATATTCAGTTTGTTTTACTTTACTTATTGTTCTCTTATACCAAAAACCCCAAAACACCTTTTTACACAATACTCTCACTTTATCTTGTTACTTAGAACTTTATTTTAGCATTTCTATTTTAGTATTTAAATTAAAAGTTATTAGACTTTAGACTCATGCTCCCTCTGCGATCGATATCTTTATTTCGAAACTAGGTACAAACATCTGTGCACTTGCAGTCATCACGGGGAAAGATGAGCTAGGTCATGACCATAGCCATCGCATAGTTTGTTATAATGTGCATATATTCCACACATGCGTGTAACTTGTGATGCCAAAGAAAGTTGCTTCATGAAGTTTTCACTTCTCTACAAGGAAAATCCATTTTCCCGGTGCTGAAAAGGGCCTATTTTGTGAAGCAAACACCAAGGACGTGATGTGAAAATGCATCACCCCCATTTTTAATAAATACTTGAGAGCATTTAGTGGACAAATCACCAGTTGGATTCGCCTAGAACCCCTCGGCACAACCCCCACGATATAAACAAGTTTCTGCCGGTCTAGCTAGAAGGGGCTCAAATTTAGCCTAGAGCTACCTCATAGATCTCCCAAGTATTTTCGAAAAAATCATTTCCAGGTACAAAACATGGCACTTCTTCAGAGATCCAATAAGATATTTGCAAGACCCCGCACATAGCCACAAAACCTTAATGCCGTGATCTCGGCCGAATTTCGAAACCAACATATAGAATTCAACAGAAATCAAAAAAATATGAAACCTTCACACATAGTCATTTTATGTTGCCTAGTTGCAGGAAAAAATAACAAACATGGAATGTTAGGATTATTCAAAAAACGTGTTCATAGAAATCACCTACCGCCTTCGAGGATTCATGGCTTTCATGGCAAAATAAGCTAGATCAAGACCACAGCCATGGCATAGTTTGATATAATGTGCCCATATTCCGCACATGTGTGTATCTTGTGATGGCAAGCAATGTTGCTTCATTAAGTTTTAATGTTCTTTGCAAGAAAAATCCATTTTCCAATTTCCCGGTGCATCACCCAATTAGATTCACCTAGAACCTCTCGGTGCAACCCCCCTAATATAAACAAGTTTCTGCCGGTCTAGCTGGAAGGGGCTCAAATTTAGCTTAGAACTACCTTGTAGCTCTTCTAAGAATTTTCCAAAAATATATTTCCAGGTACAAAATATGGCACTTCTTTATAGATCCAATAAGAGATTAGAAAGACCCGACACATAGCCAAGAACCCTAATGTAAAAGCCCAGTTTTAGCTACTGCCTAATCAGGGTTTTGATTGTGCAATCATGAGCATCATATCTAAAATGCATGCAACGAAAATAAAATGCAATCCCTAAAACCCTAGTTTCCCCTCTCTCTTTAAAACCTTCTAAAATGGTTTTTTATTTTGAACTACCAAAATTTGAGGAGCCCCAATTGTTTATAAGGGGTACCTATAGTATTTCAATATTTACAATTGTTCTGGTATTTTTGAAATGATCAAAAAACAGTTTTGAAATGGTTTTGCAAAAGAAAGAAACAAGAAAACTAAATAGAAAAAGATTTCTGAAAAAAATAGGCAACAGCGGTCAGCCAGGCCGGCCCATTCCTTTTCCCTCTCTCCCCGCCGCTTGCGCGCACAGCTCTGCGGCCCGTCCGGCCCACCCGGGCCCAGTACCACTTCGCACCCCTTTCATCATCTTCCTCCTCGGGAAGAAGCAGCTGGGTGTCGCGGGCGCCGCCGTCGGTCCCAGTGGCCTTCTCCCGGCCGTCCGTCGAGCTCCGAGGGTGTATAAGAACGACGCGACCACGTCTCCTTCTCTCTTATCCACTCTCCCCCTCTCCAGAGACCTCTCTCTCTTCTCACTAGCCCGAACCCTAGCTCTAGATGCCGTTGGCATCGTGTCGTTGTCATGCTCCCCTTGCCCAACTAAGGCCACCTGAGCTCCGCCTCACCGTGCCGGTCTTCCTCGCCAACGGAATCGAGCTCGGGCACTGCCAATCAACAGCATCGCCCACTTCTTTCCCATCACCGACGTGCTTCGCCGCTTGCCTCGCCGTAGCCCCGGTCATTGCCTCGCCTCGCTGTCACCATCAATCACTCCGGGGTGAGATACTGGTGCTCAGGCACCTTCCCTCCTTCTTCCTCGCACGCCGTAACCATCGCTCGTTGCCGTGCTGCAAGCTCCGCCACCGTGAACCAATGAGCTTGTTGCTCCGGTGACCAATAGCCAGTGGCGCCGCTGCTATAGGTCTTCCTCGATGCGCTGGATCGAATAGGATAGGTCCCGCAGCCCCTTGCGCCCTCCTCCGCCGTCTTCCGCCGCCGTCTGGCCTATTGGCCGGCGAGCCGACGTGGCACCACCGTGGATACTGACATGGGTGCATGGCCCACTGGTCAGTGGCTATGGTTGGATTTGCCTCGGTTAGAAACACCCCACCCCCTCTGGTGATGTCAGCATGCTTCTGTGCTAACGCAATAATCCAATTTTAAATTATTTTAATAATTCCAGAAATTGGTTTAATCTTATAAATTCAATAAGTAATTATTCATAAGTCAGAAAAATACAAATAATATATCAAATTGTTCAGAAAAATGAGATCTATCTAACTAAGCTATAATCATGCATTGTTCAACAACTTCAATGCCTAGTTTATTTAGAATAACTTAGTAACCCCTCATAGGTGATTCCGGAGTTTCTCTGAATTAGGGTTTATACCCCTCGGAACCCCGATTAAATTGTAAAGCATGCCTTAGGGGTTTATTTCAATACAATTTAACTTGTCATATCATCATCCTGGTTTGAGCATTGCAGCGATGCCATGTGTTGATTGATTCCCCTTTCTTTCCGGTGTTTGGTTCTTCCCAGTAGAATACGATATCGAGATCGAGATCAAGATCAAAGACCGAGATCAACCCTATCGAATACCTAAGCTCGAAGAACAATACTTGACCAACTATAATCAATTCAAGTACCAGATGTTCGAAGCTCTGCTTTCTGGTTATCAACGGGCAAACGCAAGCATAGCCCCACCATGATATAATCCTATGATTTCGAAAGAATTTTAATTCCTGCCATGATGCATACGATTCTACTGTGGTCTTTTATCGATAGATAAAGTATCCTATCTGTTGAATTACTCCCTTTGATTATATTACCTGATCCACTGCTCCTAGCATAAATAGGTTTGGCTTGTGTGCACTGCTAGAGCTTATATCTATGCCCTGTTTAGCCATGCATAGCTATTGAGTCTGGTCCATCCAGATGATGTGTCAGATGCCAAGAATCTATTATGACAGGAGAATGTGATGAGATGAGATCAGTGATATGAGATTAAACATGCTAAGGCTTGTATGGGAGGCCATAGTGAGACATGGTTTTTCTAGTCCCATGCTTGCCACCCCTAGGACCCAGAAGTTCTTGCCTCGTGAACCAAGATGAGCGTGCATCCACACGGCGGCTTGGGAACCCCTTGACTCACTAACTTACCTAGTCTGATCCATGAGTCCGTAGTTAGCTATTTCGCATCTGCATATTTGGATGGGTTGAAGATGGTGCATCATATAGGGCGTGACCAAGGAGGAAGGAGGCTCCGGGAGTACTCCCGATCCTTGGACATAGAGATATGGGCTGATGGAACCCTTTCTTGGAGACTCATGGATTTAGGCAAAAGTAAGGTAAAGGTCTTGTCTAACCACCCTCTGCAGGCCTTCCAAGGAAGAGGGCTAATCATTGTGGAACTAAGAGAAGGTTAGTATGTGTGCGTAAAGTTGTACACCCTGCAGGGTAATAATCTTTCAAAAAGCCGTGTCCACGGTTATGGACGACTTGGGAATGGACGTGAGATCATAGAGAACTATAACCTAATCGTAAAACTTGGTAGATCAACGTGAGCTTAAGGATGCTTCCTCATGGGTATGAGGGGGTGATCCTAGATAGGGTTCAGATGATGATGATTTCGTGGATATCAAAATATGACGATCAATATTTTAGAGATGTCGCTCCCTTATCCCCTTTTAAAATATTCTGATTAGACGAGCATCTTCTCTTCCTTGTTTTATAAACAAAGATGGCTTTATGCAAAACAACTCCACCAGCCATAAGTCTTGCGGAGTACACCCTATACTCACCCTTGCTTTGTTGATACTTTTGGCAGAGTAAGTGTTCCCTGAAGATCAGTTTGGTACTACATCGACACCGATTTAGTAGCTTGGGGTTCTACCGGCACGGAATCTATGGGCTGGGACGTCATCATGATGCTTCAGGCCTCTTAGGCCATTTGTTAAGTTTGCTATACTTAATAGCATAATTTTCCTTCCGTTGTTTGATGTTTGTGGTCAGTGACCTTTGCTTGTAATAATTTGGTTCTTTGCTCAATTATGAGCTTGCTGTAATAAACTTTGTGTCATAGGGTCACTGTTGTGTTACCGATTCTTCACTGGATATTCTCGAGCTCAAGGTTAAGCTTATGTCAGACGGAGGTTTGGGATTTGTTTGGCCCTGATCTCGAGGGTGTCACAGGTTTTGGTGCCATATCAGTACCGACCGTAGGAAAACCTTGCTATTGGTCGATGTTGAGTCTAGTGTTTGTGAAAACTATCTTAAAAGTTGAAAAGTATTTGTGAAAACTCTATTATGCTTCTTTTTCTTCTTATCCAGTTTAGCTCTAACTCTGTGTCATCTCATCTTGTGTTGACTTTGGAAAAGTTTTGATATCCCTTCTAGTCTTTCAAAGCTTAGGTGCCTTCTGGCATGTCGTTTCTCAACCATTTGACCTAGTGTTGAGTTCTCTAGAGTAGTGTGTGCTGTGAATTCCTTGTTCCCCTTACTCCTGTTCACATGAGAGATTCCTTTCCATCATGATCTCTCTATTTTATGGATCCTACAATATAATGATCCAAAGTGTTCTGCTCTAGGCTTTGGGGTTTCCTTTCACCTCGTGTGCCTCCTTTTTGTTTGTTTGGGTACTTCAGAAGTTTTATCTTCTTTTGGAAGCTACCTTGTTATTACTAACTTGAAGTGTACGCCATGTCACTCAAGTAGTAGTTACTTCCTTTCTTTGGGTTTTAACCCTTGGACTTGAACCGAAGATCCCCTATTGTGCTGGATTCTGCTGTTGTGAATCTTGTACATGAAGCTGACCCTCAACCCAAGATCCATTCCTTTGACCCCTGTTGTTAGTGTTCATACATTACCTCAGGATGGCTGGTATTACAATTCTAGCCTTCAAGCTTGTGGTTATTGTCGCGATTAAATCGTTACAACTAAGGACTTCCCCTACCACTAGCTATGGCAGATGTTCTTTAATGGAACCAAATAGATCATGACAAGATTACTCCTCAAGAGTCTCACATCTATACTCGTGACTCTGCCACACCTTACCCCTTCTCTGCATTGGTTTTCGTAAGATTTTTGACTTATGCATCCACATCTTGGGATTCTATCCTGAGCATGTTCTTTTCCCCTTATTGTTTTCTGACCTTTTTCTACAAGTTGGTAGGCAAGTAGTTTTCTGCATTGGTGTTTTTCGATGCAAGATACTCTTGTGGTCCATCATGACAAACCATTTCGGAATGTCTAGTAGAAACAAACTCCAGTACCTTGTCATATCTAGGACCAGGTCAAAGTGTTGTAATCCGCAGATCTAGAGGCATGGCTTAGCTTCTGTCTGTTCTACCTTAAAGTGTCACACTCTTTTATACTAAGAGGTCGTGCTGAGTTTCCTGGCCCCTTAATGAAGTGATGATATTACACATAAATACCCACCCTTCCTCGAGCTTTCGTGCTCGTGAGTGATGCGTGTGCGTAATAATGTGGCTATATGAGATTCCTAGCAATTTTTATTGCTTAGAACTCAAAGGACATTTGAGTCATTCTTAACATGATTGGTTAACCCCATCACTAAGAAAAGGAATGATTGTGGTACCAAGTCCGTTATCCTGGTACACTCTCTTCAATCAAAGAGTTAGGCTTGTGCTGAAGCTCTAAGACTATGTCTTCTTTCCTTACTAAGCAAGTTTCCTCTCGAACTAAGTGACATATCGGTGGTTTGTGATATTCTAGATGTCTTCCTAGAAGTATCGCCTTGTTGCCGCATGACCGTGTTGTCAGGTTTTTGAGCAAGCAAGTTCTCTGAACTACTCTTTTCTCCAAGGATCCGTACTGGATACCCCTGAGCAGTTGGTTGAGCTTAAACAACAACTTGGAGAGTTGTAAGACAAAAGTTCTATCCAACTCCGTTCATTCTTAAAGGGATGTCTAGTTTTGTTTGTGTTAAAGAATGATAATATTTCCTTTGTGGATATGTTATCTTACCCCATATTTGATTTGATTTGGGTTATTTTCAAATCAAACTCAGTTTCAAAGACTATCTTGATGGTGTTTCTACTTGTGATGTTTCACTTTAGTACATCCTCATGTTCTTTGGTCTGACCAATACATCTGCCTTGTTCATACAACATACGAGTTCATCTTCTTGGAGTGTCTCGATAAGTTTGTTGTTGAGCCCATCAATGACATCCTTATCTTCTCCATGTTAGATTGAACACCTACGTAACATTCGGCATTGATGTTGGAAACTTTTGAAAACCGTCTTGAGTCATCTCGAAGTATGTGTTCTGGATGTTAGAAGTAACCTTCTCTAATTCATGTGCAGTTGTTGAAAGATGTCGCCATGGATTCGAGAAGAGTTATCTTCATTCCTTAAGGATGCATGTGTATTTTATTGTTAGTACTTTATGTGTATGCAGTTGTCCTTTAACAAGTTGTTAATGCATGGTTCTAACAATCTAGCTCACTCTTGTGGAGCTATAAAATGTAGCCCATATCTTGAGACTCTAGTAACTTTACCTTCGTGATAAAAGTTGCAAAATTCTATTCGGACATACTGAGTCTGAAGTGTCACTCCACTTAAACAAAGTTGAATCTCAAGAAGCAACGATGTTGGTGTTCCTCAAGGTTTTGACATAGGTCTCTTGGTAAATCTGGCAATATTGATGTAATGGTTGACACAAACTTAGCCGGAAAGACCTTTTGTTATATTCTCTTGATTCAGCAACAATAATCGCTCTTCATGAGGCATCTTCTACAATTTAATATAGGAGTTGTTCTTATGGTTTCCTTTGTATCCGAAGTCCGACCTTTACTTGATGCTTCATGTCTCGACATCAAGGAGAACATTTAAAGTAGTGTTGATAAATGTCTCCCGGTCGATCCTCCAGACCCTTTTTACATTGGCAAGCGTTATGTTGTGCCAAGTAATTGAAGTCTGAGAATGAAGTTTCTTTCTTCTCGTGTCATCAGGAATCTTCTTACCTATTTATCTAGCGGTGTAAACTGATATCATGATCTTTCGCAAAGATCTTGATAGACATGGATGAATAAAGAGTTTCCTTCATTCTCTCAACCATGTTTTAAGAGTGACTATGATTTTGGTAATTAGAAGTTTCCCTTGATACATGTTCCTTGTGACCCCTATGAGTCCTCTTGACCAAAATAACTTTCTGTCTTGGCCTTCCGTTGAATGAAAGAGTGAACCCTTCTATTTCAAAATTAGTTCAACAGTTTGGTTTTGTTGATCTACATCTCTGCAACCCGAAATCTCTACTTAAGCCATTTAGTAGAGGTTACCTATCAAAGTCTATTGTTATGTTCTTTCTGTTGTAATCTTTCCTTTCCAGAAGCATAAACTCTTCTGCGAGCTCCATGGTCTCAATCCTTATGAAGACCAGTTATCTAACAACTTGAAACTTTCTCCTTGTGTTTCCTCTATTATCTTGACGTGTTTCATGTTTGTCATCTCCGAGTTGTTCCTTAGTTGACCATGAGATACTCGCTGTGTTGTTTATTGTGTTCCCCTCTTATATTTAGAGTGACCATGTGTCTTTCTCTCTCTGTGTCTCTCTTCCTACCTTTGGAATCTCGGGTCGAGATTCTCGTAAGGGGGATAGAGCTATAACACCCCAGTTTTAGCTACTGTCTAATTAGGGTTTTGATTGTGCATTCATGCGCATCATATCTAAAATGCATGCAAAGAAAATCAAATGCAAACCCTAAAACCCTAAAACCCTAGTTTCCCCTCTCCCTTTAAAACCTTCTAAAATGGTTTTGTATTTTGAACAACCAAAATTTGAGGAGAGCAAATTGTTTATAAGGGGTCCCTACAGTATTTCAATATTTACAAGTGTTCTGGTATTTTTGAAATCATCAAAAAACAGTTTTGACATGGGTTTGCAAAATAAAGAAACAAGAAAACTAAATAGAAAAAGATTTATGAAAAAAATAGGCATCAACAGCCAGCCAGGCCGGCCCATTCCTTCTCCATCTCTCCCTACCGCTCGGGCGTGTAGCTCTGCTACCCAGTCTGGCCCACCCGGGCCAGTACCGCTTCGCACCCCTTTCGTCGTCTTCCTCCTCGGGAGGAAGCAGTTGGGTGTCACCGGCGCCGCCGTCGATCCCCGCCGCCTTCTCCGAGGGTGGATAAGAACGACACGGCCACGTCTCCTTCGCCCTCATCCACTCTCCCCCTCTCCAGAGACCTCTCTCTCTTCTCCCTCAAGCGAGCCCGAAGCCTAGCTCCAGATTCCGCCGGCGTCGTGTCGTTATCATGCTCCCCTTGCCCAACCGAGGCCACCACGAGCTCCGCCTCACCCTGCAGTTCTTCCTCGCCAATGGAATCGAGCTCGGGCACTGCCAATCAACCGCATCGCCCGCTTCTTTCCCGTCACCGACGTGCTTCACCGCTCTCCTCGCCGTCGCCTCGGTCATCGCCTCGCCTCGCTGTCACCATCAATCGCTCCGGGTGAGGTACTGGTGCTCAGGCACCTTCCCTCCTTCTTCCTCGCATGCCGTAGCCATCGCTCGTCGCCGTGCTAGAAGCTCCGTCGTCGTGCACCGATGAGCTCGTTGCTCCGGTGAACAATAGCTAGCGGCGCCACCGCTATTAGGTCCGCCTCGATGTGCTGGATCGAATAGGATAGGTCCCACAGCCCCTTGCTCCTTCGTCCGCCGTCTGCTGCCGCCGTCTGGCCTGTTGGCCGGCAAGCCGATGTGGCGCCACCGTGGATACTGACGTGGGTGCATGGCCCACTGGTCAGTTACTATGGCTGGATCTGCCTCGGTAAGAAACACCCCACCCCCTCTAGTAATGTTAGCATGCTTCTATAGTGATGCAGTAATTCAATTTAAAATGATTTTTATAATTCCATAAATTGGTTTAATCTTATAAATTGAATAACTAATTATTTATAAGTCAAAAAATACAAATAATATATCAAATTGTTCAGAAAAATGAGATATATCTAACTAAGCTATAATCATGCATTGCTCAACAACTTCAATGCCAAGTTTAATTAGAAGAACTAAGTAACCCCTCACACGTGATTCCGGAGTTTCTCCGAATTAGGGTTTATAGCCCTCGGAACCCCGATTAAATTGTCAATACAATTTAACTTGTTATATCATCATCCTTGTTTGAGCATTGCATCGATGCCATGTGTTGATTGATTCCCTTTTCTTTCAAGTGTTTGGTTCTTCCCGGTAAAATACGATATCAAGATCAAAGACCGAGATCAACACCGTCGAAGATCGAAGCTCAGAGAACAATACTTGACCAACTATAATCAAGTCAAGTACCAGATGTTCGAAGATTTGCTTTTTGGTTATCAACGGGCAAAGGTAAGCATAGCCCCACCATGATATAATCCTATGATTTCGAAAGCATTTCAATTCCTACCATGATGCATACGATTCTACTATGGTCTTTTATCGATAAATAAAGTATCCTATCTGTTGTATTACTCCCTTTGAGCTTATATTACCTGATCCACTACTCCTAGCATAACTAGGTTTGGCTTGTGTGCACTGCTAGAGCTTATATCTATGCCCTACTTAGCCATGCATAGCTGTTGAGTCTGGTCCATCTAGATGATGTGTCAGATGCCGAGAATCTAGTATGACAGGAGAACATAATAAGATGATATTAAACATGCTAAGGCTTGTATGGGAGGCCACAATCGGATGTGGTTTTTCTAGTTCCATGCTCGCCACCCCTAGGACCCGGAAGTTCTTGCCTCTTGAACCAAGACGAGTGTGCAGCCACACGGGGGCTTGGGAACCCCCTTGACTCACTAACTTACCTAGTCTGATCCATGAGTCCGTAGTTAGCTATTTGGCATCTGCATATTTGGATGGGTTGAAGATGGTGCATCATACATGGCGTGACCAAGGAGGAAGGAGGCTCCCGGTGTACTCCCGATCCTTGGACATAGAGTTATGGGATGATGGAACCCTTTCTTGGAGACTCATGGATTTAGGTGAAAGTAAGGTAAAGGTCTTATCTAACCACCCTCTGCCGGCCTTCCAAGGAAGAGGGCTAATCATTGTGGCATTAAGAGAAGGTTAGTACATGTGGGTAAAGGTGTACACCCCTGCAGGGTAATAATCTTTTGGAAAGCCGTGTCCACGGTTATGGACGACTTGGGAATGGACGTGAGATCATAGAGAACTATAACCTAATCGTAAAACTTGCCAGATCAATGTGTGCTTAAGGATGCTTCCTCATGGGTACGAGGGGGTGATCCTAGATAGGGTTCAGATTATGATGATTTGGTGGATAACAAAAGATGATGATCAATATTTCGGAGATGTCACTCTCTTATCACCTTTTAAAATATTCTTATTAGATGAGCTTCTTCTCTTCCTTGATTTATAAACAAAGATGACTTTATGCAAAACAACTCCACCAGCCATAAGTCTTGCGGAGTACACCCTGTACTCACCCTTGCTTTGTTGATACTTTTGGCAGATTAAGTGTTCCCTGAAGATCATTTTGGTATTACATCGACACCGACGAGTAGCTTGGGGTTCCCGGCCGGCAGCCTGGAATCTATGTGCTGGGACGTCATCGTTATGCTTCAGGCGTCATAGGCCATTTTTTAAGTTTGCTATACTTAATAGCATAATTTTCCTTCCATTTTTTGATGTTTGTGGTCAGTGACCTCTGCTTGTAATAATTTGGTTCTTTGCTCAGTTATGAGCTTGCTGCAATAAACTTTGTTTCATAGGGTCACTGTTGTATTACCGATTCTTCACTAGATATTCTCGAGCTCAAGGTTAAGCTTATGTCAGATGGAGGTCTGGGATTTGTTTAGCCCTGATCCCGGGGGTGTCACACCTAACTGTCGCGATCTCGGCCGAATTTCGAAACTGACATAAACAATTCAGAAAAACGTGAAACCTTTGCACATGTTCATTTTATGTTCCCTAGTTGCAGGAAAAAATAACAAACATTGGATATCGGGATTATTCGAAAAAAGTGCTTACAGAAATCACCTACCGCCTTCGAGGATTCATGGCTTTCGGGGCAAGATGAGCTAGGTCATTGTCAACACCCGGATTTTTAAACCCAGATGCCTGTTATGCCATACATCGCAATCCCAGGATTACCATTTTTGCGAGACATAACAGAATTGGATACCATAGTACGTCATCCACTACAAACCATACATAAGCTTACACAAATAAGGATCTCATGATCCAGTTCTTAATACAACTCAAGCAGCGGAATAAGTAATAATAAAGGTAGCGCAAGCGAAGCTCCCTCTTCGGGGTCACAGGCAATGCTGATGATGGGAGATGATCCTAGTTGTCGTAACCTTACTAGGGTCCTTCATCCTGGTACTACTCTTCATAGTCTGGCCACGGGAATAGCCAGGGACAATGTCATGAGTACTCTTTAAGTTCTCGCAAACTGATACTAACAAGTGAAGGGGTTTTTTGTAGTAGGACACTAAGCTCTATGGTTGTTTTGCAAAAAGCCAGATTTACCTTTACTAAGTTCAGAAGCAAGAAAAGCTAGTTGAAATTTTATAACACCTAAGAGGGAACTTGTATTTCATATCACAACTCTGTTGTGGTCAAGTCAAATTCTCAATTCATTTCACAAGTCATTTTGAAAACATCTTACGGGTGAATAGTATGGCCACTCCAACTGTCCATAACCACGGACGCGGCTATTCGAATAGTTTTACACTCTGCAGAGATTGTACACATTCAACACAACATTCGATACATCCGTCAGGAACAAATCCTGAATTCACCATACTCAGTATGCGGATAATCAATCCTAACCTTTCAATTACACGCCCTAGTATAGGCACCTCTCCTGTGAGTTTGGCCTCCCAACCATGACCAAATGTCATCTTGGGTACTGCACAGGTGGACAATCTTCACAAGGTAGCCTCAGCTCAGACCTTGGCCGTGAGGGAACCCATACTAAAGTATATTTGTTTCCAGTCATGCCCTACCCAATTTTCTGGTATTATGGTTGTAAGGTAAAATTGGAATGGTATCGCATCCAGACAACCATCAGTTTTATAAAGGGCTAAGGCTCATGCCTTAACATTTTCATCATCCAAATCATCTGGTGTTCGGAAACACATGTCAAAACATCTCAGTAGAATGACTCATCATTCTAAGGTTTTCATAACCATTTTCCACCAAGTATTCCCATCTAAAGTTGATGAAGTTTTATGCTTAGCACTAGCATCTACAAGTGGGGGTGAGTACTAATGAGGGGTGGTAAAAAAGTGGAGTTTTAACTAAGTACCATCTCATGCCTTAGGATGACATTAAGATTATCTAGCTTAGGCCAAATTTAATGCTCTTTATCCAACCTTCAATTATCTTCCTAGAATCTACAAGTCACTTAAGTAAACTCTAAGAAATAGCTTTGATAAAGAAATAAAGTAGAAAGCTTGCAAGTAAAACTAGGAGGGGTATCATCAAATATGTCTAACCAAGAATGCTTAGTGCATTGCATAGGTTTTCTAACTTTCATAATTGCAAGTGTTAGCTTGCTCAATCAACTAGTAGTATTAGGCTTGCATAGGTCAACTTGATTAGTAAGGCTTGCAAGTATTGGCTTGCATAAGTATCAGTATAAGCTTGCCTTGAGAAGAGTAGTGGTTGAAGTTCTCCTCGGCTTCTTCTTCGTAGTATCCTCCTTCCTCCTCGTATCCTTGGTCGATACTAGCGTCTATAAATAAATACGAGGTACACAATCACCAAACAATACTTAACTACTTTCAATCATCACACAAAAGGGTTCTATAGATGATCTAGCATCATCATTAACATTACAATATTTAAGCATTTGCATTATGTAGTTGTTTTAGAAAATTAATTTCTACTCATTGAAAAACTACTTAAGATTTAATGTTCTCCAACTCAAACATGGGATCATGTTGACACATGTCATCACCACATATTTCAGTACATGGGAATGTGATTTAAAGTGGTGTCACAATTTAATAAGGTTTAACTTTTTATTTTAAATACAATAAGTGACTAGAAATGCCTATGTGGCATTCTTTTATTACTTGAACATTATTTCTGTAAGTAAACCCATATGTTTTTATATATTCTGAAAGGTACGATCAAATGTGATTTTTGAGAGTTGGAATCAACTCAAAAGCTATTATGGTTGAAATTTGAAAAATGTTTAAATGCAGAAAAGCTAATGATTTGTTATTTTTACCAAGGTTGATCTACAGATCCAAATGATTTGAATCCAGCAAGCTTGGATTAAGCATTTAATTACCTTTCTAAAAAAATTGGTTTCATGCAATTTGGTTCACGGAATCGAGTTGGGTTGATTTTTGAAACTAGGTACAAAACTGAGTTTGAATTAAAATAGAAAAAGATAAATTCAAACGGTTGGGCTACGCGGGAGATGCTAATGGGCTGGCCCAGTGTCACTCCGCAGCGCGGGGCACAGCTGACAGCAGGGCTCTACCGGTCAGTGGCTCATAACAAGCGAAGCGGTACGTGGCGATGTGGTGCGTTGGATTAGAAGTGAGATCAACACTACTAGGAAAATGACCTTTAGTGGCGCACCTGAAACCATCATCTGTGGCGCACCTGTAGTGCGCCACGGGCCTTGCGCTACGGCTATCTCTCAGCCGTGGCGCACTGCCTAGTGCGCCACGGTTGTGTAGAGATAGGCGTAGCGCACCACCTAGTGCGCCACAGAAGTTTGGCGTGGTGCGCTACCCCTTGGATCTTCTGTGGCGCACTACCTAGTGCGCCACTAAACATCCATGGTGCGCTTTAGGTGTAGTGCGCCACAGAAGGTAGATCATGTGCGCCACAGATGTATTTTTTGTTTTTTTTTAATTTCCGAGCCAGATTATATGCAATACAGATTATATACAATATTACAACAGATATATACACACAGATACAAGATATACAATTATATATATAAATACTCAATATGAAAAACAAGATTGAAACAAATACATATAGATAAGTCTCATACATGAATACATAGTCCAAGTTACATTGTTTTGATCATGTTACAAAGTAGTAGTTGGTGACATGCGAATACATGTGTCGATCGAACAAGTTAGAGCTCGGAAGCTCGCCTAGACATCTAAACTAGCTAGCTAGACACAAACGCGGGATAAATAACCAAAGAAGATAAGCATGATCACCACCGCGACGAAGGTGTAGGTCTTCATCCGGTTCCTTGTCCTAACTCCCGCTAGATAGCGCGTGTATCTATCTTCCGCCTCCGCCATAGTGTTGTACCCTTTGTAGCTATTGCCGCTGAAACGGTGCACCTGTCTCCGGCAGTCTTCCCAATCATCGTAGACTCCGGGAACCCGTCCCTTGTACACGATGTACCACGTCATCTACAAGTTGACAATAATAACTAACCGGTGATTGAAAAAACATGTATAATTAAAGTCGCATATGAAGATACACTTATAGAAAGTACTCTTAAATCAAAAAGAGCAAACTCAAAAAGCATGCCTCATATATAACTAGCTAGGTCGTTGGACACAGGAATATGCTTATGACGGGACTGTTAGCCAAGTAGGATGCACAATTCCTGGACTTGTGCATATCACAAGGCTAACAATCCCGTCATAGCACATTCACATATATATTGTGCCACGACATTTCAATCATCGGCATATTCTCGAAAAAGACAAAAATAACGCGAAAAGCATGCCTCATATATAACTAGCTAGGTCGTTGGACACAGGAATATGCTTATGACAGCACAAGTGCCCAAGTAGGATGCACAATTCCTGGACTTGTGCATATCACAAGGCTAACAATCCCGTCATAGCACATTCACATATATATTGTGCCACGACATTTCAATCATCGGCATATTGTCGAAAAAGACAAAAATAACTCGAAAAGCATGCCTCATATATAACTAGCTAGGTCGTTGGACACAGGAATATGCTTATGACGGGACTGTTAGCCAAGTAGGATGCACAATTCCTGGACTTGTGCATATCACAAGGCTAACAATCCCGTCATAGCACATTCACATATATATTGTGCCACGACATTTCAATCATCGGCATATTCTCGAAAAGACAAAATAACTCGAAAAGCATGCCTCATATATAACTAGCTAGGTCGTTGGACACAGAATATGCTTATGACGGACCGTTAGCCAAGTAGGATGCACAATTCACGGACTTGTGCATATCACAAGGCTAACAATCCCGTCATAGCACATTCACATATATATTGTGCCACATTTCAATCATCGGCATATTCTCGAAAAGACAAAATAACTCACACTTGTCGTCCGAGAACCAAAGAGTAAGCAAAAACCAAAGAGTAAGAAAAAATCCAAGCATTGATTGATATATAATAATAATAAGCAAAATAAGTAAGCGGTGATTCATAAACCTAATAAGATAAGTACACTTGTCGTACACACACACACAAAGGTCATCTATAGTTTGCAACTACAACTAGGCCAACATCAAGCCTTCTGGCTCGGCTTAGGGAACGGGAGGACGCCCTGTCTCGTCATGAACTTCCTATAGTCACCCTGCATCTCTAGGCGATCTTCTATGTCACGGTTATTCGGGATATTTCCTTCGTAGAAGATCCCCCCCGAAGTCATGACATCACGAAGATGATTGCCCCAAGTCTGCTGGATGCGATACATCTCTTGTCTAATATCCGAATCATTGATCTTGGCCTTTGCTTCGCCCACTGCTTGAGATGATCCGCAGCGTAGAATTCTCTGGTCAAGTAGGAACGCCTCATGTGATGGAGTGCGTGGTAGGCTTCCTTCTTCGCTTTTCGGCTGCTTCACGCAGGGAACTCTGTACGTGGTTGAAGACGTGCTCCGAACTTGACCTTCTTACGCACGGTTGGTGCCTTCCCGAGGCAAAGCCGTGAGAGCATCATCCGAACTTCCTTGATCTTGTCGTAGTTTTTCTCCTTTTCTAGACTCCCGAGTCGAAATACGTGGCATGGGAATGCTTGGCGATAAGGAGATGAGCGCAGTGTTCATCTCTCAAGAAAAAATTCAAATGGAATGTGTTGAAAAAGAATGATGATGATCTAATAAAGCCAATCGACGGTGGCGATCGAATAACGACTTACTCGGGAAAGTAAGGCACGAATGTATTCCTTTGTCTTGTTCGCCACGAGGATTCTTTTTAGGTACGAGGCCACGATACGTCGTTCGGGGAACCCAAGCAGCCACGCGATGGACGTCGTTAGTAGGGGTCCACTATAGCGATGCCCTGTGTTCTCTCTAATGATCTGCGTGGCTGAGAGAAAAGAGACGGACCATGGTATAGTGCAGCGGGTATAGGTGGAACATATTGAAGATGTCCTCGAACCGCGGGAAGAACAGATCCGCGGGGGCAGTGTCGACGAAGCCCAAGCCTGGTGGCACCTTAACCACGAATACCGGGTGCGAGGGATCTTTCTCCGATAGAAGGCGTCTCTCTATCGTCAAGACGTCATGCACACTCTGCAGTTCGAATCGAAGCTTCGCAAATTCTTAGGTAGCATGGGCTCACCCGCCACTTGAATCCTCCACATAATACCCTCGGGTCTTGGTGGCCCGTCCCAAACCTGATCGGATTCGCTTGTTGACGCCACCGGTGGCTCGAGCTGCTAGATTTTCTTTTCCTGCCCTTTTTTCCTTTTGGAGAGCGGCAGGCACGCATCGACCACCGCCGCCCTATGTAGTGTGTCGGGCTTAGAATAAAGGCGGTTGGTTGTATCACCGGCTCAGAAGGCGCAAGCTGGAGGCGTCTCCTGAGAACCAAACAGACGCTTGGTGATAGTAGCTTTCTCTGTGGGGCCACTAGCTAGGTCTTCTTCGTTGCCAAACTGAGTGCTGAAGAAGTGATCATTCCAGTCTTCGAAGTCCTCGGCCGGATCCTGCGCCATGTGCATATCATCAACATGATCATCCGACCCACCGCGTGGAGGTGACGGCGAGGGCGGTAAGGGGGCCTTGCCACCGCTTGTCGCTGGCACGACAAGCGGTGCTGTTGTCTGTGGCGTGATGGCCCCCGCCGTACCCAAATGGATCATGCTCTTTGGCCATAGCAAGATCAAGCCGAAGCAACTTCTAAGGACATACGAATCTTCTTCATCCGCTCCTGGGGGTTGAATGGGAGGTTCCAGGTCGTCGCAGCCCCTTAGCACCCGACTAATTTTAACCCTGTGCACGCTATCTGGCATCGGTTTTGAGTGGAACGTGCGCTGCAAGGGTTGAACGATGGTACCCTTGGCAACATCCCTCAGCTCGTTGTTCACGTAGCATAAGAGAGTGCAAGGAACATCCGTCTGCAGAAAACATGTACGGCGTCGTCAGAGCGAGATGCCACAAGAGTAATATATAGATGGCATGAAAGGCGGTAATTAAAGCAATTTGTTTACCGTGATGGCGTTGAGATCGGCTAATGTCGACGCACCGCATACGACGACGGGCGTGCAAGAGACGGAAGGGCTGCTTGATGGCGCGGTGCTGGCCGCCGGTGTATTCTCCCTACCGACGGGTGCTTGGAGCTCCGGTGCCGCCGCGACGATGGCAGGGGGGCACCAACATGTACTGTACTCCGGCCGCGGTGATGGCGGGAGTCACCAACACTTGCGGCGGTGCTAGCGGGCGGAGTCACGAACACGTAGTTTGCACGATTCGTCGCCGCGTTGTTCAAGTGGTCCGACCATGCTTGGAATCGGGCACGGCCCTACTCGACCACCCGCACTCCAGTTCGCTATTGACTCCACCAAGGTAGGCAGGAAGGACGTAAGGGTGATTGCCAGGTTGTCTTGGACGATCTGCGGTATCCGCGCCACTTGTGCCTTAAGCTCTTGAACCTCTCTATTTTCCTCCTCGCTCCTTCCCGACGGCGCCACATGCGTCCTCGGCGGTGGACCAAAATGATCCACCCAATTCTTACCCCCGAGGCCGGCCAGACGGCCAGCCGACGACGGCTTCTTCGTAACCGGCTCTATTTTCTTGGCCCGGTTCATCGCCTCATAAAAGGGTTATCCCACCGGGTGGCCGCCGTCGACCACAGGATGAGGAACCACAGGATCCATGACTAGCAACAATTTCCTCCTCCTGCGAAGAAGTAATAAAGTGAATCATTTAGATCATCGATTAGATTGCAATCGTGTTGATCCGCGTAATTAGATTATACTTACCACAATTTCTCGAATTCCTTCACCGCAGGATCCGCGGTGAGTTGTTTGGTTTTGGGTCCACATGGTAACGGGCCTCGATGAAGTTTCGAACCTGCCCGGTTCGAATTTAGCAAAGGGTTTTCTATCCCTTGGATCTATACTCTTCGTCCTCCTTATTCCATTTGGCCTCCGCGGTTCTCAGATCCACCAGATCCGAGATGGTGATGACCTATATTCATCGCCTGCAGCGCTTTTCCCGATTACTATTGGCCGGGCTCTTCGATTCACACCTCTCCTTGAACTCCCGAACTGATCTTGGTGATCTGCGGGTCAATCTTCCGGATCTCCTCGAGACTTTTGCCTTCTTTATAGATCTTCTTCTTTATCCGGGTTCTCCATTGGCCAGGCGGTGCTCATCTTTGTGAGGGCGGATTTTTACTTCATTCCCATGATAATTTGTGTTCGATACTTAGCGGGAACTTGTATCGTGCAGCTTCTCAAGAGGAGTGTGCGCAAGTGGCCATTATCTTTATGCCGGAGATTCGGTGTTGATCGAGATGGTTGTCCGGTGATCGCCGCCACTTACCCACCGCACTTTTGACGACAAGGGCGGGCTCCAAAGGAACCCCTGTTGGGCTCACTTCGGTAATTTCCTCCCTGCACGTGACGACCGTGTTCGGGCACCGGGCCTTCGCCTTCTTCTTCTTAGGAGGGTTACTACCACTCCCTGTGCCCTCGCCGCCATCAGTGGTTTCATCGTCCGCCATTCCTTCGGCTTCTTCCTCCACGTCTTCCATCTCATCATCCTTGCTCTCCGAAGGATGGTATTCTTCATCGTCATCTAGCCGCTGGGCCGCCTCCCAGAATGTCAATTGTTTATTCGGAGGTCTCCTTCGTGATGCGCTTAGAACATCCAGCCTCGTCGTTGTCACACATCTTTGCACTAATAAAAAACAAATAATTGGTTAAATGCACGGAAAAATCCGGCATGACCTTTGCTAATTTTCTTAAACTAGGAGTGCCCGATTTCTGCCGAAACGGAAGTTAATCAACATTCCAGCAAAAATCGGGACTCATTTCATACAAGAACCTGCATATATATGGCCAGCATAGCTAGCACACAATAAATGGCCATCATAGCCAGCACAACCAGCACACAATAAATGGCCAACACAGCCAGCACATAATCTGGTCACATAGGATAGTCTGGCCAACATAACCAACACATAAACATCTAGGTAGAAAACACATTGGTTAACAATGCATCAACATGCCCAGCCACATCAAGCAATGGGCTTTTACAGTTATCATCTGGATTCACCAGGCACCAAGCATATGATGGAAAGAAAATAACTAAAGCCTGCTAGGTCTCTTGAAAAAAGAAAATAACACATATGAGCATACACAGCAGCAACTAAAACCCAAGGATACATGTTTCTGTCAACTAAAGCCTGCTAGGTCTGTTGAAAAAAGAAAATATCATTCAGTTGTGCTCATATGATGGAAATAACCCAATGAGAAAACAACTTATTCTTTTAGTTCCCAGATGCTAATTCATGCCACTACTTCTACTCTCTTTCTAATTACTCCACCACTTATCAACCATCATTAGTATTATAATCCACCTATATGGGGTGCAAGATGTTGATCAGATACACGAATATTTTCTTATCGCAACTTGTGCAATTTGCAAGTATTGTAAAGCATGCCCAGCAAAGAGACTTTAGTTCTCAAATATTGCACCCTGACAGAAGACCTATTACGCATACTTACAGAAACCAGCTAAGCTAGAATCAGACACCATTTGAACTTGCAGTGATTTAGTACTCAGATTTTCACAAGAGTTTAGTACTCAGATTTTTTACAACTTGAATCAGACACCATTTGAACTTGTAGTGATTTCAAGAAATACTGGTGAGCATGTTCTCATCACCCAATACAAATGCATAATGTAATCACCACTTTACTGTTGTGTTCTAAAAAAAGTACTACACACAATGCTGAAAGTGACTGTACATGGAAGTCCAGCTGGGCCTGCTGCCTGGCACGACCCATCATCATTTTTGTACTGTACTTATAGCACATCACTGGTTGTGGATAGTCAGCATTATTTCAGTGCACTGTCCATCAGTAGTACTGATCAAGAATCACAGAGAGAGACAAGCTAATTACTCAACACCGCGAAAAACAGGGGTGATACCTACATCGTCATAGGGCCAGGGCGCGTCGATCATAGAGCAAGCTGCATGGCGTGTTTGCAGCACCTAGTTGATCGATGATGCCAGACCTGCCATGTTTTGCTGTCGTCCATGAAAGCCAGACCCATCATCATAGGGCCAGGGCGAGTCAATCTAATCTATGTATCTAGTAAAGAAAACAATGACCGAGTCGCAGCTCAGGTTATTCCTAACCGACTGACTGAAGAAATTTCTAACTATCTGTCGAAACTGGTAGTGAGTGTGAGTCCTATCTGACGAAACTGAATTTTTTCTTTAAGAAATGCGACAGAGGCAGCTGTTAACTGACAGGCGGCATGATGATGGACATCGTGGCCACTGTGAGCGCAAAGGAGAGACGCGCAACCCCGTCTTCCATCTCTGGTTCGGTGGTGGAGGCTGGCGCAGTGACCGTAGCGGCCACACTGGTCGTGGCCAGCGAGGCCGAAGATGCTCTATCGTCCAGGCTAGGCTCTACGGCGCCGCTCGCGCCGTCACGGGCTGTCTGCAATCAAGCAGGGCTCTCTGCTAGCTAGTACCAGAGGGAGAGAGGGAGAGAGGGGAGAGGAGATGCTCACCTCTGACGGGCGGACGACGGGCGGACGACGAGGGCGGACGACGGCGGCCTCCACCTCCTGAGACGCGCGCGGCGGCTGCTCCTCCTCGGACACGGTCCTCCTCCTGAGACGCGGGCGGACCTACTCCTCGGACACGTACGGGCGGACCTCCTCCTCCTCGGGCGCGGGCAGGCCTCCTCCTCCTCAGACGCAGCGGCGGCGGATCGAGAGCGGCGGCGGCGGTCCTTCGGCTTCGGGCTGAGAGATGGAGAGATGGGGATGAGAGAGGGGGTCGGGCGCCACACGTGTGGATAAAGGCACTTAGGCGTAGCGCACTGAGCCATAGTGCGCTACGGATATCTGTAGCGCACTACGGGCTAGTGCGCTACGCCTATCGGCTTCTAACTACTGGATAAGAGAACTACAGACCCACTAGCTAACAACTATACTAGCCTATCCCACTGGTTCTGCCCACTACTCTATTCTAAACCTGAGAGCACCCAGGTTCGAATCCTGGTGCCCCAATTTTTTGTTTTGATTATAAAACACTTTTAAATATTCCAAAAAATGCCCAAAAGTGGTGATATATGCCATAGAAGTTTTATTTTGATTTTAAAATACTTTTAAATATTCCAAAATGCCCAAAAGTAATAATATTCCAAAAATGCCCAAAAATATGATTTAAAGTATAACTAAATTTCATAATACTTTGTTCATGAATATTACAATATTTTTTGACCACGCGTTTACAATATTTTTTGAGCTAGCGTTTTACAATCTTTTTTCCCTTCTTTGTCGCGGTTGAATAATTTAGCCCCGGCACTTTAATGTTTCTTCTTTCGAACGGGCTACCTTTTTTGGGTAGGGTTGTCCTTTTTCTTCTTGTGATGTATGTTGCTGCATCGTAGTCGTCGTCATCTTCAATCTTTGGATCGTCGTACTGGTCGAAGTCTTGCTCGTTGGCGACTCCATCCATTCCGATGATGTTTCTTTTTCCTCTCCTCACGACAACACGGCTAGGCTTTGTCGGGTCGGTAATGAAAAAACATTGGTCCACTTTGGTAGCCGCACCACGGTTCATTTTTCATGCCACGTTTGCACCGGTGGCCTTGGATTTGGCTGCTTCGGGTATAACCATGGTTGTGAAATACCGGTCTTCTCTTTCGACGCTCTTTGCCCATCTGACACGGAACATCGGCACCTTTTCTCCACAGTAGTCGAGCTCCCAGATCTCCTCGATTCTTCCGTAGAATCTTTCCTTCATGTTGTCATCGGTGTAGAATTCCGACGTTACGCCTGAGTTCTGATAATCACACTTGTTGTCCTTTTCCTCCGTGTAGAATGTGTAGCCGTTGATATCATACGCCTGATAGGTCACCAGGTTTTGCATCGGTCCCTGCGACAAGGTGAATATGATCTTTTCCGTGTCAGAAGAATGCGATTGCGGGGGATTATCAAGGAGCGTCTGCCTAAACCAACGCGTGAAATCTGAGTTGTGCTCTTTGATTATTTCTCCCTGCGTCCTCTGTATGCCCCGGTCACTGTACTTCTTCTCGATTAACCTTTTGTGCTTCTATACCCAAGGATCGACCAGTTCTAAATGCTGTAGCTGACGAGGTTTGCTCGATCAAAGTCTGCGTCGAAAATCGAAGTCGCATGCGATGCGGCGACCCTCTAGGTGACCAGATCCGTCGAGCTTGCCAAGGTGTCTGCTGACGGAAGACCGACAGGGTTCTCGATGTCTAGATAATTCGTGCAAAGAGATGCACTCTTCGCCGTAAAGCCCTTGGCTATGCTTCCATCCGACGGGAACTGTAACGTATCCTTTGATGTGTCCGTTCATCCTTTCGAACGCCATCATGCTGGAGAAACATCGGCCCGAGTTGTGCGATGTCCTCCACGACATGGACCAGCAGATGCACCATAATGTCGAAGAATGCGGTGGGAAGTAGACCTCAAGATCACATAGTATCACCACGATCTCCTCCTGTAGCCTTCCGAGCTGATTCAAGCCAATCGACTTCCTAGAGATGACGCCGAAAAAATTGCATAGGCCAAATAACGTTTCACGGACGTGCTCGTCCATCATCCCTCTTAGTGCGACCGAAGTACTGCGTCATTAGCACGGCATGTCGTGAGACTTCATGCCATCGAACCTCGCTTCGCCTCGTCTAGGTATCTGCTTATCTTGCCCGCGTAGCCGTAAGGAAATTTGACTCCTAGAAGGCACTTGAAAAACTGTTTGATCTCATCCTGGCTTAGAGTGAAGCAAGAAGGAGGGCAGTAATATTCGTTCTTCTTGAACTTTTTACCCTTCCGACGACCTTGTGTCGTCTCCGACTCATGATCATCGTCATCTTCCTGATCATCAGGAGTAGTGCGTCCTCCGTGAAGCGTCCTCAGGTCGTGCCTTGCTTTCGGACCATCTTTCGTCCTATCTGGCATGTTGATTATGGTGGCGACCAGACTCTCGCACACGTTTTTCGTGATATGCATGATGTCGAGGCTATGAGGCGTGCGGAGAAACTTCCAAGATGGCAACTCGAAAAATGACCTTGTTTTCCATACCTTCATCGCCGCTTGTCTTGTTGCTGCCTCTTCGCTTCTTTCCGTGCTTAGGACAATCTTTCCGCTTTTTCAGAACTCTTCCACTTCTTCGCTGCTCCTACGCCCGGGATTCCTCGGTCTCTGATTTGCCATCGAACAGGTCTCCACTTTTCTCCATGGATCATTCTTGCCGAGCCACCTCCGGTGCGCCATGAACACGGTTTTCGATGACCCTGGATCTTTCTCTAGTTGGAGATAGCTTGTGTTATCCATGCACCTAACGCATGCGCAGAATCCTTGGATAACCTGCCCCGAGATATACCCGCAACCTGGATAGTCTTGCACCGTAGTGACCAACGCGGCTCTCATAGTGAAATAATCTTGTGCGACGGCGTCGTAAGTATTGGCTCTAGATTCCCATAACGTTGCTAGCTCCTCTTTCAACAGCCCGAGATACGGATTGATGTCGGTACCAGGTTGTTTCGGCCTTTGAATTAGCATAATCATTTGTATGTACTTCTTCTTCATGCACAACCATGGAGGGAGGTTGTACATCCATACAAACACGGGCCAAGTGCTGTGCGTGCTGCTCTGGCTACCGAACGGATTGAGTCCATCGGTGCTCGCACCAAGCCTGATGTTCCTCGAATCTCCACCGAATTCTGGTAATTTGAGGTCCAATGCTTTCCACTGGCTAGCATCTGAAGGGTGCGTCAGCAGCTCATCCTTTTCGGGGTCATCATCATCTCCTGGCTTCTTCCTTTCCGCATGCCATCGCATGAGCTTCGCTTCCTTAGGGTCCGCGAAATAGCGTTGCAGACGAGGGGTGATAGGAAAGTACCATACCACTTTTCGAGGTGCTTTCTTCCCTTTCTTGTATCGACTCACGCCGCACACCGGACATGTGGTTTTCTCCGCGTCCTCGCCCCGATAAATGATGCAATCATTGATGCATACGTGATATCTAACGTGCGGTAGATCGAGAGGACAGACGATTTTCTTGGCATCCTCGATACTAGTTGGACATGTGTTCCCTCCGGAGACGATCGTGCGAATGCCATCATATCGTCGAAGCTTCGTCGCTCAATTTGTGCTTTGCCTTCATCTCCATATCCTTGAGCGTTACATTCAACCGGGTATCATCGGGCCTGCATCCTTCATACAATGGAGTAACCGCGTCTTTCTCAAGTTGCAAGCTTGGCTTTCTCTAGCGGCAGCCTGGCGTTACTCGCCCCGCTTGAGAAGCAGCTCTTGCACATAAGGGTCCCGACCACCGACGTTGTTCCATCGCCGTCCGCTCCTCCGCATCTAGATCATCATCATCCTGCTCGCTCCGCACCTTCACCATCTCCGAGAGCCTCTTCATCATCTCACCCGTTCTCCGTGATGATGATCATCGCCATGTTGGCCACCTTCTTCACCGTCTCCATCATCTACGCCATCGCTTATCCAACGAGTGTATCCATCCATGAAACCATGGCGAGCGGTGCGCTGCAGATTCCCGGAATCTGTGTCGATCACCCAGTTGAGTTTGCATCTTCTGCACGAACATCTTATATCTGTCTTGTTATTTCGTATCATGTCGGCCGTCGCACATTTCAAAAATCTAGCCACAATGCCTTCGCTCATTATGCGGACCATTTTTGCCTGCACGATGTACACGGTACAATTTTGAAGTCTATTAGAACCACATAATGAATGCATGCATGCAATGGTCGATAGAAAATTTCGGCATGACCTATCCTAAAATTAGGACCTTTGAGAAATGCCAAAGTCTTGCCAAAATGGAAATGAATCAACATTTTGGCAAAACAAATGGCAACTTGTTCACATACAAACACAAGAGAGAGAGAGAGAGAGAGAGACCGATCCATACACACATGAACATATCATTATCCTCTCCATACACACATGCATGAGCATCATCGATACTCTCCATATACACACACATATGACCATCGATCCTCTCCACACACATACACACATCATGAGCATCGATCATCTACATACATATGAGCACATGCATCATCCATATACACATGAACACATCCTTACATGGACAACTTACCGAGATGAGAGACCGATCGCGAGAAAGATGGAAAGGAGAGGTGCGTCGACGAGAGACGGATAGATGAGAGACCGAGACCTCCTCTATTACTTATGTAACATCCAAAGCAAGTTTTACATGCTAAAAATGGTGAATGTATGGAGAAATTAAGGTGGGAAGGAGAAGATCCCGACTAGATCTAAGGAGGAAGAAGAAGGGAAAGTGAAGTGTGGGTGGTGGATGTGTGGAACACATGTGCACATAAAGTGCTGTCCTAAAAGAATCGACACATCCGTGGCGCACACGCCCAGGCGCCACGGGAGTACAAACTGCGTGGCGCACTAGGCCGAGTGCGCCACGATGTTTTAGTCCTGTGGCGCACTAGGCGAGTGCGCCATAAGTTTGTGGCCGTTTCAGCAGAGGTGGGCATGCGCCAAGGCGTGGCGCACACGTGCGCCACAGATGACCCTAACAACCGTGGCACACATGACTATAGTGCGCTACAGATGTTTGGCGTGTGGCCAACAGGGCCCTGGCCCACACACATCTGTGGCGCACTATAGTCATGTGCGCCACGGTTGTTATAGTTATTAGTAGGGCACTTCCCACAGGTGAGCCACGCCTGTTTTAGCCGTGGGGCACTTCAACCATGTGAGCCACGGATGTGCTGATTACCTATAGCCGTTTTCCTAGTAGTGCAACGGCTGAGGGTCGTCGTCAACGATGAACAAGTCACCGGCGATCTCGAACCCTAGCGGCTCAGTGGGGGTGCATAGGGGGCATACCGAGGCTCCAGTAAAGACGGCGAGGCGGACAAACGACGAAGTCGACGACGGTGAACTCAGGGGTGGTCGCGGCAGCTCTAGGGGTGGTCGAAATCAACGGCTCCCTTCTTCTCCAGAGGCGGCCTGCTCTGGCGCAATTCTGGCAAACTGCTGCTCCTCGTGCTCTAGCTAAGGGATGGAATGATTAGTTAGGTGAGGGGAGTGAGATGGTGTGAAGAAATCGAGCGGGGGTCATCTCCCTTATAGGCTCGACGGCAAGACCGAGAGGGATGGGCAGGCGACGGTGGCAACACGGCTACGGGTGGCTAGAGGCATGGCCGAGGTTGGCAATCGACGGTGGTCTCCTGGCGATGCTCTAGGGTTTAAATTCGCATGTAGGGGCGGTGACAAATGGTCGGGAACGCGCAGTGCTCTGCGAGGCAGAGGCGGCAAAGTCCGCGGCGAGCGATGGCTACGGGGTATGGGCGGTGAAACGAACATGTCTGGTGGTATCCTAGGACGGTGGGGTGCATGCTGGCGAGCAGCAAGGGCTCGAGGTGGTCGGGTTGCGTGGGAACGCCGCGTGCTCTGCGGTGCGAGTCGGCATGGTCTACAGCGGCGCGGGCGCGGCGTTCCTGGCGGTTCTGGTCGCTGTCTTCGAGCTAGGGCTGGTCGAGAGGGGGTGGTGAGGCATGGGCTGCATGCTAGACAAGGTTGGCACGGCTAGTTCTTCTCCTAGCTTGCTGTCCACACTGGGGTGACAAGTGTGCTCTCGGCCTGCTCACCATTGATGGCATTGGCAAGCTCACAATGGTGCTAGAGGTTATTTAAGGTTGCTAGATGATCTACTAAGGCTAGTTGTAACTAGAGAGGGAACAAGGTTGGTCCAAAACACTGCTCAACATAGTGTTTTTGATTTGGTTGATTTGAATCTGCAACCTGTTTGATGAAATGGCCGCATGAACTTAAGTTTTGAATTTTGAAAAGATTTTTGGTGGGTGTGCTAGGCATGTGTTGAGGATTCTGTGGATGCTTGGGTTTTAAAAATTGAGCTTGTTTGAGTGGTTTTTGAAATAGTGGGATCTTCCCATATGAAATAGATTCAATTTTTAACTGTCATTTAAACTAAGCATTTAAATATTTTTGCATGATCACAAAGTGGGCCTTGGTACCTTATTATGAGTACTATCAAGGGCTGCAAAGATCCATACATGTTTCCGTTAAGTTTTGAAAGTTAGAGATAGCCAAAGTAGGCATGGGAGTTAATTTGGCCAAAGTGACCATTCACTTAATTTGTTTGGTTTGACTTGTTTGTCTTTGGGAATCCAAATTTTCATACACACACATATGAATGCTTTCATATTTTTAATTGGAAAAGTTTTTGTTAACCCTAATTTTGATGATTAGAGTTTGATGATTCAAGTTTAATATTTTTGGGATGTTACAAACCTTCCCCCTTAAACAAAATATCGTCCCGAGATTTGAAAAAGGACGAAAAAGATTACCTAGGATTTGAAGAGATCGGGAAACTCCGTCCTGATGTGATCTTCAAGGCCCCGTAGCTTCCTCTTCTGTGTGGTTGCTCCACTGAATCTTGAGAAACTTGATGCTTCGGGTTCTGGTAGTTCTGAAGGCTTCTTCCAAAATACGGATGGGTACTTCGGGATAGGTCAGGTCATCGTTGATTTCTATGGTCCGGTGATCAATATTCTTGAACACTTCAGTCTTCTCTGGAACTTCGAGGCATTTGCGAAGTAATGAGATATGGAACACATTGTGCACGGCTGACATCTCCTCGGGTAGTTCCAATTGATACGACACTTCTCCTCGACGATTTAGAATCTTGAAGGGGCCGATATATCTGGGGGCTAACTTACCTTTCAGTTGGAAACGCTGCATTCCCTTCAATGGCGACACTTTTAGATACACAAAATCTCCTATGTGGAAGTCAAGGTCTCGACATCTCTTGTCGATGTAAGTCTTCTGTCTGGACTGGGCTGTCTTGAGGTGCTCACGAATATTGTGAACCTTCTCTTCTGCTTCTCGTAGGATGTCGGGTCCAAAAATCTGACTCTCTCCTACTTCCGACCAGTTCAAAGGGGTGCGACACTTCCTTCCATACATGAATTAAAATGGGGCCATTTGCAAACTAGCTTGATAACTGTTGTTGTATGAAAATTCTCCAAACGGCAGACAGTCTTCCCACTTAGATCCATATTCTAACACACATGCTCTTAGCATATCTTCGAGTATTTGATTTACTCGCTCCGTTTGTCCGTCAGTCTGAGGGTGAGCGGTGCTGAAATCTAGTCGGGTTCCTAAAACTTCTTGGACTTTCTTCCAGAATCTCGAGGTAAACTGAGTTCCTCGATCCGATACGATGTTCTTGGGGACTCCATGCAGACTGACGATTCTAGCGATGTACAACTCCGCTAGCTTCGAACTCTGATATGTGGTCTTGACGGGTAAGAAATGGGCGACTTTGGACAACCAGTCCACTATGACCCAGATAGAGTCATTTCCCCTACTAGAAGTAGGCTATCCGGTGATAAAGTCCATTCCAACGAAATCCCATTTCCATTCCGGAATCTCCATTGTGTCGTGGTGGTGGCACGGCAGATGCCATGGGTAGGCTTAAGTTGGGGGCCGAATGGGTGCTTGTGGTCACCGGGGAGGGAGTGCACAGTTGAGCCATGCACGAGGAACAGGAAGAACTTTCCGCACTTGACAATTTGATTGATACCCCAAATATTACAAGTGCTCCTTGAGCTGTATTGGCTTGAGTATGCAACACCTGTTCTCTACTTGGTCCAACCTCCTTCTACTACTGCTATGCCCTCCCTTATATAGGCAGTGCTAGCTAATACCCCTTTGGGTTATAGGTTTTACTGTGTGGATCTTGGTCCCTACAATATGGGTCGGGTTATGGGCTTGTCCTAAGCCCATAGGCCCGATCCATAAAGCTTGACAGCTAACGGTCTTCTGGTACGCTGCTTCTTGTTCTTTTTGGCATCACGCTGTTACTTTGTACGTCAGTGCTTGCTTTGGGCGTCACCCGGCTCCTTTTGTGTCACCCGGAGTCGCCCTTCTATTTTGACCATTCTTTACCATGGTCCTTCCCGAACCTTAGTCGCAAAGGTGCCACGTGTCCTTCTTGGCTCGGCCCTTCCTCGGTTGACTCGGATCGTTGGTACCTGCAAGGGTTACAACTTTGTCCTATACGGGCCGAGATAGTCTGTATCTCGGCTCTCATGCTTATCTTTCCCGGCCGTTCTTACCCGGCCTGGTTCATTTCCACTCGGAGCCAACCCTGCTGCGCTATGTTTCCCCTCTCATGACCCTACCGGGGGTTATCCCCCCGACATTAGTCCCCGAAGCTGGTGAGATCTAGTAGTTCAAGCTGTTAGGCGTCTCCAGGATCCTTTTATGTGAATGGAACTTAGTTTTTGTCTTTTATCTATCTTTGTTTCGCTTCTTGTCAGGTTAGTCTGACAATTTCGGGTCAATTCTTTGACTTCTTGGCTCATTCTTGTCTCGAACCGAGTTATTTTGGCCAATTCCGGGTCATTTTCGGCGCGCTTCAGTCACTGACAACTAGTAATCATGATTACTTGCCTTAATTTTTGTTCCAAGTTCTGGCGGCACAGTGACGGCTACGCAGTTATTCCCCGTCACTGTGGCAATCCCATCGGTATGCCCCTCTTGTCCTTCCAGCCGTGACGTGGCACTGGATTTTTCGTGTATCTTTGGCTATGTGGCGCTCGCTGGCTGTCTCACCCGGCCTGGTACACGGCCACACGCTGGTCGCACGACACAATTAGATCCCACTACGGGGTTTTTTACTACGCTTAAGTAGGGTTTGGGGTTTCCACTTCCCCCACGCCCGTTCAGTTTCCTTACCCTTTCTTCCTCCTCGCGCCTGCAAGATCGAACTGCCCCATTTGCGTTTCCTTCTCCCCCACGCTCGATCCTAGCATGGGTCCTCGCTGCTCCAAGCCTCTCCTTACCGAGGAGGAGACAGACTCCGACGACCTCATGGACGCTCACGATGGTGCCGACGGTGCCGAGGAGCAGGAGGTCCCCGCCGGCGAGCGCGGTGGCTGGGAAGGCTCGGAGGTCTCCATCGAAGAAGTGGAGTGGCTCCGGTCTACCAGACGCATCCCACTGCAGGTGGATTTCCACCTCCCTGCCGGTGAGATTTCCCCCAAACCTCAAGCTGGCGAGCGAGTGGTTTTTCTTTCCCACTTTGAACGTGGTTTTGCTCTTCCTGTGAGCACTTTCTTTTCCTCGTTCCTTTCTACCTTCCATCTACAGACTCACCATCTTCCTGCAAATGCCATTGGCTTTCTCTCTTGCTTCATCTCTGCCTGCGAGGCCTATCTTGGAATTTGGCCTACAGTCCTTCTATGGGACAAGTATTTTCGCTTCAAAGTTCAGGTTGTCCCCTAGCCTGAAGTTCCCCGTGCCGAGAAGAAGCCTACTCGGTGCGGCGCTGCCAGCATCACACCCATGAGGGATTCCATCTTTCCTCGGGTTGCTGGTATCGACTCTTGCAAGAAGTGGCATAGAACCTTTTTCTATGTCAAAAACAGCGGGTCCACTGACAACATCCGGCTTCCCCCTTTCTCGGATGAAGTGCCCCACAAGAAGCACTGGTAGCTTGACACGCGCAACCAAGACGCTGCGGTGAACGAAGCCAACGCCATCCTGGAAAGGTTGTTGTCGGCGGATAAAAACTTTCATCTCGCCGACTCTGACCTCATGTGCACCTTCATCTCACGCCGGGTAAGCCCCATCCAAGCCAGAAGCCACAAGATGTGCTTCATGAGCGGGTCCCATGATCCGACTCGGCATTCCACCAAGGAGCTCACCCATGACTCCATTGCCCGCCGAGTAAGCTCAATATTTAACCTGAACTTGGCGGATGATCGGGCCTGGAGTTGCCCTCCGTTTAGCCGGGTCAGGCCTGTCCCCTGGTTAAGTTTCCGGATTACTTTCTCGCCGAGTAGGCTTTAGCTCTTCTGCCACTCTTAGCTTAGTTTTTAGTCTCTCATTCTGTTTCGCAGAATCTCCTTCACCAGGTTGATGACAGTACTGTCCCTCCTGCTGGTTATAATGGGGACCGCTCTGACTCCGATGAGGTCGAGTATGACCTAGAGTGCTTCATGCCGATCCCAAGACACCATGCCGCTCGCTTGGTAAGAGTCAATCTCGCAATCCCTTACAAGACTGGTCTGACGATGATGAGGATGATGATTGTACAATTTTGAAGGTATATGCCTTGTCAGCTTAATCTCTTTGCTTGTCCGAGTAAGCCCATTATTTACTTTTGCAGCTGGCCAGGTACATGACGTTCCTCCTCTCGCCGTGGGCGGAGTCGGAAAGATTCCCGTCGCTAAGCCGAAGCAACGCAGAACCTCCTCCAGCACCCAGCTGGCTAAGTAGAACAAGCCCAGTCCGGCAGCTCCTGCTGCCTCTGCTGCTGCTAGCCTGGGTGAGACTCGTCAAGCTGCTGGGCGCCGATTCACGCGCTGAGTCGCCCGCGACCCGGTCGTCACCGGGTAAGTTTCGCACTTTGCCCTCTTTGTTATTTTCTTTCTCGTCCTTGATGTTCTCTTACATATGTCTTGTTGTTTTCAGTGTTGCACCTTTGATGGAGAGTCATGCTGCTTCTAGCATTGCCTTGCCACTTAGGCCTGCACCTCCTCCAGCTGACTCGGCGGCGCCGAGTCCCGTCCGGGTTGAGGCTAGCATTGTTGAGGCTCACGCTTCTCAGTGTTAGTCAGACCCGGTGGGTCGTTCGGCTGGCGCTCCTGGCGCTGGCCAGGAAAAACTTCCTGATCTTGGTGCCCACAAGTCTGGCGCCGAGAAACTCTCTGCTACCAGTTCCTTTGGCATCAGCCCTCAAGCTGATGTGAATGAACAACTTCCTGATCTTGGAGCCAGCAAAACTGTTGATCCCACTCAGTGGGCTCCAAGATCTTCTCCAAATCCTCCTGCTCGCTCTCCAATTCTGTCAAAGGGCCAGACCCAGCCCAAGGCTTCTGGTTCTACTCGCCTCTCTTCTGCCAAATCCACCTCTTCCAAGCAAACAACTCTAGTTTGCGTTCCGAGTTCTGCTCCTCAGATCCGGCCTCCGACGTCGGCGACAAAGCTCGCTTCAACGGGTAAGGGGACGAATCTGCGGCTGCCGGGTCAGGTGATGACTCCAGGGCTGTTTCCCGCCATACTTCTGCCGCTGCAACCCGTGCCACTATGGGAACCGCCCTGAAAACGGGTCAAGTTCTTACTCTGACGCTCAGTGGAAAGAGCCTTGGTTTGGCTGAACCTTATGCTGTGGCATGGAATGCAGAAAGTAACAAGAGGTCGAGACTGTGTCGGAAGAAGCTGAAGCTGGGCCCCAAGGCCGTTTCCGACATGACCCAGCAGGCCATTACTCTGATGGCCCGCGTCGACGAAGTCAACGAGGTAAATTAACTTCTTAATCTTTTGTGTTATTGAGTATTTCCTTTATACATATCACCTAGTCCCCGAGGTTGCAGTCGAGTAAGAAAGTTACTCAGCTGTAAGCTCCTCAAGAGTCACTTAGTCTTTATATCCTTTACTTCAATCCTATATGCTAGAACATTAATCCCTAGCCCTCGAGGTTACTGCCGAGTAAAGAACTTACTCGGCTGTAAGCTCTTAAGCTCTTTGATTCCTTTATACCAGACTCATGTTAGAGCTTCGATCCCTAGCCCTCGAGTTTACTGGCGAGTAAGAAACTTACTCGGTTGTAAGATCTTAAGATTTTTTATCCGGCATGTCGCCTGACTCTACTTTTTCTTATTATCTGTCTTCTTTGATTAGCCTACGCATAACGAGCGCACCAAGGTGCACCAAGATCTCGTCCTGGCGCATCACAAGCTTGAACTTGCGTATGAGAAGCTACAGACTGACACCTTTGGCCAAGGTAATATTTTTGCTCTTCCTCTTTTCTATTTGGTGCAATTTTCGTTGTTTCATCTCCTTACCTTTCCTCTCGCTCTTGTTTCACAGCCACTGCTCAGACCACCGTTAATGAACTTCACTCGCAAATCAGCGAGGCCGAGAGTAAATTTCTTACCTCCCTAAGCCAATTGCTGAAATTTTTCTATTGGTACTGACAAATAGTTGTTCTGAATAAGCAGAGAAGCACCAAGACGAACTCCAGAAGGAGCGAGACAAGGTGACTCGGCTGAAGGAATTAATGTCCGAGACGGAGCAGAAGCACTTGGACGAGGTGAAAGGGCTGAAGGAGGAGCTTGCCGAGAAGAGCGAGCAACAGGCTGCCAGCGCCTAGAAGACTAAGAAGCTGCTTGACGAGGCCGAGTCATTGGTCGAGTCGACTAATATGAACCTCGACGCCCTTCAAGCCAAGACCAAGACTTGGCATAGCAAGCTCGCTGCCATCAACTTCTTTCTGAGTAGTGAGTTCTTACTCTTTACGCATTGTCCAAGTCCTGCTGGATTTCTTCCATATGCCCTTGCTATTTGCTAACTTTCTCTTTTTGCTTGCAGAGAACTTTCCTGAGGCTAACATGTTTGCCATTCGAGCCATGAAGAAAGTGAGAGCTGAGGCTGGTGCTCCTACTGACGGCGAGGTGTCCATGGAGGAGCTTCTCGCAGCGGTGTCTGAACGGGTGAAGACCCTCAGATCCTGCGGTGTGCACTTGCTCAAAGCGGATATCCATGTGTTTCGCATGCTCTGGCCGGATGAAGACCCACCCGAACTCATCGAGCCACTCGCCGACAGATTGCTCCTTACTGAAGACCGGCTGGATCAATGGCGTGAGTCGGCCGGCCGGGCTGCAGCAGACAGGGCTCTCTCCTTCATGCTTTCATGGTACGAGGACATCAACCTTGATGTTCTTCCTCGCATAAGGGCAGATGGAAAATGGTTGAACGAACCGGAGCTGATCAAGAAGCGCCAGGAGAGATCTTATGCCATGATCGAGTACACCATGGTGCACGCTTGGTGTGAAGGGCCCAGCTTCCTCGACCTTGGCGACCCGCTTGTCGAAGTTCCTGCTGAAGAAGGTAGCGACAGCGAGGCGACCGAGTCAGATGATCCAGATGACCCGGCCGCAGATGCCCCTCACCTGGCCGATGCTCCAAGCACTCCTGGCACCGAGAATGCTCCTCCGGGTTCTCCTGCTCCTTAGGCCAACAAAAACTCGAACTTTTATGAGATCCCCGGTATGCCGGGTACAGATGTAACGTACATTGCACTTGAAGTTTGACTATGTGCCTTGCGATAGGCTATATATATTTGCGTTATGCTTTGAGTGCAAATCTGTGGTATCCCGCAAAAACCACTACTAGAAAATCGCGTTGAATTTGTGCATCGCATCATCATAATCGCATGTCTTGTCTCGGTGCATCAGCATAACATCAGCATGCATCTATCTGCTTGAAACCATTTTGCTAAAAACCCTAATTTAGTTTTCTATATTAAACGCCCCGTCTTTATTCAAAACCCAAAACCCGGGCTTGTCCGGATTATTTTATTTTGTCTTGCATTGGTTTGCAACGGCCATGTTTTAATCAAATAAAAATATTAAATTATTTTTATCGGGGCAGTCGAACGGGCCGATTTAGCCCGAACGACCACCCCAGAAAAACCAGATCGGTCCACCTCCTAATTCCTAAAGCCACCCACTATCCTACCCAACCCATCCCTCCACCTCACCCCCTCCAATTGTATCCTGCCACCTCACCTTTTCCCTCCCCCCTAACCAATCAAACCCTGCCACATGGCCACCCCCTCTCTATCTCTCTCCCTCTCTCCCCTCTCTCTCACTCAGCCTACACGCCTCTCCCTGCCAGCTGTTGCCGATCAAAACTCACTGGCGGGCAGTGATGAGCAACACGAAGAGCCGGGAGGCTCCCAGAGCGGCTGGTGGGCCCTGGTCCCTCGGTCGACGTCCATAAATCTTCCAACGCACGCCGCCCTTGGTTCGAGATGCCACCTGACCTATACCTGGTCGAAGGTGATGGATTGTTCCGATTGGTTTCTGCACGGTAAACAAGTATACGTAAAATTCGAGCCGTGATCGGCTCCTGTGTTTCCAGAATCGGCTTTCAGAGCCGATTGTCCCCATGGCTTTGCATTGGATCTATGATAACATGGGGTTTTGCTTAATTACTACAAGTTAAATCGATCTACGATAGTTTAACGTTTTCACCACGCAACCGGAACGTCCCACGCCAGAGTTGAGCCTAATAGATACGAAAATAGTAGAAAACCGATCCTAGAGAGGGCCTAAAAACCCACATAACGTCAATTCCCGGAAACATCCCCTCTAAGATCAATAAACCATACCTTACGTATTACCGGATCGTTCAACCCGTTTGTGAGGCCTAACCACGTAGATATCAAACTAAACCTTGATGAACAAGGCACAACTATAACAGATCAAATCGACTTAAGCAGAATCAAGCAAGATGCCACCTTTACACCCGGAGACGGTGCAAAGGCGGCGAGATAGCTAGAGATAGCATAAATAAGCAATCATAGTAAAAGCATCGATGCTAGCTCTAACAAATCTGTGGTAAGGGTGTTACTCGCCATCAACAAGGCTTAGTACGAGTAACACCGGATAACGCATAAGTAAATACTGCCTAAATCGCAAGACGCGATCTAGGCAGCATGGCACTTACCCGAGAAAAAACCCTAGAACAAGGGTGGCGATCTTGCCGAGATTGTTTGTTGTGAACGTGATTGTCCTCCTTTTCTCAATAACCCTAAGTACATATTTATAGTCCGGAGACTCTCTATGTTTGGAATAACTCTACAACTCTATCTTTATCTCAACATAAACGAAACCTAAACAACTACGACTCCTACTAGGATACAAGATACACGGGCAATTCAGCCCAAATCTACGTATTAGGCCGATCCAACAACACGTTGAATATATGTATCTTCTAAGCCCATCTTGATCACGGCCCATCCCCATCTTAGGACAAAATATGGCGATAACACATGCCCCCCTGGTTTTGGCAATGATAATTCCAAAACCACTCTGTGTGTGTTTTTTCCTTCTCCTGGGTTTTTTTTTTATCGGGCCACGACGTGCAACGCTGCGTGGCGATAAGATCACGCCACCCCTTCATCATGATGCCCTGTCTTCTCAACTCCTCCGCAGTGCATGATTTGACGATTTTGGCAGCGCAATCTGGGAAACTGCTATGGCATTGAACCGTTTCTTCACTATTCCTCTTTATTTAAATCCACCTGAACAGTTCACAATCCCCATCTTCCTCCCGTAGCCAGAAAACCCTCTTTCTCCACCGGAAAAAACCCTCTTTCTTGCCATGGCCTCCTCTGCTTCCTCCGATCTCTCCTCCCACGCCTCCAATAGCCTCAGTGACCGAACCAACTCGAGCACCCGGCAGCGGCAGATACAACCTCGCCCCACAATGGTGGGACGAGAGGTTAGGACTTTGCTGCAGTCGGGAGACGATGCGCCCCGACAGACGGCGAAGAGAACCTCATCCCTCGACGGGCCGGGAGGCGGACAGCGACGGCGCCATGTCACAGGATGGCGTCGATTCCTCCAAGAAGAGGAAGAAGAAGAGAGGAGGAGGACACCTCCTCCGAGGAGTACCAGCCGGTGAGGTACTTCCGGCCGGGTCCGAAGACGCATTTACGGCGAAGACGAGGACGAGGAGGCCTACCGTCTTCCTCAAGAGCAGCGAAGACGGCAGCGCCGAAGAAAGCGAGGAAGACGGCGGCGGCAGCAGCGACGACGACCTCGGCTTCGATTAGGACTTAGTAGCAATGGCCGTAGCATTAGCAGGCCCCTTTTGTAATCGAATCTTGTAAGCAATGCCCTTCCGAATGAATGAAAACTTTGTTTCCCAAATGCTGCTCCTTTTTGCTTTAATTCTGCCAATAACCGAAACAGGTCGATGTTCCATAAGCCGATAAAACAGGTCAATTTGCACAAAGCCGATGACCACCCATCGGCTCCTTCTAAAAAAAAACGTTTGACAGGGTCCACCCTCAATTGAATCACAACGGCTAGTTCTTGGTCTGAAACGGTAACCAAACCTCCATCGCCCATCGAAAAACGTGCCCTGAACGAACACTATCGACCAGCAAGGATGATGACGACGAAGTTGAGATAACTGAGTTCCGTGCTGACGCTCTCCATGCCCTCAAAGCATTTTTTTTTATTCGGCCGATTTTCAACATCGGCCCCCATATTTTACTGCCAATCGACTTAGCCGATCTCTCTCATCGGCCCCTCAAGTTTTTTATTGTCCCATATCCCACATGCTTGGAAAATACTTCTTGAGATGCTGGCCATTGACTGCCACTTGAAATTTTTCACCATCCAACCGCTCAAGCATGTATGCGTTCCCTCTTAAAACTTGGTCGACCTTGTACGGTCCGTGCCAATTTGGAGACCATTTACCATATGCTGCGTCCTTAGTACCCAAGGGCAACACAGCTTCCCACACCAAATCTCCAACGTGGAACTCCTTTGGCTTCACCTTCTTGTTGTAGGCACGAGCCACTTTAGCCTTGTTCTCTTTTATTTTCTCAAGCGACCACAGCCTAAGCTCAGTCACATCTTCCACGCTGTCACTCATCAAAGTTGCATATTCTTGATCGTTAGCTCATTACGAAAAGTAACACGTCTCGATCCAGCCGTAATTTCCCAAGGCAATACGGCTTGCCCATAGACCGGATGGTACGGAGAGGTTTTATCGCCCATGACACGACATGCGATAAGCCCATAAAGCTTCCGATAAAACCTCATGCCAACGCCTCGGGTGTTCATCGATTTTCCTCTTGATCAGCTTGATAAGACTACGGTTGGGCCTCAGCTTGCCCATTTGCTTGAGCGTAGTACGGAGACGACCGTAGCAGTTTAATCCCTGTGTCTTCACAGAACTTTCTGAATTCGTGAGAAACAAAAACCGAACCTCCATCGGTTGTGATAGTCTGAGGAATCCCAAACCTATGAATGACATGCTCTTTCACAAAATTGACAACATCTTTTGAACTTACTGACTTCATAGGGACGGCCTCCACCCACTTGGTAAAATAATCTGTGATGGCCAAAATCCACATGTGGCCTTTGCTTGACGGAGGATTGATCTTGCCGATCATATCCATGCCCCAACCTCGGAATGGCCAAGGCTTGATGATGGGATTCATTGCTGATGCGGGTACCATCTGGATTTTTCCAAATTTCTGACATGCTTGACACCCTTTGTAGTAGTTGAAACAGTCCTCAAGCATAGTGGGCCAATAAAACCCTGATCGCCTGATCAACCACTTCATCTTATGAGCCGATTGGTGAGTTCCACAGGCTCCTTCGTGTACCTCATGTAGGAGCTGATTGGCCTCGGCTGTCCCCAGGCATTTGAGCAATAGCCCTTCCAGTCTGTAAAACATGTCATCCCCAATAAGCACGTACTTCATGGCTTTGTACCTTATCCGTTTAGGTGCCCCAGCGAATCCTTCAAGTAATTGAAGATATCGGCTCTCGATCGTCTGCTTCTAGGAACTGCACGGACATCGGCTCCTTCTACCATATCCTTGTATCCTGAAGCTATCTGCGCAAGATCGTTCGCCTCGGTATTCTGCGCACGTGGGATCCAAGTGAAGTTGATGTACCGAAATTGCGTCATCAGCTCGCGGCAGTGCAGCCATAATGGGAAGAGGGACTCGCTCCCGCACTTGTAGTCCTCCGTGAGCTGGGAAATCACCAACTTGGAGTCTCCAAAAATTTCCACTGCTTCCGCTCCGGCGTCGAGTAGTAACTCCATCCCCTTGCGTATTGCCTCGTACTCGGCTACATTGTTAGTAGGAGAGGTAGACAATCTGATGGAGAAGGAAAATGTTGCCCCCCGGGGCGACACGAGGAAAATGCCGATGCCGCAGCCATCGTCACAAACTGATCCGTCGAAAAACATAGCCCATGCTTTTATGGACAGTGCTGCTATGTTAGTGTTGATCCTCTCGGCAATAAGATCAGCCAGCGCCTGTCCTTAACTTTCGCAGGCTGATACCGGATGTCAAACTCTGATAATGCAAACATCCATTTGCCTAATCGGCCTTTTAACATAGGAGCCGATAGCATGTGCTTTATGACGTCCGACTTGCATATGATGATGACCTCTGCTGATAGCAAAATGTGGCGTAGCTTGGTGCATGTAAAAAACAAACAGAGGCACAATTTGTCGATATCTGGATACCGTGTCTCTGCGTCCAGCATCCTTCTGCTTATGTAGAATACGACTCGCTCTAGCCCATCATGCACTTGTACTACCGAGGCGATGGGCGTGTCGATAGCGACAAGTAAATGTAGAACGGTTTTATCGGCTGGGTGGAACTAACATTGGCGGCTTTGTCGATATTCCTTGATCTCGTCAAAGGCCCGTTGTTCTTCCCCGGGAATTCCTCATCGCTTTAATTTTTACGAGCCCCATGAATGGCTCTATCCTTCTGATAGGTTAGAGATGAATCGTCGGCGAAGTTGATCTTGCCAATGAGAGATCGTAGCTCTTTCTTTGTAGTGGGTGGCTTCATTGTTACGCCGCCTCGACTTTTCAGGCCGATCTCAATTCGCGTTCATGGACCAAGAAACCCAGAACTGACCGGCCGTCACTCGGCGCACTTCTTTGGATTCATCCTCGGGCCAAACTTTCTTGTTCGGTCCAGACGCGTTGCGGATCGCGAGTGCCCTTGCGCTGAAGCAGACTTGACCACCACGTCATCGATGTAGATTTCCACCAGTTTGCCGATCAGATCATGGAAGATATAATTCATGGCCCTTTGATATGTTGCGCCGGCATTTTTCAGCCCAAACGTCATGACTACATATTCAAACAACCCCACGGACCCTGGGATTCTGAATGCAGTCTTGTGTATGTCTTCTGGAGCCATGAAGATCTGGTTGTACCCGGCATTGCCGTCCATGAAGCTCAAAATTTTATGACCAGCTGCTGCATTGATCAATGTCTCTGCCACCGGCATAGGATATTCATCCTTTGGGGTAGCTCTGTTGAGATCTCGAAAATCTATAGCAACACGCCATTGGCCGCCCTTCTTCTCTACAGGCACGATGCTAGAAATCCATTCAGCATACCTGCATGGTCTGATCAACTTGGCCGTCAGCATTCTCTCGACCTCCTTCTTGACCTCTACCAGAATTTCGGCCTTCATTTGCCGTGCTCGCTGCTGAAATGGCCGGAATCCCTTTTACAGTGGGAGCCGATGCTCAATGATGCTCCTGTCTAACCCAGGCATTTCTGTGTAGTCCCAGGCGAAGCAGTCTGGGTATTGTTTCAACAGGGCGATCATTGGGCCCCGCAGATCTGGATCTAATTTCTTGCTGATAAATGTTGGTCGTGGCTTATCCCCAGGACCAATGTCAATCTCTTCTAGCTCATCAGCGGATGTAAACCCATACCCTAACTTGCCGTCACCTGTCAAGTCGATGCTAAACACAGGGCAAGCAGTAGGTGAGGACAACAAAAATAATTTGGGCCGATTGCCTGAATCGGCCCCCTTCTTGATTGTGCACGTCAAAGGCGGTTTACACCTCACGGTTTTACAATGGCAGGGCGTCTCCCTGCTACGACTACATGATCTGCTTGTCGTATGGTCGTTGCTTTTTATTTTTTGTGGCCGATCGCAGGGATCGGCCGTACCACGGATGATCGTGGGCTTTTCTACTCTGTAAGGCCAGTGGATAAGACCAGCCTCACCCCGTTTTTTGTAGCTTCAATACGCTCGCAGCCGTCTAGATTGATTCCAGAGATCGGCTCTTGGTCTTCCGCTTCCCAGATGTTCATGCCAGCAGTGGAAACCTCGATGGAATCGTCTGCATGGATGACCTCCACTTCATCCCCGTCCCACTGTATCAGGCACTGGTGCATCGTGGATGGGATGCAGCAGTTAGCGTGGATCCAATCCCTTCCTAGCAAGACGGCGTAGGTACTTTTGCTGTTCACGACGAAGAAAGATGTGGGTATGGTTTTCTTGCCCACGGTCAGATCCACGTTTAGAACGCCTTGAGTTTCCGACGGCCGTTGAAGTCACTTAACGTGGCGTTGGTTTTGATCAGTCTGCGGTGGAGCGTCCCAAAGCGTCGTAGCATGGAGTATGGCATGATATTCGCCGCTCCTGTGTCCACCAACATCTTCTTGACGGGTTGTCCATTGATGTAGCCCTTGGTCTGCGCTTTCGGATGTTTGTAACCCTTCTCACGTGGCTTCTCGAAGATAACGGCCGTGGCGCGATCAAGTTGTGCCCTTTGGTAGCATGTTGGTTTGTGGCGCGCGAAACGCCGGGAGCACGAACACCATGTTACGTGCCGATGCCTGTGCATCGGCTTTTATTAACAGGTCGCCACTCTTTCCTTGTCGCGGCCCTCCGTCTCTGTAGACTGCCTTATTTTGGCGGCGGATCAGGCCGTGCTTTCTTTAGCGTGGAATCTGCGCTTGGCCTCTTCTAAGTTACGTAGCCGTTGCACTCTCACGCCTGGGTGTGTCCGAGTCCATCGGGCACCACCTTGGCGGTGAAACCTGTCTTCTTCTTTATCATCCTGGCCTATCAAGGCCCTTCGCTCAGCGGACTCCTTAGGGGGCTCACGAGGTTGAGAGGTCCTAAACGTTCGAACACTGACGACCGCCTCGTGCCCTTCTTTCGTTGTCCACATTCTGGGCAGTTGTCGGCTGTGGGCAATCGGCTCATTCCCACGTCCCAGCAATGCTTGAAAAAGGGGCAATCCCAATGTTTGTCTGCGCCTTCCTTCTCTTTCGACGGCCCCCTAGCCAGGTGTTCATATCGTCCGTTGTCTCTGTCGTGCTGGCGACGTTGGTCATACTGGCGCTCATACTTATTAAGGAGATGCGTGGAATGTGGCTTCTGATATCGCACTCTCCTTACTTGTTCCTCTGTTAAGTGTCGCCCATTATCGTGGCGGGCGGTCGCGTGGACCAACCTCTCTCTTTCTTGGCCGAGGGTGATCGCCTCCTTCACCGTCGTGTCATGGTGGTGCCAGACCCAGCCATGTTGACACCGAGCGAAAAGTCCAGTTGGCGTCTCGCGGGCGGCAGCCTATCATGTTGACACCGGGGGGTTCGTGTCCACTTTCATGGCGAATCGCGAGGATCGACGGCCTTGTTCTATAGCCATCTGGATTTGGCGTGCTCCTTGCACTCGTTGGTGGGGTGAGTGAACGAATGATGCCACTTGCAGTATGGTCTCCCATTCATCTCCTGGGCCGTAGGGATTTTGTGACCTTCGGGCAACCTCAGCTGCTTCTCCTTCAGCAGTAGATCGAATATCTGCTCAGCTTTGCTCACATCGAAGTCGAACCCTCTCGCAGGCCCCTGCTGTTTCACCCATTTACAGGCCACAGGATCTGCCCCCCGAGCCCATTCAGCTACGGCCACCTCCTGGTCCTGCGTAGGATCTTCCTCTTCTGCATCGACCAGGCTTATCGGACGTCTGAATTTGTCTTGGTACAGCTCAGGGTGGCGCTGCTCATACATCGTCAGTTTCTGGGCCATGTGCGCCAATGAGTTGTATTCTACCTGGAATGCCACGTCCTTGATGGGTCCGAGAGGCTGATACTGCCCATCGATTGCTTCCTTCTCGATTAACGAGCCGAGTAACATCTGTTCTTGATGGTCCTGGCTGGATGTATTCACTGATTTCTCCCGCTTACGTGCTTGCGCCAGCGCAATGCCAGCCTCGGTAGCTTCCGAATGGTATTGGATGTGGAACTGTTCTTCTAGTTGTTTCCAGGTGCGAATTGAATCAGGTGGCAGAGAGGTGTACCACCCAAAGGCTGGTCATGTTAGAGATTGTGGAAAGAATCTTACGCGCATTTGATCCGATGCCGAAATCATGCCTAGCTGTGCCAGGTATCGGCTTACGTGCTCGATCGAGCTTGACCCCTCTGATCCGCTGAATCTTGACAACTCAGGGAGCTTATATTTGGGTGGTAGTGGAATCAGGTCAAACTCGTTGGGGTACGGCTTTGAGTAGCCGATGGTGCGTCTTTCGCACGGTTTAACTGATCTCTCAGGATGGTAGTGATTTGATCCACTGTTTGAGCTGCAGGGGCTAGACTCTCATGGCTTGTTCCAGTGGCATACTTGGCTAGCCACGCCTGTTTGTCAGCGTCCATCCCAGACATCGTTGCTCCAGGAACGCCTGCTCCTGAAGACCCTGCAGTAGGAATCCCTGCCGCGGACACTCCTGCAGTTGCGATCTGGCTGGCGCGCGCCAAGTTGTTGCAGTCCGGCACGTAGGCACATACGTACCCATGCGGGATCTCTTTGGGTGGCTCGAACAGGAATTGGCAATCACCTGGATCGCCTCCGGCCCTGTAGACAATATATGCCGCTGATCCTGGCGGCTCTGGAGCCGCGAGTGTGAATGGCAGTTGCGGCCTGGTGTGGAGCGGTCTTTCTCCTTGGTGGGTTCCTAAAGTGGGCCCCGACGGAGAGTACTGATGTTTCATGATCTCCTGGACCACGTGAACCGCGACCCGCTCGAACGCGTTCACCAGGCTCTCAGAGTGGCGGTGTAGAGAATGAGCCACCATGTAGTTGACCTCCTGTCGTAGAGCCCTGGAGCGTTCCTCTGAAGGAACAGACAGATCCACTTCATCGAGGGCACCCTCAGGGGAGAATCCCTTCCACCTGATGCCACGCGAACGGGTCCTCTCGAAAGAGCCGATGGTCGGCTTCAAGAGCCCTTTGATCTCGTCATACTTCGCTTTGTGCTCCAGAAGGCTTCGTCGTCGTGACCGGCCTGTTCTCCATCGTGGCGTCGGACATTTGATGTAGATGTTGTTGAATGTCCCACCGGCGTGCGAATGTGTTGCCGATCAAAACTCACGGCGGGCAGTGAGCAACACGAAGAGCCGAGGCTCCAGGCGGTGGGCCCTGGTCCCTCGGTCGACGTCCATAAATCTTCCGCACGCACGCGTCTGTCTTGGTTCGAGTGCCACTGACCTATACCTGGTCGAAGGTGATGGATTGTTCGATTGGTTTCTGCACGGTAAACAAGTATCGTAAAATTCGAGCCGTGATCGGCTCCCGAGTTTCCAGAATCGGCTTCGAGCCGATTGTCCATGGCTTTGCATTGGATCTATGATAACATGGGGTTTTGCTTAATTACAAGTTAAATCGATCTACGATAGTTTAACGTTTTCACCACGCAACCGAACGTCCCGCCGTAGTTGAGCCTAATAGATACGAAAAATAGTAGAAAACCGATCCTAGAGAGGGCCTAAAACCAACATAACGTCAATTCCGGAAACATCCCTCTAAGATCAATAAACCATACCTTACGTATTGCGGATCGTTCAACCCGTTTGTGAGGCCTAACCACGTAGATATCAAACTAAACCTTGATGAACAAGGCACAACTATAACAGATCAAATCGACTTAGCGGGAATCAAGCAAGATGCCACCTTTACACCCGGAGGTGCAAAGACGGCGAGATAGCTAGAGATAGCATAAATAAGCAATCATAGTAAAAGCATCGATGCTAGCTCTAACAAATCTGTGGTAAGGGTGTTACTCGCCATCAACAAGGCTTAGTACGAGTAACACCGGATAACGCATAAGTAAATACTGCCTAAATCGCAAGACGCGATCTAGGCAGCATGGCACTTACCCGAGAAAAAACCCTAGAACAAGGGGTGGCGATGCGCCGAGATTGTGTTTGTTGTGAACGTGATTGTCCTCCTTTTCTCAATAACCCTAAGTACATATTTATAGTCCGGAGACTCTCTATGTTTGGAATAACTCTACAACTCTATCTTTATCTCAACATAAACGAAACCTAAACAACTACGACTCCTACTAAGATACAAGATACACGGGCAATTCAGCCCAAATCTACGTATTAGGCCGATCCAACAACACGTTGAATATATGTATCTTCTAAGCCCATCTTGATCACGGCCCATCCCCATCTTAGGCCAAAATATGGCGATAACACCAGCACACAACGCACCACACACGCACACAACTCACATCACGCGACCCACGCCTGGCCCCATCCCTGGACCCCACCTAGCAGACCCACACCCGACGCACGCCTGCCCGCAACCGCCCCACCTACCGCGTCTCTCCCCCACGCGACGCCCCCGACCATCTTCCTCCTTCTGCCGCTCTTCCTCTCCACCTCACGCTCTCCCCGCAGCCGGCCAGCACCCCGTCTGCCCCCACCTCCCTCGGGTCCTCGCCGAGCTCCCCCTCCCTCCTATCTTCCCCGCCACAGCGCCTCTCCCCCAACCTTTCTTCCCCGCAGCGCGCGCCGCCCCCTCCTCCCCAGAGCTCCTCCGCCGACCCGCGCGCTTTCCCCCCTGCTCCGGCCGCCCCGCCAGCGGGCTGCGCCGCCGCCTCGCCTCCACCGGCCTCCACCGCGTCCCTTTCAGACGCTTCTGCCCAGCTGACGCCTTGCAGCCTCCGTCGCCAAGCCAGCGTCCGCCGCCACCGCCTCCGCATCCGCCCGCGCCTTCGCTCCGCCCACCTGCCTCGCGGTCCCCCTCCTCCTGGCCTCAGCCCGCCCGTCGCCTCTGCTGGGCCGACCCAGCGCCGCCCGCCCGCCGCCCTCGTGCCCGGCCCACCACCCGTGCTCAGTCCCGCCAGCCGTCGCCCGCGTCCACCTCCCCTCGCCGCCGCCTCGTCCTCCGGCGAGCTCCTCCGACGAGCCCACCGTCTGCTCGAGCTCTCCGCCGCCAAGCCCCCTCGCCGGCCCGCGCTCCGGCCGTCGCCCGTCCTCTCCCGGCGCTGACCCTTCCCTCGCAGACGCGCGCGTGCACGCCTCCCTTCCGCTGCGTTCCTCTGCAGCCCCGGACGCGCTCGAGCCCGACAACGTGTCCCCACCCTTTTTGTTGGTGGAAATTGTCCCTGGCGTTGCACCTTGTTGTGGTGTTGATGGTGTTTCCCGATGCCCCGTTGTCCCTGCCTCGCGGCATCACCTCGGCTGGCTGCCGTATCCTTGAGCTACGCCCAAGGCAATACCAACTCTACCTCGACAAGTGCGCAAGATCCTCGAACCGCCAACCTCGGCGTCAAGATCCACTACCGATTTTGTCCAAGCCCCGAACCCGAAGGTCTTGATCACGGAGCACCAAGAACTCCTTCATGGATCCGAAGGCCGAGCCCCCGACACGCCAAGTTCTCCCTCCCGGATCCGAAGACGCCGAGACCCGGGTCACCAAGATCTCCGCCGTGAAACGACAAGACCGACAACATGACCCGCGTACCGCGAATGCGACAAGACCGTCGCGACGACAAGAACGACACCGACCCGGAAGATCCGATGCGCCCCGACACCGAACCAAGTCTGGCTTCCTGGAACGACAAGATCTACCCCGATCCGAAGACCCTAACCCCCGGAGTCCGAGAACGATCCCGCCAAGGCCGTCGAACCCTGGACCCTGAGATCGACCCCGAACCCCGGAACCCAAGATCGTCGAGCCCCCTCAATGTGTGACCCCTTTCCGAGCCCTATTTTATCATATAATAACAACTGATTGCATATTAAATTGTCATTCTTGCATGCATCTTGTCATATGGTTTGGGGGCCTTAGGCCGATTCACCTAATAATTAAATATGGGGCCCATATGCGGGCAAATCTAGTCTCATGTTGGCCTCATTTAAATTGATGTAGTGAACCGGTGATATATTTTGGCCTTGTTAAACAACATTTAATTTGCGGGGTAGTTAAATAACTTGAACCATATGTTTATTGTCGGGACCCCGGTTCCGCTTAATCTGACCTAATTGCATTGCACCTTTGCCATGTCATCCATCATGCATGCATCATGCCGATCTTCTGCCGTTGTATTAAATATTGCATCCGGTGTTTCTTCTAGTGTTTTGCTTCTTCGCGGATAAGGCCGTTGAGTTGATGTGAGCTTCGCCCCGATCTTCGGTTAAACCTTCGACAATGTTTTCAGGCGAGCATCTCCCCCCTTTCTACCTATCTTACTTTTATAGTCTTTATTCCCTCCTGTTGATCTATTGCTATCTGAGTTGCGATGCTTTAGATTCCGTACCTGTGATATACCGTGCAGCCCTATATTGCCTTGGACACACCCTATTACCTGTTGTTTGGTAGATAGATGGACTTGCGCGTCGTAGTTGCTTGCTCAAGTGCTGTTGTATGTCGTCATATGCCACAGTTGCTGATGTATTGCCGCATGTTGATGTCGGAGATGATTCTAGTTTTACTTATCGTCACTTTAATTTCTGTTTAACAACTAAAAATTGAAATAAGCAGAGGCATCGGTGGGTGATAGAAAATATTTGGTTTCCGAACGCCCACTTGTGTCCCGTAAGACCCCGAGTACTTGATACCTGTTCCTTGATTTTTGCGCGCTATCCACATCCGGGAGGTATATGGGACCCCCCTGAGCCAGAGCTTGATTCCGTCTTATTTCTTGGGGCCACAAACTAGTTTGAGGTTTTATTTACGATCCTGTACTTATGCCATGCTACTTTTCTGTATTTAAATTGTGCGAGGTACTGCACACTGTACTGTTTAGGATCGGGACACGATTCCGCGGTGTCGACAAGCCCAGCCACACTTTCGGGTTCCCAGTCGTTCACAGCCGTATACCCAAACCTTGAGCCCGTCTCGGAGTCAGCTGGCTTCGTTGCGGGATCTACTTAAGGGGTGGCCCCCTGAAATATTTCTGAATCCTGTGATTGTTCAGTCGTGAAAGCCTCGTTGGGTTTTGATTTGGTTTTTCCGAGGTTGATCGAGCGTGTGTTGCTATTGGTGCACCCCGGCCGGGTAAAACTTTCTGAAAGCCGTGTCCGCGGATATGGACGACTTGGAGCACAGTATCTCGATCATAGACAAGCATAACTAAAGTTTACTGCTATAAATTTGACTTATAATGACTAGTAATCAGCTTCACTATAACGGAATGGCTAATTAATACTGCCCACAATTGCTTGTTTGGTTGTCGCTTGCGACCATTGTACCTGACTAGTAAGTACTGCAACTACAACGGAATGGCTGATTAAAAGTACCAACAACTGCTGGGTTTTGGGTTTATCTCATGCTATCTGTACCTGATTAGTAATTGTTGCAACTATCACGGAATGGTTAACTAAAAGTGCCCACTGCTTATTTTATCAGGATGATCATCTATACCTGACTAGTAATTACTGCAACGATAACTGAATAAATAAAACTGCCAACTGTGTGAGTTCCTCGGTTGACTTCCTCGTTTGGTCTCGAGGGGGAAACACCAGGCTGGGTTTGTTTGGTGTTAGCTTCAGGTTGGATCCGGATAGGTCTTTCTTACCCCTCTCTGTTTGACGCCAGTTGTATCGAGTCTCTATAGGTTGTTTAGTGCATCTTTGCTCACGCCATCCACCATACCTATGTAGGCGAGGACCGAATTCTAGCCTCGCGTGTCTTGGCCTCGATCTTGGCTCCTCTTTTTCCTTTGCCCTTTGTCGGCACCCTTTTGTTTAAGCAGGTTTTGAGATCGACGTTAGCGAGGTTACCCTTCCGGCTTGGCACAGGGGTTATGGACGCCATTGATTATTCTTCCGGGCTCTTAGCCCCATTTGCATCTTGTCCGTAGCTGGACGCTATACCGTTTCAAGGTGATTTGGATCTTTGTATATTATATCTGTATTCTTGACTCTTTGAGTCGCTGTTATATATATCTGTTCTGTGGGTCCCATCGAGGACTGTTGTGTAATGTTATTACTTCGTTTTCCACCCGCACGAAAGTGCCTGGTGGGCACCTTTGAATCGTTTCTATGCGGGTTCGGCGAATTTTGCTCAAACTTGCATAGGTCCGATTCTGAGGGTGTTACAAAATCACACAAGGATAAGTCCCCAAGTTTCATTTTGCCGTGTCACCTTTCCTTGCCTTTGTCCCTTGTCTACCATTTTTCGGCGTTCGACATTAGGATCTCAAAGTACGAAGGATTTAGTTAGCGGATATGAAACTTGGATAACTTGGCCAAGATTACTCGACACATAGCATAGCACAACCTGCAAAGGGTTAGGCAAAAACTAAAGCCGACTCGCGTTTCTCCCTTGTACTTATCCGGCGTTTTCATTTACCCGTCTTAGATCTTTTCCCTTGCTTTCCATGAAGCCGTGTTTTCGAACAACAACATAGTCGAAGAGTTGATAAATTTCGGGTATCACGCCAGCCATCGTAAAAAAATTGAAATGGAAAGACTAAGGGGTATCATACCATTTTATTATTAGCACATAGCCGACAAACACATCCGACATATGAGAGTTCGAGTCATACATGCACTGATTCCCCTAAGTATAGAAAGGACGAAGCAGTGCCACATTCCATGGCCTTTTGGTTTCATCTCCTGACCTGTCCGCCTTGTTCTTTTGCGCTTCACGAGCGTCTATGAGATAGTAGGAATCATTGTGCAATGCTTTGCTTACAATGAATGGACCTTCCCATGGAGGTGATAATTTATGCATTCTACCTGTGCGCTGCACCAGCCTTAGCACCATATCTCCTTCTCGAAAAACACGAGGCTGCACTTTCCGGCTATGGTAGCGTCAGAGATTTTGTTGATATATAGCGGACCTGGAGAATGCCAGTTCTCTTGCTTCTTCGAGTAAGTCTACTCCATCTTCTCGGGCCTCTTTTACCTCGGCTTCCGAGTATTGCCTTATTCTTGGCGAGTCATATTCTATGTCGGCAGGCAAAACTGCTTCAGACCCATATACAAGGAAAAATGGCGTATAACCAGTTGATCGATTTGGAGTCGTTCTTAAGCTCCACAGTATTGAGGGTGGTTCCTCTATCCAACAAACAGGTGATCTCTGGAGTGGTTCCATTAAATGGGGTTTTATCTCGGACAGAACTAAGCGATTAGCCCGTTCAACTTGTCCATTTGATTCTGGATGGGCGACTGATGCTACGTCGAGTCTTATTCGGTGTTTCCCACAAAAGCGAGAAAAAGCTCCTTCGGCAATGTTTGTGCCATTGTCAGTGATCACATTGTGCGGGTAACCGTATCTGAGGATTATATCCCTTAGGAATGTAACAGCTGTTTTACCGTCCAATTTCTTGATTGGCTTCACTTCTATCCACTTGGTGAACTTATCGATCATGACCAAGATATGAGTCATGCCTCCCCTTGCTGGTTGGAATGGTCCTACCATATCTAGGACCACACTGCAAAAGGCCACGTGATTGTTATAGTCTTCAATTCTGACGCTGGTAAATGTGACTTGGACGCATAGTGTTGACAACCACTGCATTTTCCGACTAACTCTTGCGCTTGTGACAATGCGCTTGGCCAGTAGAATCCATGTCGGAATTCCTTGTCTACCAACGCTCTTGATGACGCATGGTGCCCGCACTCTCCCTGATGGATATCCAATAAGATCTCCTAACCTTGCTCTGAGCTGATGCAACGCTGCAGTACACTTGTCACACTTCGCATGTAGAGTTCCTTGTTTATTATGGTGTATGCTTTTGCCCTTCTTGTTGTTTGCCTTGCCAATATTTCATCACTCGGCAAGGTTCCATCCTTCAAATAACTGAATATTGGTTGTCCCCACGTTGGTATTAGTGGTTTCGGGTCTGCTTCAACATCAATGTCCATTGGTTCCGCCGAGATATGTTCTGCCGACATAGCCTTAGGAGTCCCCGAGTGTGATTCGGCAACCCCTGAGGTGAACGGATCAGTCCCCGAGTGACTCGAACCTACCCCTAAGTCGACGTCCGTTCGCACTTCCTCTGATTCCTGACTCGCCGGGATGATCCTGATTGATTCAGACTCTGGTGACGGCTTGATCGATGTCTTCCTGAGATGCTCCAATGCTACCCCTGGTGGTATTGCTTGCCTAGATGACCCTAGTTTGGATAATACATCTGCTGCCTCATTTTCTGCTCTAGGAATGTGATGAAATTCACAACCGTCAAAATATCCCGAAATTTGTTGTACGTGGAAGCGATATAATGCCATGTTTGCATCCAGCGCATCCCAATGTCCAGACACTTGCTGAATCACCAAATCCGAATCGCCAAAACACATGATCCTTTTGAAACCAATTTCCTTGGCTACTTTAATGCCATGGACAAGTGCTTCATACTTGGCAACGTTGTTAGAAGCAGCAAAATGAATTTGCAACACATACCTCAGTTGATCCCTCTTTGGAGATGTGAGAACTATCCCGGGGCCCAGACCAATTCTCGTCTTGGACCCGTCAAAATGCATTTTCCAGTAATTTGGATCTGGGAGTGGTGGCTCGTACTGCATCTCCATCCATTCTACAAAGAAATCTACGACGCCTTGAGATTTTATTGCATCCTGCCTATCATATTGTAGAGTGTATGGTGCCAGTTAAATGGCCCATTTGGCTACTCGGCCGCTGGCATCTTTGCTGCCCAATATATCCGAGATAGGTGCCTCGCATATTACCCGGATTGGGTGTTCTTGAAAATAATGTTTCAGCTTTTTTGCTACCATATATACCCCATATGTCATATTTTGATAATGCGGGTAATTCTGTTTCGAGACAGAGAGCACTTCGCTCAAGTAATATACTGGTCTTTGGACTGATTTGCCCCCTTCTTCACGTTCAACCACTATTACTGCACTTACAACTCTGTTGGTTGCGGCGACATAGAGCAGCATTGGCTCCTTGGATAGTGGTGACGCTAATATTGGTGTTGTTGCCAACATTTTCTTTAATTCATGGAAAGCACTATCAGCTTGCTGTGTCCATGTGAATTCGTCTGATTTTTTCATCGGCTGATATAGTGGTAGGGATTTTTCGCCTAGCCAACTAATAAACCTGCTCAATGAAACCAGGCATCTAGTAAACTTCTGGACATCATTGAGGGTTTTTGGCAATTCCATTCTTTCGATGGTCCCAATCATTATCGGGTTAGCTTCAATTCATCGGCTGGATACAAGGAATCCGAGTAACTTGCCAGCCGGGACACCAAATGTACATTTTTCTGGGTTAAGTTTCATCCAGAATCTTCTCAAGTTTGCGAATGTTTGACGCAAGTCCTCAATTAGAGTATGACTTTGTTTGGTTTTTATTACCACGTCATCGACGTATACTTGAACATTTTTGTCCAATTGATGTTGTAAGCATTTTTGCATGCATCTTTGGTATGTTGCGCCTGCATTTCTCAATCCGAATGGCATGGTGCGATAGCAATAAGCCCCGTACGGGGTGATAAAAGTTGTCTGTATTTGATCATTTGGATTTAGTGGAATCTGATGAAATCCTGAATATGCATCCACAAATGACAACAACTCACACCCAACGGTAGAATCTATGACTTGATCAATCCGAGGCAGAGGAAATGGATCTTTCGGACACGCTTTATTGAGGTTTGTGTAATCAATACACATGCGCCATACCACTGCCACGTTCGGGTCATCTTTCTTCTTCTCGACCAGGACTGGATTTGACAACCAGTCAGGGTGCAACACTTCCATGATGAATTCGGCAGCTAAAAGTCATGCAATCTCGTCCGCTATTACTTTACTCCTATCTTCGGCGAAGCGGCGGAGGGGTTGCTTCACCGGCCTTGCATCTGGTCTTACATGAAGAGAGTGCTCAGCCAGGTCCCTCGGAACCCCTTGCAGATCTTGAGCGGACCATGCAAAGCTGTGCCGATTCTCACGGAGGAAGCTGGTGAGCTGGCTTTCCTATTTATCTGTAAGGCCAGCCCCAATGGTCACTGTGCGCTCTGGGAAAGTTTCATCCACCTGTACCTTCTTGGTTTCCTTGGTAGCTTGAAATGACACATTGCCATGCGGGTTGATGAGTGTCGGCATGGACATTTGTGTTGCTTTGTCCAATGCTGCCACCTCTAACATCTGACTTTTCTCTTGTGCTATGACGAGTGACTCGACCAGTGAAGACCCGGCTGAAGCACAAGCAATAGATCTCTTGTAATCTCCTTCCACTGTGATCACCCCACATGGGCCTGGCAGCTTCATCTTTAAGTATGCCATATGGGTAGTAGCCATGAATCTTGCCTGTCGTGGTATTGCACGGCAGATGCTACTGGGGGTAGCTTACGTAGAGGGAGCAAGGCGACGTAGGAGGATCGCTACGTCCCCAGGTTCACGATGTACCCAGGTTCACGTCCCCTCGGTGGAGGATCGCTACGTCCTGCTATCAATCCAGTATATGATCATATATTGGTTTACAATGGAGTCGCCGGAGGCGGTGGGAGAGACTAGATCTAATATAATGTGGGAGAGGATATAATATGATGTGGGAGAGCGTATCCCGTGGGGGTGCCCCTGGTGGCTTTATATATGCAGCCAGTTATGATTTACAAGGGTTTTGGTGGGCTAAGTATTGAAGTCGCCGTCTTGGGCCTCCAGTTGGCGCCACTCGTCTGGGTCCAGCATGCGCCAGTCGCCGTATTGGGCTTGGCTTCAGTCGGCTCGATCCAGCTAGAAAATCCGCTTCCTGGGTATACCCCGATTGATATTCCCCCATCAGTAGTCCCCGAGCGCGTTGTCGATTCGACGCGGGCTTGAGTCAGGGCGCGGAGAGTCTTGATGATGGGTCGTGGCGAATCGGCGACGAGATCCTGAACGGAAAAAAGAACCGTGAAGCGGGACGCGGTAGGCGTGAGGCAGTCGGTGATGGCCAATTGGCGAAAGACACGGCGATTCCCCGAACATGGAGCGTGTGGAGTACGCGAGGGAGAGTTCTTGGTGGCGAGTCGACGAGCGTGTCGAGTACGCGACGGAGAATCCGCGGTGGCGAGTCCCCGAGCGTGTCGAGTACGCGAGGGCGAGTCCGCGGTGGCGAGTCGACGAGCGTGTCGAGTACGCGAGGGCGAGTCCGCAGTGGCAAGTCCCGGAGCGTGTCGAGTACGCGAGCCACGGTTGTGGAACCACGCGTACACGCTGCATGCCTAGGAGTAGTCCCCGAGGCTCGAGTTGGCTTGGAAGGCGACTTGAGGCTCTTTAGAGATGCATATTCTGAAAATAGTAGTGGTTGCTGCCGAGCATGGTGAGTGGCGAGGTCGAGCGAGTCCGCGAGGGGAGATTCCCCGAGCGTGGCGAGTCCGCGATGATTGCGAGTCCGCGAGGGGAGAGTCCCTGAGTGTGGCGAGTCCGCGATGATTGCGAGTTCGCGATGATGTTGATTGCGCTGGTTTTGTTAGCGAGTCTCTCGTCTTGGCCCGGGGGGCCAGTCGCATGGCGACTCCAAAGATGGCTCTCATCTTGGCGTTCTTCTTGGACGATCCAAGGCTCGGTTTGCGAGTCCTCGTCCGCAGTACTTGGCCGTGCGAGTCGCACTATCTAAGGTTGAGGAGGACATGGTGGTTTTTGTGTAGCACAACCATTAGTCTTGGCCCGGAAGGCCAGTCGAGCAAGGCGACTCCAATGATGGCTCTCGGTTAGCGTTTTTCATGGACGATCCGAGGCTCGTTTTGCGAGTCCTCGTACGCACTACTTGGCCATTGTGAGTCGCTCTATCAAAGGTTGACAAAGGCGAATTGATTTTTCCCGGAGGGAAGAGAAGCCCAGTGGTGAGTCCATGCAGCGTGGCATGCGACCCTCTCTAGCGACTCGGACGATGAAGGTCCCTTAGCAGGCGCGGCATACGCATTTGTCGTATCGGACAGGGTCGCACGGCGTCTAGCCGGAAAAATTCGACGCGGCGGACACGGAGTCGACGCGGCGGACGGAGGTCGCGCTATGGCGAAGTCGACGCGGCAGACACGGGGTCGACACGGCATACGAATGTCGCGCTATTGGCGAATTCGACGCGGCGGACACGGGGTCGACGTGGCGGACGGAGGTCGCGCTATGGCGAAGTCGACACGGCGGACACGGGGTCGACGCGGCGGACGGAGGTTGCGCTAGGGCGATGTCGACGATGGCAGGGCTGCAGGGCGATGTCACAACAGCGATCCCGCGGCAGGCAAGTCCGCGCTGGCAACTCCCCGAGCGCGGCGAGTGGCGAGGTCGAGCGACCGGCGAGCGCCGAGTCCCCGAGCGCGGTGAGTGACGAGGTCGAGAGGCCGGCGAGCCTCGAGGCCGAGTGACCGACGGGCGTCGAGTCCCCGAGCACGGAGAGTGATGAGGTCGAGCGACCGGCGAGCGCCGAGTCCCCGAGCGCGGCGAGCGGCGAGGTCGAGCGACCGGCGGGTGCCGAGTCCCCGAGCGCGGCGAATGGCGAAGTCGAGCGACCGGCGAGTGCCGAGTCCTCAAGCACGGCGAGTGGAGAGGTCGAGCTCGCGGTGGAGAGTCCCCGAGCGTGTTGAGTACGCGAGGGCGAGTCCGCGGTGGCGAGTCCCCGAGCGCGTTAAGTACGCGAGGGCGAGTGTCCGCGGCGGCGAGTCACCGAGCGTAGAGAGTACGCGAGTGGAGAGTCCGCGTTGGCGAGGTCAAGCTACCGGGGAGCACCGAGTCCTCGAGCGCGGCGAGTGCCAAGGTCGAGCGACCGGCGAGCGCCGAGTCCGTGAGCGCGGCGAGTGGCGAGGTCGCGCAACCGGCGAGCGCCGAGTCCCGAGCATGTTGAGTGGCGAGAAAGACACCGTTTTGCTCCAGCATCAAACGCTTGTCGGGTAACAAAGACGCGATGCCAGACTGTTGAACCCGGAGACAAGGTCAGCCTTTTTGTACCCAGCCTCACTACTTCGGGAAAACCTTCCATCTCGTATCCATGATCCGATTTAGATTATGTGGTGCATGTATGCCAAAACAAGGTGCAATGGGTTAGAACCAAATAAAATAATTGATTTAGATAATAATCAATGAACGAGATGTATGAGATTGAATGGGAAAAATACAGTAGCCATGAGTCACGAGTCATGTGCGATTGGACGTGCAGCATGTCTGCCTCCACTGGCAGAAAAAGCTATCTGAGAGGACATGTAGTTTGATAACCGTACGACACGCGCTAAGGGTGCCTGTAATCGCCCATGGGGCAGATCGATTGGTTTTAGGCCTGTCGCCGAGGCCGCTGGCGGCAATGGCGTGTCCGCCTCGCTTCGGGGTACAGTGATCGGATGGTTTCATCTGGCATAATAGCTCGTCGCTATTGAATCGATTGTCCGCACTCTCCATACGTCTCAGAAATTGCAAGCAAGGGTTAAATCCAAATAAAATAATCAATGGACATATGGATTGAATTAAAAACAAGATGCATATGACCGATCGGTGTATGCTCACGCACCTGTGATTTTCGAGATGGACATGTGCACTCGCGTGTGCTCGGCGGCCGGCCCAAAACCGATCTGAGAAGAAACATCGTTCTCCGCCTGATGTCGATGAACAAATCCGGCGGACTGACATGGATGATCCTGTTGATGGCGAGGGATCCCGCCCTGATTATCACCCTCCAAGCACCGCTTGCCCCACGGTGGGCGCCAACTGTCGTGGTATTGCACGGCAGATGCTACTGGGGGTAGCTTACGTAGAGGGAGCAAGGCGACGTAGGAGAATCCGGGAGCGAGATTGGCACACGACGTACCCAGGTTCACGTCCCCTCGGTGGAGGATCGCTACGTCCTGCTATCAATCCAGTATATGATCATAGATTGGTTTACAATGGAGTCGCCGGAGGCGGTGGGAGAGACTAGATCTAATCTAATATGGGAGAGGATATAATATGATGTGCGAGAGCGTATCCCGTGGGGGTGCCCCTGGTGGCTTTATATATGCAGCCAGTTAGGGTTTACAAGGGTTTTGGTGGGCTACGTATTGAAGTCGCCGTCTTGGGACTCCAGTTGGCGCCACTCGTCTAGGTCGAGCATGTGCCAGTCGCCGTATTGGGCGAGTCGACCCATGCTGGGCTTGGCTTCAGTCGGCTCGATCCAGTTGGCAAATCCGCTTCACGGGTATACCCCGATTAGTATTCCCCCATCATTGCCATAGCCGTCCTGCCGAGTAAGGCGTGATATGAGCTAACCAGATCTACCACCTCGAACTCTATAGCTTCAGTTCGACAGTTTCCCCTGTTGCCGAATAATACATCGACCCAGATCTTGCCAATTGGCTCACAGGACAATCCCGGCACAATCCCGTGGAAAGTGGTCTTAGTCGGCTCCAGCATGTTCATGGTAATGCCTAACTTGAGAACTGTATCCTTATACATGATGTTGATGCTACTGCCACCGTCAATCAGTACTTTTGAAAACTTCACGATGATATCTAGGCCCATGAATGTTGGATCCAACACCAGAGCGTATCCTCCAGGGGTTGGCATGATCTTGGGGTGATCTTTTATACTCCAAGTTATCTCTTGCTCACACCAATGCATGTACTTGGGAATTGCCGGCATCGTGGCATTCACTACTATCATTCGTCGCTGCTGGCTCTTCTTATCATTTGGCTCTATGAAAAAGACAACATAGCTCTGGTGATGTTCTCTGTACTCATTCAAGGTTCGGTGGCCGATATGAGCATCGTCACCTCTTGGATTGTGCACCTGGTGCATAGCTTCTCTTCTTTCCTGATTCTGATATCTCGGCTGCCTGTTTTCATATCTGTTATCTGCTCCTACTGCTTGAGCATTTCCTCCTATAAGTGGTGGAGGGGGAGGTGGTGGAAGCTGCTTATTCGACGAGTCCACTCTGTCTCCCTTCTGAAACCAAGTGCATTGCCTTGTTGAGTGATTTGCCGGCTTACTTGGACTAGGCGTGTGGAACTTACACGGCTGATCCAGCATCATCTCATAGGTGTATTTTTGTCGGTCCTGATACTGTTTCCTCTGATCGTATGGCCTTTTGCCGTCATTCTTTGGCACCCATTGTTTGTGACCATTTGTCTTTTGACGCTGACTTCTTCCAGCATCTGGATGATCCTGACTTACTGCCGCAACCTGAGCCGAACCATACTTGTAATCCGGCCTCTCGTCTCTTCTCTTGCTTCTATATTCGGATCTTTCCTGGCGCCTTTGCGACCCGGCAGCGTCATAGATCTGAGTCTCAGTCATCCCGTCTGACGACATGAGCAGTGGCAGAGTCGGATATCCTAACGCATACAAGTTGGCGATTCTTATCGTGTCTGCCAGGCTTGCCGGCATATCTCTTTGTAACCTTTGCCACAGCACACTCCCATGTCTACATCCTTGTGCAAACCATGCGATTGCTTGTGACTCGATTGCTCCTTCACAAGAGTTACGCATCGTACACCACCTTATGAGGAACTCCCTGTCTGTCTCATTTGGTCTTTGCTTGCACATTGCTAGTTGCTGTGGGCGATTCGGCCTCTTGTAAGTGCTTGTGATATTGCTCAGGAAAGAGTCGTGAAAATCAATCCAACTTTTGATGCTTCCGGGTGGAAAATTGTTCAACCATATCCGAGCTGGTCCTTCCAGCATCTGCGGTACGTAACGTACTGCCCATCTCAAGTTTCCCTGCGCGATCTTCACAGCGGTTCCATAATCTATGAGCCAATCCTCTGTCTTTGTGCTTCAATCATATGTTTTTTTTTCCTCTGGCCAGCTGGAAATTTGGCACCGGTGGCTCCTTTATGATCCTTGGGCCAAAGCACGGTGGACCCTGCAGACCTTGTGATTCGATTATCTCTGCCATTTTTATGCGGTCAAGCTTTAGCCTGGCATCATCCGGCTAAAGGTTCCTACCTCCGTATCTCGCTCCCATTGCTTGATATGCATGATCCGGCATATAGTACCCGTCATTTACCATGGCCGAGTAACCATCATTATACTTATTCGCGTTCGGATCAACTGGCTGTTGAACTGCCTTTCCCCCACTTAGCTGTCTTCTTTCCGGCTGAGCTGGTGCGTTATTCGGAGATGGATTTCCTCCTCCTGCCGAGTGAGTTGCGCGCTGAGTATGAGGCGCAATTTTTTTCCCTCTATTGTCATTTCTCTATCCAATTTTTCCCTGGTTTTCATTTTCTCGGGGATTATTTCTTTTTTCCCCTTGCGCATGTGCCGGATTTCCTTGAACTACTGCCAGATCATAGGCGACTATTTTCTTGTTTCTTCCCGAATCCACACTTTTTTCTTTTCTCGGCCTGGGTGCTGCTCTGGGTGAGGATGCCGTGTGCCCTGCCGATCTTGCCGGGACAGGAGTCGCCGAGTGAACCAGCTGCGATATCCCTGCTATACCCGGGTTTGCTTTGTAGTACGCCTCATTCAGCATGCTGGCTACTTTTACTAACTCATTGACTCCTTCTTGCTGCCTTTTCTTTGCTTCCCCCTCCAAGTAGGGTAATTCTGCCATTGCTGCTTCTGCCGCTCGCAGATTAGCTGCTGCTGTGTTGTACGTTGGACGCATGGCCGTCTCATTGCTGTTATCTAGAGTTATCTTTGATGTCGCATCTGCCAGTTCTTCGTTGAGGTTCCTTCCTCTCAATCTCGTTGCATCAAGCCGGGTCTTTGCGCCCATGAATCGATTTGCCGAGTTAAGCTCCCGGATAGTGATATCCACATCCTGCTCTAACTGTGCTAGCTCCTTTGCTTTCTCTAGGACTTTTATCCTGGCTTCTTCCAACTCGGCTTGCACACGCGCCGGGTGAGTTGCTTGTGCCACTGGCTCTGCCAATTTGTCTATCGCTTCCTGCAGCTCCTTAGCTCTTTTGCTCCTAGCTATGTTCTCTGGTTTTTCCAGCGGTGCCTTTGCTGTTCTTGCAGCCCTTGGCGTTTCCTCGTGATTTCCTTCATCTCCTTTCTCATTCTCTACTAGAACTACTGGGGGAGCTGTGGGGTTTGGGGTTGTCATCATTACCTCCATGGAGACGAGTTGGAGAGGTTTCCCAGCGACTAGAGCCGTTGGAGGATCCGGCGCCAGGACGACGTGCTTAGGATATGCGCGCTCCACGCGCACCGCGACGTAGACCTGTTTCTCGACGAACTTGATGAAGCGAGCGCCCCTAGGGAATGGCTTGGTCACGAAGCAGCCCACATTGTCGCTGATGAAGTTGAGTGCTCCAAACCTCTAGATCAGGCCGAAGTAGACGTGCTTGCCGGTCTTGGCGATGATGTTGCCCCTCCGGATGAAGACTCCATCAAGCACCTGCTTCTACCCCACGGTAGGCGCCAACTATCATGGTGGTGGCACGGCAGATTCCATGGGTAGGCTTAAGTTGGGGGCCGAATGGGTGCTTGTGGTCACCGGGGAGGGAGTGCATGGTTGAGCCATGCACGAGGAACAGGAAGAACTCTATGCACTTGACAATTTGATTGATACCCCAAAGATTACAAGTGCTCCTTGAGTTGTATTGGCTTGAGTATGCAGCACATGTTCTCTACTTGGTCCAACCTCCTTCTACTACAGCTATGCCCTCCCTTATATAGGCAGTGCTAGCTAATACACTTTTGGGTTCTAGGGTTTACTGTGTGGATCTTGGTCCCTACAATATGGGACGGGTTATGGGCTTGTCCTAAGACCATAGTCTCGGTCCATAAAGCTTGACAGCTAACGGTCTTCTGGTACGCTGCTTCTTGTTCTTTTTGGCGTCACACTGTTACTTTGTACGTCAGTGCTTGCTTTAGGCGTCACCCAACTCCTTTTGTGTCACCCCGCATCGCCCTTCTCTTTTGACCATGCTTTACCATGGTCCTTCCCGAACCTTACTCGGAAAGGTGCCATGTGTCCTTCTTGACTTGGCCCTTCCTCGGTTGACTCGGCTCATTGGTACCTGCAAGGGTTACAACTTTGTCCTATACGGGCCGAGATAGTCTGTATCTCGGCTCTCATTCTGATCTTTCCTGGCCGTTCTTACCCGGGTTGGTTCATTTCCACTCGGAGCTAACCCAGCTGCGCTATGTGTCCCCTCTCGTGACCCTACCGGGGGTTATCCCCTCGACACAACGGTTGCAACAATCCAGCGGGTCTTTGATGTCTCGCCTTGACTCTCTGACATATATCACACTTGGCGATATAGCTTCCGATTTCTCTCTTCATCTTATGCCACCAAAATTGCTCCTTCAAGTCTTGATACATCTTTGTTCCTCCGGGGTGGATAGAATAAAGAGTATCATGACCTTCCTTCAGAATAACTTCTTTCAACTTAGAAGCTGTTGGTACACAAAGGCGTCCTTTGTACCATAGAACTCCTGCTTCGTCTTCGGTGAATCCGGGTACTTTGCTTGTACCGATACGACGCTTGATTCCATCGATACTAGCATTTCCTTTTTACGCCTCTTTGATCTGGCTGATCAAAGTGGGTTGAAGTTCTATGCTAGACAAAAATCCTTCACTCACTAATTCCAATCGAAAAACTTCCATCTCTTTGTGCAAGCTTGGTTGCTCCTTCAAAATCATGGAGTTCAAGCGGCACGGCAATCTGCTAAGGGCATATGCTACCATGTTGGCTTTACCAGGGTGATAGTGCATTCCTAGGTCATAATCCTTGATTAGCTCAATCCATCTTCTCTGTCTCATATTCAGCTCCTTCTGAGTGAATATATACTTCAGACTCTTGTGATCCGAATAGGTCTCACAACGGTTTCCCATCAGGTAATGCCTCCATGTCTTCAGGGCTAGAACTACGGCTGCGAGTTCGAGGTCATGGGTTGGGTAATTCTTCTCATGTTGTTTCAGTTGTCAAGATAGATAAGATAGAACTTTGCCTTCTTGCATTAGCACACATCCGAGACCGATCTTGGATGCATCACAATACATGTCGAAGGGCTTAGTGATATCCGGCATGATTAAGATTGGGGCTAAAATCAATCTCCTCTTGAGTTCTTGAAAACTCGCTTCACATTTGTCCATCCATTCAAACTTCTTGTCTTTCTTCAGCAATTGGGTCATGGGTCTGGCGATATTCGAGAATCCTTCTACGAACTTGTAGTAGTATCTGCCAATCCAAGAAATGCACGAACTTGGGTTTGAGTGGTTGGGGCTTACCAATCTTCGACATCTTTCACTTTTGCAGGGTCAACGGAAATTCCTCCGGCTAATACAATGTGGCCGAGGAATCCTACCTCCTGTAACCAGAATTCACATTTTCTAAACTTGGCATACAACTGATGCTCTCTAAGGGTAAGAATGGTCCTTAGGTGTAGCTCATGTTCTTCTTCTGATTTGGAATACATTAGAATGTCATCAATGAAAACAATGACAAACTTATCCAGGAAGTCCATAAAGATCTTATTCATGAGATTCATGAAATAAGCGGGGGCATTGGTTAATCCAAAAGACATGACAGTATACTCGTATAATCCATATATGGTGGTAAAGGCAGTCTTGGGAATATCCTCTGCGCGAATCTTGAGTTGATGATAGCTTGTTCTAAGATCAATCCTAGAAAACACTTTGGCACCGGTCAACTGATCAAACAAATCTTCTATCTTGGGCAATGGGTATTTGTTCTTGATGGTGACATTATTCAACTTCCAGTAATCCGTACACAAACGGTTTCCTCCATCCTTCTTGTTCACGAACAAGACAGGTGATCTCCATGGTGACGCACTTGGTTGAATCAATCCAATTTCCAACATGGCATCCAGTTGCTTCTTCAGTTCTTCTAGTTCAGACGGTTTCATACTATATGGTCTCTGAGCTATGGGTCCTGTTCCGGGGATTACTTCAATGATAAACTCGATATCCTGATCTGGGGGAATACCGGGCAAAACATCTGGAAATACATCAGGGTATTCACAGACTATCCGGACTTGGTCAATGGTAGGTTGGGCTATACTCTTGTTGCACTTGAATTGACGAGGTAAGGTTTCAGATATATGCTCGACTGATATTCCAGCGGTACGGGTCATGGTTATGGCTTTCTTGGCACAGTCAATCAATCCTTTATGTTTGGACATCCAATCCATTCTTAGTACTACTTCCAAACCTTTAGTTATGAATACTACCAGATTAGCATAAAAATCTATGTCATGGATTTGGATAGGGACGGCTTTGCAAATTTGCCTAGCTTTGGTGGTGGAACCGGGGATTTGAATAATCATAACATGCTTCAGTTTAGTTGGTTGAATCTTACTAGTGCATGCAAATTCTTCGGTGACAAATGAGTGTGATGCACCATAATTAAACAACACTCTAGCGAGTACTGAATTAACAGAAAACATACCCAGCACGACATCTGGCGCTTCCTGGGCTTCTTCAGCATGCATGAGAAAAACACGGCCGTTACGGTTGAGCGAGTTCCCTGGGGCAAACCTTCTTCCGGGCTGGACACGACGCTACTGCTGAGCGGGGGCATTGGCATTGGGGGCTGCGGCATTCTTCTTGGTGCACTCATTGGAGTAGTGACCCTTATTTCAACAGTCATAACAAGTCACTTGCGACTTGTCCTTTTCTGCAACAGGCACAGCATTGCTTCTAGTCCTCGAGGCAGTGTTGGTGCTGGCGGCAGCATTGTTGTTGTTGAACTTGGGTGGTGCACGATTGAAATTGTTAGAGTTGCCGAGGTTGTTGTGATTTCCTCCGGGCCTCGGGTTTCCACGGTTGGGATAGGTGATGTCACTGTGCATATCATTAGTTCTCTTTCTTGTATGGATGAGACTAATAGGTTAGGCAATAGCGGTTATGGATGCATTGCCAACATATAATTATCTTGATCTAACAATTTCCGTACTTTATTATTATCTTTTATTCCCATAAGATGTTTTGCGCAGCTACAGGTGAAACCGAATGCCCCAGGCCCTCTCTCTCCATCATCGACAATAACAAAAGATCACAAACTTTATATCCGGAAAAACACTAAAAGAATTCTAAAACTTCCAAAGTTCCGTTAAAGTAACTTTACTATGCTTTCTGCTTCCCGAGGATTCGATAACCTAGGTCTACTAGGGAAAAAGAGCTATACTACATCCGTAATCCGGACTGAAGGTATCAACCCTTTTTCTGGCGCCGTTGCCAGGGAAGCAATAGCTACCTGGTAAGGTTATTAGGAACCTTGCTAGTTTTAATTCTTGTTTTTAATTTTGTTAGTTTTCCTTCAATCATTATTTGAAAAACCAAAAAATTTAGTTATCCTTTAAATTCTTGTTTTTACTATCATAAGGTTTTGTTTAGAAAACCCATAAACATAGGTACTATGGCTGAAAAGAAACTTGGGGAGTTTGCAACTCCCAATAATGATTAATGGCGTACTCCTATTACCTAGCCAACAATTACTGCTGAGGTGATACCTTCGATCCGGATTACGGACATAGTATAGCTCTTTTTCCCTAGTAGACCTTGGTTTATCGAATCCTCGGGAAGCAGAAAGCAAAGTGAGATTACTTAAATGGGCCTTCGAGAGTTTTATAATTCCTATTGTGTTTTCATCGGACCAAGAGTTCACGATCTTTTTATTTTGTTGACGATGGAGAGAGAGAGGGCCTAGGGTCTTCGGTTTTCACCAGTAGTTGTGCAAAAAATCTGATGGGAATAATAGATAATAATAAAGTATACATGTAATTGTTAGATCAAGATAATTATATATGGGCAGTGCATCCATAATTGTTAACGCCTCCGCAACCACTTATGGCAATAACCTACTAGTCTCATCCATAGAAGAAAACAGAACTAATGATATGCATCGTGATGTCATCGTTAATCCCAAGTAAATTCCTCACATACAACCGTACAACCCTTTCTGTCACTAGGGTTCCTATCCTGCAGATCAGTCATTACTCGTAGTCCCTTTACCTGGATTAATCCTCTGGGTCTTGGGTACCTGACAAGTCCTTAGATTGAGGCAAGAGAGGGTACTACAATCATCATGTCATACAAACTAATATATGACCCATCTATGATAAATAACATGCACAAAAGCTACATGGCTAGGCCAAAGCCTTTAGCCCAAGGAGAATTACTCACACATAGGGATGAAATCGACAATCATAAACATTGTAATAGAGATCATAAGGTTGATATCAGATAGTCTTACATTGTCGCCAATTGGAGATGAGATCTACTATTACAAGTGGTGGAAGATGGCTATGGTGGTGGAGAAGGGTTTAGAGGCTTAGATCTTGATCTATTCCTCTGGCGTGGCGGCTTCTAATGGCAGTGAGAGTTGAGGTCTAACAGAAGCATTGTTTCCCGTCGCCTGAAGCCTCTTTATATAGGGGCCCCTTCACAAAAGTTGTTCTATTTGACATAATGAAGTCGGTGCAAACTATACGGAGACGACCCGTATAGTTGGTCGTTAAGCTTGTAGTATTATCTTCATGGCTCCTGGTTTCTTTGACGTGTTGGAAATCTCGTATCTTTGGCATATATGTAGTGATTCCCATCATCATACGTCATTATCCGTGCAACGAAAAATAGCAAGAAAGGATTTGATACCCCTTTGATCGTTAGGCATTATTTGTAGGTGTTAGAGAGATATTTCAACAAATATATGAATAATATCTATTTTAAACGCGGACGTGGATGGCTATATTTCACAGTGATCATGAGGATTATGAAATTAAGCCCCACTATGTAAGTTTGGTTCAACAGAATCAATTTGGAGGCTCTGCTGCTGAGGTTGCAGGTATGCACTTGAACAGTTTCACTGAAATCTATGAGATGATGCGTATTAAATATGTTGACGCCGATACGATCAAGCTACGCTTATTTCCTTTCTCTCTTAGACGAAGAGCAAAATAATGGTTAGTATATTTTCCTAGAAATACAATTGCATCATGAGTGGAATGTATTTCTTTATTCATGAATAAATTATTCCCAGCTAGAAAGACTATGCAACTAAGATCTAATATTACTGGTTTTAGATAGGAAGAACGTGAGCATTAGCGCTTGTAAGGGAGAGAATGAAAGAATGCAAGAGAAACTATCCCAGCCATGGATGGAAGATTGGTTAATTCTCCATTTATATTATAATGCTCTTAACCATGTGCCTAAGTCTATGCTTCATACTGTAGCTGGAGGACCATTTATGGGCAAACAAATTGTTGAAGCAAAGAAGCTGCTAGACAATATACAAGACAACCATGCCCAATGTCCTGTGGAAAGATCAAACATAGAAGGTGAACTCCGTAACACCGGAGGAAAATGAAGAACTCATTACTAAACTGGATGAGCTCATATTAGCCGTCAAAGATAAGGAAACCTAGGTAAGAGCTATCCCATAATTAAATATTGAAGAAATAGACTTCATAGCTCGTAATGATTATAACCCTGTATGGTAGAAGAATTATAATACAAATTTCCAAAAACATTATTCTAGCCCTGTAGATAACTCTAATAATAATATTGTATCAAGTAATGGTAGTATCCAAGAATCACTTAAGTCCTTTATGGACTCGCAAAATGAGCAAAATAATATCCTTGTTAAGATAACGGATAACCATGATAATATGCTTGGAAAATTGTCTAACCAATTTGTGAGATTGAAGAATGGTTTGTAGGCCCTCCAAGAAATAACAAGGATTGTTGAGGCATAGCTAGGTGAGATAACTAAGAGACAAACTCTCATTCTATCTAAGTTTGCAGGTAAAGTTGAGCCCAATCCGGTTGAAGACCTCAATATGATACGAATCCGAAGGAAGGAGCCTAAAGAACTTGACTATAGAAATTCCCCTTCACCAAATTACACGGTTGAAGATCTTGTAAAAAGGATCAATATCAAGATTCCAGTAAGTGAAGGAAGTGATGGAGCTATGTATCAACATATCGTTAATCAGGTAGCAATAAAGGAATGTGAGCTTGAAGATGAATATAATAAAATTGATGAAAAACTACATGTTAATCTTGATGATATATTTGAGCCTACTATTAAAATTAAAATTGGGACTAATGAGATAGCTGCACTTTGTGATCGAGGTGCAAGCGTTTCAACAATTCCAAACAGTCTTTTTGATAAGTTAAATCTTGGCTCTTTTGAAATTACTAAATTAAAATTATAGTTAGCAGATTCTACCTACAAACAAGATATAGGGATTAAGGAGAATACTTTAGTATACATTAAAGGCTGGTCTTCTCTTATTTATTTTGTTATTGTTGACATGCATGAATATTCTACTTCTACTATCATATTAGGCCATCCATTCTTAAGAAATATTAAGGCTTTGATTAATCTACATGAAGGGAACATGAAGCTTCAATTTCCTTTGTTGGATCCTTTTGTTGTTCATTTTCCCAAGAAGAAGAAAGCTAAGCATGATGAGAAGGAGGCCAGCACTTTGAAGGCCAACTATTTTGGAGTGGGTGTTCCACTCATTCGCCCTAAGTGAGCAACATAATGTTCAATCTATTGACCATAAAAGAGCAATTCAGAGGTAACCCATGTGAAATAAAGGTTTGAGTAAAGTTTTTAAGTTTTATTTAAAGATTCACGTTGAATAAACAGTGCTAGAAAACTCTAGTTGAGAAGTAGAAGTTCGATGGTACTCAAATCCTGTCTTATACATGATGTTGTTGGTCGACAATTTAGTCTATCATTTTTCTGTCAAAACATGGTGTTTCGCTAAGTTTCAGGTTAAAGAAAGAATTTTCGAAGAAACAAGTAAATTTTGGCGACTCCAGAAGGTTTAACAACCAACTATATGAAGGGAATAAAAATTCCAGCCGTATTCTTTCGGTCGTATAGTTATCAATGCCTTTGTCAAAATTCTTTCAAAGGGTACAAAAGGTTTAACGGCAAACTATATGGCGGGAATAAAAATTCCGGCCGTTTAGTTTTGGCCATATAGATACCGATACCTTTGTCAAAATTCTTTTCTAGGATACAGAAGTTTTAACGACCAACTATACAGAGGGAATAAAAATTCCAGCCATATAGCTTGCGTCGCCAGGAAGAAACCCTAAAATATTTCCATCAGATCAACTATATGGCGGGAATGCATATTCTGGCTGTATAGTTTTGTCTGTATAGTTAGTGCGACCACAAAAAATCCACGAGAAGGTACCCCTAACACCAAAACTTTAAGCCTTTTTATCTCTTCTACCACCAAACTCTCTCAAAACCTCAAGAAATCTTCATCTCTACACAATTTCGTTCGATTTCCTCGGACACAAGTGATCTACGGTATGTTTCTCCTCTGATCTTCCAATTACTTTTTGCAAATTCATCTCTGATCTATAGTCATTATCAATCTAGGGTGAGACCTACTATGAATTAATTGCCATGTTTCTCTTGCCTAGATTATTTTTTTGAGGAGATTCTTTAGTGTGCTATGATGAGTAATATGTTATGCTTATTACCATTGGATCAAAAAAATCATTTTTGCCTTATTATTTTAGATGATGAACACAAGGAGCCAAACGCATGCTCGTCTCAGGCTACCTCTGCAGCTCCTCTGCAGCTCAGGACCGCATGGGGATACGGTTTAGGACCGCATGGGGAAACGATTTAGGAAAAATTTCTTCTCAGGCTACCTCTGCAGCTCAGGACCGCATGGGGATACGGTTTAGGAATGAGCTCCAATGTGATCGCTTCAACAGGATCAAGAACCGATAAGTCAAGACAACCAAGTGGGAATGTCCCATTATATTGAATCTACTCGGTATTTCTGATGACTTCAATTTACTTTGCAATAGAGTTGGCCTACAAAACTTTGTATATCATGATGCGCCTACTTATCGCCGGTTAACTCTTGAATTTTCAAGTTCTTTGAAAAGCACCATTAAAATATGGCACGGAGAGGACATGATTTCTTTCCGACTTATGAACAAAAATTATACATTATCACTTGATGAATGGTGCAATTGTTTTAATTTACCAAACAATGATGTCAATGCTTTACACACATCTTTTGCTGACATGCACCCTTCCCCATATCATTATTAAAATAGAATGAGTTTCACTCCTAGAGTCAACAAAGGGAAGAATATTCAACATCCTGTTATTCGCTATTTGTTCTATGTTATTGATAACACCTTGCAGGTATGAAATGAGTTTACTAGATTCAATGAGGAGGATATTTTGATCCTTGCAAAAGCTGCTATCAACAACAACTTGGGCACAATTATTGTGCGCTACTTGGAGCACCAATTCTCCCAAAGCCAAGGGCCAATCACATGTGGATGCGTCATCACCGTGCTTGCCAATTCCTTGGGCATCGACCTAGGTGATTTGCAACCATCGCTAGGTGAGCGACGTGTTGCTTTCCCTACTTTAAAAGATTGTGGAATGCTCACTAGGAGAGGTGGTATTTATTACTTGCATATTGCCGGATCTAGGCGTCTCTACCCCGCTCCTTTTCCTAATGGACTTTTCTCTATCGAGGAAGGACGTTTGCTATATGATTTGCAGTTTGGACAACACCAACCCGAAGAGGAGATTCCGGATGAGGATGAAGACCAAGAGGAGCAAGAAGTTCCTGATCAAGAGGAGTAGCCACTCAACCGGTTTGCTACATATCAAGATTTCCAAGAACTTGTAAGAACTATGGAGGGGATGCATAATATAGCCCTGAACCTCCGAGAAACCAATAGTAATTTATCAACTCAATCTGCAAACTGGAGCCACACTTTTCATACCACCGCAATGATTTGAAGGGCTTGCAAAAGCCTAAGCTTGGAGAAGTCTCCCCATTATCTTTATTTGGCATTTGTTTTTAATATTTCGAGGTTATGCTTTTAATTTGAGTTTATAAGCACTCGTGTTGGTTTCCCCCAACACTTTTTGTTTAGTCATTTTTATTTGTTTTCAAGATTTTCTAGCCGAACTTTGCCGCCAATTTTATATTCTTTAACTCCCTCTCTTAAAAAAACAAAAAGATTTTTCCATTTATATTTATTTTCCCTCTTCCTATTTCTATTCTCCTCATGGTTCTCGCATATTTGCAGGAGAGTGATTGACTTCGAGTTTCCAACAAACGAATCAAAAGGGAAGAGAGGAGTGGACCTATCGTGTGAGGTATGCCTTATGACTCCCCACTTTTGAAGTTTGAGAAACACATGCTAGTTAGTAGTAAATTTTAAGATATTGTATTGGTGGAGTGAGTATTTATATTGGAGAAAAAAATTTCATGGGTGTTTAGTTGAGTATTTTTTTTCCTGCTCTTGTAGTTAACCAAGTGTCACATCCCAAAATTTTCCAAATTTTGAAATGTGAAAAATAAATAAACAAAAGAATTAATTGTTGAAATTTAGGGTGAAAAGAAACTTTTTGTTTCTAAATGGAAACATCAAAACCCTTCTTGAACAAAATTTCAATGAAAAGGGAATCCAACAAAATTTCAATCAAGTGAAATGCATCCATCAATGAATGTATCTTGAAATTTAAACATTTGGAAAAGGTAAAACAAAACCCCAAATTTTAATAAAATAAATCACTTCCAAAGATGAAATGCATTTTATGCATGGAAAGAATGTTGAATTTAAACACTTGGAAAAATAAACCAAAACCCTAAAGCCCTAATGGAAGAAAATCATTTCCAAGATCTCCATAAGACTATGGATTTGATCCATATAAAAAATCTAGTAACAAACATTTATAAATGATCAAAATGATAAGCAAAAATATTATAAGATCATAGAAATTGGTTTCATATAAATGATCATTTCCAAGATCATGAAATTAATAAGGTTAAAGGAAATAATTTTCAAAGCTAATAAAGCTCCTAACTAAAATCCATACCAAATTGTGAGCCAATTAATCCTAAAAGGATTTAAAAAGATAAACAAATTTTAAATATAATTACACAAATTGGAATCACCAATTTTGGATCTATAAATAAAAATATATCGATTTTATAAGACAAAGAAATAAATAAATAAGGAATATTTAAAGGTCAAATTAAATCTTGGCCAAATCCATAAACAAATGAAATATTATTGAATAATAAAAAGGAGTAAACGATTATTTAAATAAAATCATAAGGATTGAACAATATTCAATTTTATTTAAATAAAGACAAAATTTCCTAAACTAAATAAATGATAAATCACAAGAAAATTATTTAGAAGACAATTTAAAACTTGAATTAAATCCACAAGCAAATGCAATAAAGATAATCCAAATCCAACTAAAATAAAGAAAAAGAATATTCAAATAAAAGTATATGGGATTAAACCATATTCAAATTATTTAAATAAAGACCAAAGGCCTAATTAAAATGAATAATTAATCATGAGAAATTATTTGAATATTTTCCAAAGTGGGCCAACTAATCAACTCCTAAATGATTTAAAGCCTAATAAAAAGGTTTGGTGAAATTTAAATTCAAATGGAAGCTTGAATCAATGGTTTAAATAAAGACACAAACCTCATTTAAATAAAAATTAAACCCTAAAAGAATATTGAATATTCTAAAATGGAATTTTAAACATTATTAAACAAGTGTTAAACTACTGAAAAGGGTTTGCCAAGAATTGGAATTCAAGTAGAATTTTAAATCATTTGAATAAAATAATATGGATTGGAACCATATTTAAAATCTTATTTAAATAAAGACAAATGTATAATTTAAATAAATAATAAACCATAAAGAGAATATAAGAAATATTCTAAAATCGACTTTAAAATACATTAATAAACAGTACAAAAACATACAGAAAGTTTGGAAAAGGTTTGAACAAGAAATCTGAATTCAAATGAGGTTTGAATTCAAAACAAAAAAATCAAAATAGAAAAAGGAAAAAGAAAACAGGAGAAGAAAAAATGAAAACAGACCTGACCCACTCACCCCAGCCCATCTGGCCCAACTAACCTAGCCCAAATACAGCCCACGCGGGAAACTCCTCTCTCCCTGTTTATTTTCTCACTCACGCGCCTACCCCCTAAGCCACTGACGCCCCGACCCCACTTTTGCCTCATCATCATCATCCTCATCGCGACCTGTTCTTCCCCCACTCCCGGCCGTTTCCTGCTAAATCTTCGTGGCGTTAATTCGCGTTAATGTCCGATTAGTCCTCACCAGTGACCTCGCCCATTTAACCACCTCCCCCTCCCTTTCCTTTCCCCTCAAACCTCATTCCACCGGAGCCCCAGGGCTGCTCAAATTTCTGCTCGCAACCTCCTCTGCATCGGCGAACCTCCATGGCAAATCAGACCAACACCGGCCACCTCACTGCCCCTGGCTCACACTAGTTTAACCCCCATTGCCGTGCACACCTCCCTGAAGGGAATATGCCCTGAGAGGCAATAATAAAGTGTTTATTATGTGTATTCCAAGTATATGATAGATGTTTATTTTGCATGCTATAATTGTATTAATACGGAAACGTTAATACATGTGTGTTTAATAAACAAACAGAAAGTTCCTAGTTAAGCCTCTCTCATAAACTAGCTCGTTGATTAACAAGATGATCAAGGTTTCCTGATCATGGACATTGGATGTTGTTAATAACGGGATCACAAAATTAGTGTAATGATGTGATGAACATTCATCCCAAGTATAGCATTACGATCAAAGTCATTGAGTTTATATTGCTATAACAACTTACGAAGTGATCCTAATCCTTAGACCATGAGATCATGTCAATCACTATCACCGGAAGAGTTTCTTGATAACATCAAACGTCACACCATAACAGGGTGATTATAAAGATGGATTCAGAACTAATAAAGTGTTATGTTGAGGCTCATGGATCGAGAGTGGAATTTGTTCATCCCGATGACGGATAGATATACTCAGGCCCTCTCGGTGATATCACATTGATTAGCTTGCAAGCAAGTGATTTGATCACTAGAATGTTATATCACAGAACGAGAAAAGAGTGCATGTCGATGCGAGATCAAACTAGGTATGGAGATACCGATGATCGAATCTCGGACATGTAATATATCGTGAAACAAAGGGATTAAGATACTAGCGTAAAGGTTCCGGATCACAAGAAAGTCATCGTTGAATGTGTGGGAGTCGGTATGGGTCTCCGGATCCGCTTCGATTATTGATCAGAGGGTCTCGATCATGTCCGCATTATTCACGAACCGTAGGGTGACACACTTAAGACACCGACATCCAATTGGAGCAAATGTTTCATGCCGAAAGAATGAACAAGCGCGAATTTATTTCACTAGATCGAAACAGGTTTTCGGGTGAAATTGCATAAAGTGGTTATGCATGTGAAATAGAATTCTAGCAAGGGGTTATTTGTGAATGTTTGTCATTAAAGTAATTGACAAAATTCTGAATAAAATAAAAGAGTTTTATTTAATGAGAGTTTGCATTAAATTTGGTGGAAATTTAATGGGAATTTTGAGTGGACTTTTGAGTGGAGGGAATTTAGAGGAGTTTTGTGAGTGGAGTGTCCACCCACATGAAGAGGGGAGGGCAAGGGGGCAGCCCCATGCGCCGGCCACCCCCTTGGGGTCCCCCCCTCCTCCTATAAAAGGAGCCCCTCCTCCTCACTTGTCTCTCACACCTCCTCGTGAAGGATCTCTCTCCCCCTCTAGAATTTATCCCCCATGGTCTCGGACTAGCGAGATACATGTTCCCGGTGGCTATTCGGCAAGAAAGAGTTGTGCTTCCGCTGCATCGCTGGAGCGAGGCGGAGGTTGCTCGGTGCCTCGAACGTGTGTGCGAGCACGGATGCGCTGCTAATTTGCGGCGCTAGGACTTCCTCTCGATCTTGAGATCGGCAAGAGATCGTCTACATCAACCACGAGTTGAACTCGTTAAGCTTTGTCGGTCTTCAAGGGTATGTTCTCTACGGATATACATCCGCCCGTTGTTTGTATCTAGTGTATATAGATCTTGGTATATAGTTCACATCGTACGAAATTTTTTTTGTTTTCTATGCTGCGAACCCTTCAGTGGTATCAGAGCCAGGTCTATGCGTAGATACTTTACACGGGTAGTACACATATGAGTATGTGGGCGATGATGATCATGTTGTTGCTCCTTTGTTGTGATTTTGGATATTGGTGGCATAGTGGGATGAAGCGGCCCGGACAAACTTTACATGTCCTCGCACATGAGACCTGTTCCACGCTTGACATGCAACTAGTTTGCATAAGTGGCTAGCGGGTGTCTGTCTCTCCTACTATAGTCAATATCTATTTTGCAAGCGAGTTGTCAACAATTTGATTACCCTCGTTGTGGTTCATGTTTGTAGGTAAGAACGGTTCTATCTCGAAAGCCCTAAGCCACGTAAAACTTGCAATGGATAAATTAGAGGCGTCTAGTTTAGATTGTTCTTTGGGCTAGTGTTATGATATGGTAGTGTTGTAAGTAGAAGTATGAGATGATACTCTTACAACACACATAGCGTGTAAAGTCCATAGACCTTGGATTTACACATATAGGTATGATAGTGATCATACCACGATGCACATGATAGAGATCATCTGCGGGAACCATATAATTTCACTAATAAACATATGATGTTTGATTACATCTTATATTGCTTGTTTAGCGCTTTGTTAAGCATAATAAGATGATCCCTCATTTAAATATCAAGATAAGAATGTGTTCTTCCTTTAGTATGCACCGATTATGTTTTCGCTCCAAGACATCACGTGATGATCGGGTGTTCTTGGATCCACGACCATATTTGGTGTAAAAGCAGTTACACACGCAAATACTAAGGTTCTAACTTGGCGAGCCTAGCATGTACGTACATGGCCTCGGAACACGAAAGGTTAAGCATGAGTCATATAGTTGATATGATGCCCATTTGATGCTCGCCTTTGAAGCTATACCGACTCACGTGATGATCGGACTTGGTGTAGTGGATTTGGTTCATGTAATCACCAAAAGGACACGAGGGATGTCGCTTTTGAGTGGGAGTTCATTCGTAATATAGATTAGTTGAACTCGATCTATCATATACTTAGTCTAAACTTTACAAATTCTGTTGTAGATGGCACCACCTGTTTTTAACTTCAATGCGTTCATGGAGAAAGAGAAACTAGCAACGAACGGTAGGAACTTTACTGAATGGGCCATGAATTTGAGGATTCTCCTCTCTGCTGCACAAAAGCAATATGTGCTAGAAGCGCCGTTAGGCCCCCCACCTTTTGATGATGCCCCTGACGAGGAGAAGAATGTCTACCAGACTCGTCAGGAGGACCACAACTTAGTTCATTGGCATATTGTATGGGCTAGAGCCGAACTTCAAAGCGTTTGAAACGGCAATGCATTTGATACAATGGGTGAGTTGAAAATGATTTTTCGACACACATGCTGCTGTGAGAGCTACAATGCTTGAGAAAATTTCTTTAGCTGCATGATGGAAGAGCACAGTCCGTTAGTGAGCATGTACTCAAGATGTCGTTACGCCGATAAGCTTGTGTCCTTGGGAATAACGATTCCCATTGACTTAGGCATCCATCGTGTTCGGTCTACGCCACCTAGCTATAAGAGCTTCGTGATGAACTATAATATGCAAGGCATGAAGAAGTCTCTCCCGAGCTTCATCAATGCTTAAAACTGCAGAAGTGGAGATCAAAAGGAACATCAAGTGTTGATGATCAATAGGAACACTGGTTTCAAGAAAGACAAGAAGGAAAGCGGAAGGAAGTAAGGCGGCAATCCTGTTGCGCTGAAAAAACCCGAGTTGGACCTAAGTCGATTCCGAAAGTGCTACTATTGTAAGGGGACTTTGGAAGCGCAACTGCCCCAAGTATCTCCGCGGACAAGAAGGCCGGCAAGGCAAACAAAGGTATATATGATATACATGTTATTGATGTGTACTTGACTAGTGCTCGCTTTAGCACCGGTATTTGATACGGTTCATTGCTAATATTTGTAACTCGAATCGGGCTGCGGAACAAGCGACCGCTAGCAAGGGTGAGGTCAAGATGCGTGTCGGCAATGGATCAACGTTGATGTAATCGACGTCGAACTGCCTCTCCACTTACCGTCGGGATTAGTAATAAACTTAAATAAATGTTATCCGGTGCCCGTGCCGAGCATGAACATTGTATCTGGATCATGTTTGATGCAAAGTGGTTATTCATTTAAATCGAGAACAATGGTTGTTCCATTTATATGAATGAAATCTTTTATGGTCATGCACCGATGATGAATGGTTTATTTCTGTTAGATCTCGATGATAATGTTACACATATTCATAATGTTGATGCTAAAAGGATTAAACTTAATGATGATATATCCGCATATATGTGGCAATGCCGTCTAGGTCATATTGGCATTAAACGATGAAGAAGCTCCATTCGGATGGACTTTTGGAATCACTTGATTATGAATCATTTGATACATGTGAGCCATGCCTTATGGGCAAGATGACTAGAACGCCGTTTCGGTTCAATGGAGCAGGCGGATTTATTGGAAATCATACATTCGATGTATGTGGTCCAATGAGTGTGTCGCCGAGGTGGATATCGTTATTTTGTTACTTTCGCGGATGATTTGAGTAGATACGGTTATATCTACTTGATGAAACACAAGTCTGAAACCTTTGAAAAGTTCAAGGAATTTCAGAATGAAGTGGAAAATCATCGTAATAGAAAGATCAAATTTCTACGGTCCGACCGTGGAGGTGAGTATCTAAGTTTTGAGTTTAGCACTCACATGAAAGAGTGTGGAATTGTTTCACAACTCACACCGCCGAACACCACAAATAAATGGTGTGTCGAACGTCGTAATCGTACTTTATTAGATATGGTTCGACCTATGATGTCTCGAACGGACTTGCCGTTGTCATTTTGGGGTTATGCACTAGAAACTGCTGCATTCACTTTAAATCGGGCACCATCTAAATCCGTTGAAAAGACACCGTATGAATTGTGGTTTGGAAACAAACCTAAGCTGTCATTTCTTAAAGTTTGGGGTTGCGATGTTTATGTGAAGAAACTTCAACCGGATAAACTCGAACCCAAAGCGGAAAATGCGTCTTCATAGGATACCCTAAAGAAACTATTGGGTATTCCTTCTATCACAGATCCGAGGGCAAGGTTTTTGTTGCCAAGAATGGATCCTTTCTAGAGAAAGAGTTTCTCACGAAAGGTGTGAGTAGTCGGAAGGTAGAACTCGAAGAGGTTGTGGAACCTTCTCTTCAAAGTATGGCGAGTAGCGCAGTGCCGGAAGTTGTTCCGGAGTTGGCTCCACCTGTTGAAGAGGGAACTAATGATAATGATCATGAAACTCGAAGAGAGTACTACCGAACCTCGCAGTCAAACAGACGCGTCAGCTCCCGAGCTGTACGGAAATCCTGTCATAAATTTCATGGTTGATGAAAATAATGACCCTGCGACGTATGAAGAAGCGATGATGAGCCCGGATTCCAACAAATGGTTAGAAGCCATGAAATCCGAGATGGAATCCATGTATGAAAATCAAGTTTGGAACTTGGTGGAATTACCTCACGACCGAAAGGCCGTGGAGAACAAATGGATTTTCAAAGGAAAACGATGTGATGGTAATGTGACCATCTATAAAGCTCGACTTGTCGCAAGGGGTTTCGACAAATTCAAGGAGTTGACTACGATGAGACTTTCTCTCCCGTAGCGATGCTAAAGTCAGTTAGGATTATGTTAGCAATTGCTGCATATTTCGATTATGAAATATGGCAGATGGATGTCAAAACCGCGTTTCTCAATGGTAATATTGAAGAAGAGTTGTATATGATACAACCAAAGGGTTTTGTCGATCCTAAGGACGCTAACAAGGTGTGCAAGCTTCAGCGATCCATCTATGGATTGAAGCAAGCATCGCGAAGTTGGAATCTCCGCTTTGATGAGGTGATCAAAGAGTTTGGATTTGTCCAAACTTATGGATAAGCTTGTATTTACAAGAAAGTGAGTGGGAGCAATGTGGCATTTCTGATATTATATGTGGATGACATATTATTGATCGGAAATGATATAGAACTTTTAAACAGTTTTAAAAGTTATCTAAACAGCAAATTTTCAATGAAGGACCTAGGTGAAGCGTCATACATATTAGGCATAAAGATCTATAGAGATAGATCTAGGCGCCTAATAGGGCTATCGCAAAGTACATACCTTGATAAGATTTTAAAGAAGTTTAAAATGGACGGAAGTAAGAAGGGGTTCTTACCTATGTTGCAAGGCAAGACATTGAGTAAGACTCAAAGTCCGGCTTCAATGAAGAAAGAGAGATAATGGACAAAGTCCCCTATGCTTCAGCCATAGGATCTATAATGTACGCCATGCTATGTACAAGACCGGATGTGGCACATGCTATTAGTTTGACTAGTAGGTACCAATCGGATCCAGGTTCGGAACACTGGATAGCGGTCAAGAATATCCTTAAGTACTTACGAAGAACTAAGGATATGTTTCTTGTATACGGAGGTGAAGAAGAGCTCGTCGCTAAGTGTTATGTCGACGCTAGCTTTGACACCGATCCGGATGACTCTAAGTCTCAATCCGGATATGTATTTCTCATGAATGGCGGAGCGGTTAGTTGGAGGAGCTCCAAACAACCTGTGGTAGCGGGATCAACAACGGAGGCCGAATATGTTGCTGCTTCGGAAGCGGCTCAGGAAGCAGTTTGGATGAAGGAGTTCATATCCGAACTAGGAGTTGTGGCAAACGCGTTGGATCCAATGGTGATCTATTGTGACAACAATGGTGCCATTGCCAATGCCAAAGAGCCAAGGTCTCACAAGCATTCCAAGCATATTAAGCGCCGGTTTCACTCCATCCATGAGCATGTCAAGGATGGAGATATAAAGATTTGTAAGTACATACGGATCTCAATGTAGCAGATCCGTTGACTAAAACTCTCCTAGAGCAAAACATGATCAACACCGAACTCAATGGGTGTTAGATATATCACTATGTAACTAGATTATTGTCTCTAGTGCAAGTGGGAGATCAAGGAATATGCCCTGAGAGGCAATAATAAAGTGTTTATTATGTGTATTCCAAGTATATGATAGATGTTTATTTTGCATGCTATAATTTTATTAATACGGAAACGTTAATACATGTGTGTTTAATAAACAAACAGAAAGTTCCTTGTTAAGCCTCTCTCATAAACTAGCTCGTTGATTAACAAGATGATCAAGGTTTCCTGATCATGGACATTGGATGTTGTTAATAACGGGATCACAAAATTAGTGTAATGATGTGATGAACATTCATCCCAAGTATAGCATTACGATCAAAGTCATTGAGTTTATATTGCTATAACAACTTACGAAGTGATCCTAATCCTTAGACCATGAGATCATGTCAATCACTATCACCGGAAGAGTTTCTTGATAACATCAAACGTCACACCGTAACAGGGTGATTATAAAGATGGATTCAGAACTAATAAAGTTTTATGTTGAGGCTCATGGATCGAGAGTGGAATTTGTTCATCCCGATGACGGATAGATATACTCTGGGCCCTCTCGGTGATATCACATTGATTAGCTTGCAAGCAAGTGATTTGATCACTAGAATGTTATATCACGGGAACGAGAAAAGAGTGCATGTTGGTAACGAGATCAAACTAGGTATGGAGATACCGATGATCGAATCTCGGACATGTAATATATCGTGAAACAAAGGGATTAAGATACTAGCGTAAAAGGTTCCGACGATCACAAGAAAGTCATCGTTGAATGTGTGGGAGTCAGTATGGGTCTCGGATCCGCTTCGATTATTGATCCGAGAGGGTCTCGATCATGTCCGCATTATTCACGAACCGTAGGGTGACACACTTAAGAGACACCGACATCCAATTGGAGCAAATGTTTCATGCCGAAGAATGAACAAGCGCGAATTTATTTCACTAGATACCAAACAGGTTTTTGGGTGAAATTGCATAAAGTGGTTATGCATGTGAAATAGAATTCTAGCAAGGGGTTATTTGTGAATGTTTGTCATTAAAGTAATTGACAAAATTCTGAATAAAATAAAGAGTTTTATTTAATGAGAGTTTGCATTAAATTTGGTGGAAATTTAATGGGAATTTTGAGTGGACTTTTGAGTGGAGGGAATTTAGAGGAGTTTTGTGAGTGGAGTGTCCACCCACATGAAGAGGGGAGGGCAAGGGGGCAGCCCCATGCGCCGGCCACCCCCTTGGGGTTCCCCCCCTCCTCCTATAAAAGGAGCCCCTCCTCCTCACTTGTCTCTCACACCTCCTCGTGAAGGATCTCTCTCCCCCTCTAGAATTTATCCCCCATGGTCTCGGACTAGCGAGATACATGTTCCCGGTGGCTATTCGGCAAGAAAGAGTTGTGCTTCCGCTGCATCGCTGGAGCGAGGAGGCGGAGGTTGCTCGGTGCCTCGAACGTGTGTGCGAGCACGGATGCGCTGCTAATTTGCGGCGCTAGGACTTCCTCTCGATCTTGAGATCGGCAAGAGATCGTCTACATCAACCACGAGTTGAACTCGTTAAGCTTTGTCGGTCTTCAAGGGTATGTTCTCTACGGATATACATCCGCCCGTTGTTTGTATCTAGTGTATATAGATCTTGGTATATAGTTCACATCGTAGGAAATTTTTTTTGTTTTCTATGCTGCGAACCCTTCACTCCCAGGACCCTCAGCTTTCCCGCGCGCGCCCCAGAGTGTCGGCAACAACGACGATAGAGCGTCGCCGCTGTCTGCTGCAACTCCGTTGAGCTCCCCCGGTAAACCCTGACTGCCCCCTATTCTCTCGATGACGCTCACACACTCGTATTCGTCTCCCGCGTCTAATGGCACCATTGGTTTGTCTTAGTGCGCCTTGTATCGTAGCCTCCATCAACGACCGTTCTCACTGGACGCGGATACAAACTCCGGCGAGCAATCGCCAGCCACTCCGTGTGCCCCTTCGTCTATAACAAGCACGTCGAGCATCCCCACGCCACTGCGAACCCGTTGAGCTTCTTCCCCCTTTTCCTTGCTTCCTGTAGTCACCGGAACATCGCCACGAGAGCGTCGCCGCTGCGCACTGTGGAGCTGGCGCCGCCAGTTAGTGGTCAGTGCACTACGACCGTTAGATCTAGATCCAAGCGTTAGGATAGATCACTTAACTAAATCGGTATGAGCTGATCTGATATGTGTGATCTCAATTAAATCCAACGCACCGCATAGATTGATCTGTGCGAACCGGTACCAGCAAATGAAAACATGACGCGTGGCACAGACATTGTTTTAAAACATAAACATTTCTATTAGTGTATGGATTTTGTAAAATTCATAACTTTTGTTCTGCTTGGCCAAAGTTTGCAAATTTTATATCAATGGATTCACAAAAATGTGAACTTTGCAACCATGCCCATATTTTAGTGTTTTGCTTCTGTAAAATAGAGTATTTTCTCAAAAATATTTCTAGGCCTATTTTGAGTATAAAAGTTATTCTAAAAATGATTTTTGGGTAAAATCTTTTGCAAATGATTTTTTTTGAACTACTGACCAGAAACACAAACTTTTGGGTTTAGAAATATATTTTGTTAAACATAGGGAATTATTAATTGAATAAAAGCATTTATAGTAAAACAAAAAAGCTAGTTGAAATTTTATAACACCTAAGTGGGAACTTGTATTTCATATCATAACTCTGTTGTGGTCAAATCAAAGTCTCAATTCATTTCACAAGTCATTTTGAAAACATCTGATGGGGGAACAGTATGGCCACTCCAACTGTCCATAACCGCGGACGCGGCTATTCAAATAGTTTGACACTCTGCAGAGATTGTACACTTTCACCACAACATTCGATACATCCGTCAGGAACAAATCCTGAATTCACCATACTCAGTATGCGGATAATCAATCCTAACCTTTCAATTGTACGCCCTAGTATAGGCACCTCTCCTGTGAGTTTGGCCTCCCAACCATGACCAACTGTCATCTTGGGTACTGCACAGGTGGACAATCTTCACAAGGTACCCTCATCTCATACCTTGGCCGCAACGGAACCCATACTAAGGTATATAAATTTCTAGTCAAGCCCTACCCAATTTTCGGGTATTGTGGTTGTACGGTAAAATTGGAATGGTATCGCATCAAGACAACCATCAGTTTTATAAAGGGCTAAGGCCCATGCCTTAACATTTCCATCATCCAAATCATCTGGTGTTCGGAAAAACATGTCAAAACATTTCAGTAGAATGATCCATCATTCCAAGGTTTTCATAACCATTTTCCACCAAGTATTCCCATCTAAAGTTGATCAAGTTTTAAGCTTAGCACTAGCATCTACAAGTGGGGGTAAGTACTAATGAGGGGTGGTAAACTAGTGGAGTTTAGCTAAGTTCAATCTCATGCCTTAGGATGACATCAAGATTATCTAGCTTAAGCCAAATTTAATGCTCTTTATGCAACCTTCAATTATCCTCCTAGAATCTACAAATCACTTAAGTAGACTCTAAGTAATAGCTTTGATAAAGAAATAAAGTAGAAGCTTGCAAGTAAAACTTGGATTGGGTTATCAAGTGAGTATGATCACATATGCTTAAGGCATATGGTTGGCATGGTAACAATCAAGTAGTAGCTTGCATAAGTAGGGTATCTTGCAAGTGTTAGCTTGCACATTCAACTAGTAGTATTAGGCTTGCATCAGTATCAGTATAAGCTTGCCTTGTGCAGAGCAGTGGTTGAAGTTCTCCTCGGCTTCTTCTTCGTAGTATCCTCCCGCCTCCTCGTATCCTTGGTCGGTACTAGCGTCTATGAATAAATACGAGGTACACAATCACCAAACAATACTTAACTACTTTCAATCATCACACACAAGGGTTCTATAGATTATATAGCATCATCACTAATATTACAGTATTAAAGCATTTGTATTATTTATTTTAGTTTTAGAAAAGTAATTTCTACTCATTGAAAAACTACTTAAGATTTAATATTCTCCAAACCAAACATGGGATCATGTTGACACATGTCATCACCACATATTTCAGTACACGGGAATGTGATTTAAGGTGGTGTCACAATTTAATAAGATTTAACCTTTTATTTCAAATAAAAATAAATGACTAGAAATTCCTATGTGGCATTCTTTTATTACTTGGACATTATTTCTATATGTAAAACCATATATTTTTATATATTCTGAAAGTTATGATCAAATGTGATTTTTGAGAGTTGGAATCAACTCAAAAGCTATTATGGTTTAAATTTGAAAAATGTTTGAATGCAGAAAAGCTTCTGACTTGTTATTTTTACCAAGTTTGATCTATCGGCCCAAATGATTTGAATCCAACGGGCTTGGATTAAGAATTTCCATACCTTTCTAAAAAAATTGGTTTCATTCAATTTGATTCACTGAATCTAGATGGGTTGATTTTTGAAACTAGGTACAGAACTGAGTTTGAATATAAATAGAAAAAGATAAATTCAAACGATTGGGCTGCGCGGGAAGGGTTAATAGGCCGGCCCAGTGTCACTCCGCGGCGCGGGGCGCAACTGACAGGGGGGTCTACTGGTTAGTGACTCTTTAAACGCGAAGCGGTACGGGGCGATGTGGTCGTCGACGATGAACAAGTCACCGGCGAGCTCGAACCCTAGCGGCTCAGTGGGGGTCGTGGGAGGCTCATCGGGGCTCAGGCGAGGGTCAGCGATGCGGGCAAACGACGAAGTCGACGATGGCGATCCTCATGGTACCGGCAGCTCCTCCTGGGGCGGCTCCAATCGATGGCTTCCTTCTTCTCCAGCAGCCACGGACTCCGGTGAAATTCCGGCGATGCGCTGCTCGCCTTGCTCCGGGAATGAGGTGGGGTGGTTCTGGGTGAGAGGGGAGTAGAATGGTGTGCAGAATTCGAGCGGGGGATGCCTCTATTTACAGTGGCGAGAGGGGACCGACGGGCATGAGCTGAGCTCGTCGTGGTGGACGGTACAGAGGGCTATCGGCGTGGGCGACGGTATGGGGCGATGTTGTGCTCCCTGGCGAAGCTGAACGGCGTGGTGGCGAGGCGTGGGGCAATGCTGATCGGTCGGAATGCTGCGGTGGTCTGAGCTGGTCTGACGGAAGTTTTGATGGCGCACAGCGCGCGTGGTCCGCGCGGCGGCGAACGGGCGTGTCTGCGGGGTTGCTGGGGCGGTGGTGATCACGCGTGCACGCGGCGAGGGCGGTGCGCGGTCTGTGGGCGTGTGTCGAGGGTGGCGTGCTGGCGCGCTCTCAGCATGCTTGTAGAGCGGCTTGGCATGGCCTGGGCGTGTGGTCCAGGGGCTGGCATTGCTCGCGGCTGGGACAGGGAGTGGCGGTGGGGTGCTAGCTAGCTCCCATAGAAGGTTAGCGAGGCTAGTGTTACTCATAGCTTGTTGTAGACTATGGGGTGGCAATGGTGCTCTCGGCCTGCTCGCCATTGATGAAAATGGCCAGCTTACAGTGGTGCTAGTGATTAGTTGAGGTTGTTAGATGATGTACTAAGGCTAGTGGTGTCCAGAGAGGGAACAAGTTAGGCCCAAAACACTGCTCAACATAGTGTTTTGATTTTGTTTGATTTTCATCTGCAACCTGTTTGATGAAGTGGCCGCACGAACTTAAGTTTTGAATTTTGAAAATATTTTTGGTTGGTGTGCTAGGCATGTACTGGGGAGTTTGTAGATGCTTGGGTTTTGAAAATTGAGTTGGTTTGAGTGGTTTTTTAAATAGTGGGATCTTCCCATATGAAGTAGATTCAATTTTAAACTGTCATTTAAACTATGCATTCAAATGGTTTTGGATGATCACAAGGTGGTCCTTGGTACCTTGTTATGAGTACTATCAAGGTGTAAAGATCCATACATGTTTCTGTTAAGTTCTGAAAGTTAGAGATAGCCAAAGTAGGCATGGGAGTTAATTTGGCCAAAGTGACCATTCACTTAATTTAGTTGTTTTTGATTTGTTTGTCTTTGGGAAAAGTTTGGGGATTCTTTTTATGATGTTTATTTCACCTAAGAATCATTTTACAAGCAAAGAAACACAGAATCATGGCAATTCTAAAGAATCCAAATTTTAATGCACACACATATGAATGCTTTCAGATTTTAATTGGAAAAGTTTTTGTTAACCCTAAATTTGGTGATTAGAGTTTGATGATTCTTGTTTAATATTTTTGGGATGTTACACAGAACTACTGTCAGTACCAATATTTTGACAGTAGCAAGATCCCAAATCAACAAAATCCACAAGTAATAGTCCCACAGTAGCAGTATTCACTAAACCATATCCAATTATCAATTGGAATCAGACCAATAAAGCCACTAGCACCATGAAAATTAACTATGGACAGTGATCAACATAAGCACCATACTCAAGGATCATCACTACTAGATCCAATTCACCATATATAATATCAAAAGAGGGATAAACCCTAATTTGGACATGAACCCTAATTAGGGGTAGCCACTTGAGACACACGGGATAGGGTGGCAGAGTATAGAGAGCACGAGTGAGAAGAGAAAGAAAACTTACTAGAGCTTCTAGCTGTGGTCGAGAACAGAAAGCAGAAGGAGTCGATGAGCATGGCGGCACGGGGAGCACCCCAAGGGGCGCTGCAACCCGCACCGAGCCGAGGAGGCGACCACAACAATGCTTGAGGGCGAGCAGCACAACCCCAACAACATCAGAACACCCACAGCAACACGGGCGCGGCGACAGCACCCGCACCACCCCAAACCCTAGGTTTCGGGACGGAGCTAGCCTGGCCACAGGAGGGCCCCAAATCCAAATCAAAATGGACTAGATGAAGGAGCGGTGTCAGCAACCACGCCATGCAGCACGGTGGCGGCCGGAGAGGACCACGGCGGCGTGAATCGCCCGGCGGTGGTATCGGCGACCACGGGGTCGAGGAAGAAGAAGGAGAGAGGGGACGAGAGAGAAGGACAGGGAGAGTAGGATGAGAGGGACAACCCCTTCGGGGAACCTTTTTGGTTTTGATCACTTGGGCCAAAACGGCCCAATAAGCTCAACAAAGCCAGCCCAACAACCTAAAGAAAGTTTTAATAATTAGGAAAAGGCCAAAATACCCCTGAACTTAAATAAATTCTAGAAAATAAAATAAAAATCTAAAAATTATAAGTAAAATATTTTTGGATTCACAATAATCCAATCTTTCTAAATAAATTAAGAAAAAAAATTTATGCATATAATTTTTATCAAGAATTTTATATGAATTTTTTATGAAATTTTATAAAATTAAAGAAAGAAGATAAAAAATAATTAAAAATCACTTTTATTATATATTAATGTTGTATTATTTTAGAAAAATACTAAATAAATGTTTAATATCATAAAAAAATTCTTGAATTTAAATGATAATTCTTAAAAGAATTATTAAATAAATAAAAATCAAATCAAATAAAAATACAATATTCAATAAATATTAAAAGTTAATATTTATAAATCCTTTACTACTTAAAGGAATTTTTTGTTACTAAAATAATGGGTAGAACACACAAAAATAAATAATGCATTACATTACTTTGCATAATCATTTTGCCTCTTTAAATATTGTCCTTACCGGGCAATAATGATGTTTTGTAGACATAGAAGCTCAAGGTCCAGTGCAAGCATCCGACTTCACTACCTTCCAATCACAAGGCAAGTTCATCGTTTGCTTATGTCCTTTGAAGAGTCTTTATCAAAGTATTTGCAAATTGTGTGTTATCATCTATTTCCAAAGAAAGAAAATATTATTTTCTAAAAATAAATAAATCTTAGGTATCATCCTAAGTGATGATATAATGGAGCAATAGAACTTAGGTTTCTATTTGCAACAATGATGATCAATTAGGGATTAATAACCCATGACATCAGTGATTCTAGCGCCGTATAACACGCGTTAACCATGAGATTTGAAATGGTACGGAGAAGTCAGTTGTATACTTTTCCTCTCGTATGGAGGCAAGACGACCTTAACGTGACGTTGTGATTCCTTGTGCAGATCCAACATATGGGTGGGCACCCTTACGCCCCACACTTTTGATGTCTAGATTATCTATGAATGGTGTTTAGTGGTATAGTCCATTTAATACGGCACTTGCTAGGGCATCACCAGGTCATAGAGTCTTCGGGAACTCATCAGGGTTTTAGCCTGCCTGAAAGGGGGCTTAACGAAGGTGAGCCGTCCCCAAAGGATCATGCAGACATATGAGGTCGCAGAGAGGGCAGTGATTGGCTTGGACTAACTACTGGGACCCACATCATGGAATTGTGGACGGGAAAGTACGCCCGGTTGTGCAACAAGGAAGTTGATCTCTCATGGGTAAAGTAACGCACCTCTGCAGAGTGTAAGAACTGTAACTTGTTACTCCCTGTTCCAAGAAGAAGCTACGAACGCGGCAGGAAAGGAACTCCATGAAAGTTCTGGTTAACCTATGAAGGCTGATGGTCATAGATTTTTATAATAAAATCAATCTTTGAAGAAAGATTTACAAAAACTGCATAGTGCCAAGGAGTTATAGTACGAGCTAGTAGATAGAGCATCAAACTTCCCACCTTGCATATAATGAACTTGCTGGGTAACGCTATTACTCACCCTTCCCTTTGATCCCTTGCTTAGACTTTGAGGATCCCGAAGATATTCCAATGTATGCAACTAAGAACCGAGAGGAGGTCTTCTATGAAGATCCCAATTTGTATGGAGCCGTAGAAGGGGAGGACTACGATATCATCTACAGAGGAGAGTACCAAGAGTCATAATAACTATTATAGTTCTAGGAGCTAATTGAGCCGAGCAACATGAACAATATATAGAAATAAGTTGTTGATCTCAATTTGGAGTTTAAATTTCACATTGAAACTTCCGCCGGAACACTTATATTTTGGTTTGTAAGTTGGATCTTGTCGAAGCCTTGAGAATGGAGAAATCGTTTTTCAATGCCTTGTGAGCATTGTCAAGTTTCTCCAATTCCTCGGAGAGTCTATCATGAGCACCCCCAAAGTCAATCTTTTCCTTATTTAACTTCTTTGCTTTGGTGACTTCATTGTCACGTTCCTTAACAAGTTTAGACACAATTTCTTCATGTGACTCTTCAATGGACTCAAGACTCTCTTCAAGAGAGACCCGAGCTTCTTCTTCTTCCTCAAGGGCATTTTTTAAGGATGCAATTTCCATTGCATCCTCCCTTTCAATTCTGCCCTATTCTTCGAGAAGAGCTTCGTTTTGGGCAAGCTGATCCATAAGAGCTTCAAAACAAACTTTGTGCTCAGCTTGCAAGTTAGTGTAGAAGTAATCTAAAGAAATAATCTCTTCATTAACCTTAAGACTAGTAGGATCATCCATGTCAATCATAGCCTTAGAAAAAGAAGAGTTAGAAGTCGTTACCTCGGAGCTTCTTGCCATGAGACAATTAGCATTCTTGTTGATGATGTTTTCATTCGGAGAGTCGAAGAGAGATGTTGAAGGAGACGTAGTGGATATAGCATCCACCTCTTGAGAGCTATCGTCTTCGTCCTCATCTTCACTTCCCGATGAATATTCTTCTTGTGCTACTAGAACAATCTTTGGTTGCTTGTTGAAGGGAGCATTCTTCTTTACAAACTGTTTCTTGCGTGGAGACTTTGACTTTTCCTTGAAAATAAGTCTTCCTCCATTATCTTCCCTACTTTGATATGGACACTCAGCTACAAAGTGCAGCCGATCACCACAGTTGAAAAATGTTCTCAACTTGGGACCATTTTCTTTTCTTCCATAGGCTCCACTCTTGCGTTCTAGTTCAGCTTTACCTTGGCTGGATCTTTCCAAAATTTTCTAGCATAAAGATCCAAGTATTTGTCACATCCCAAGATTTTCCAAATCTTGTAATGTGAAAATAAATGAATAAAATAAAACTTTGTTTAATTTTCAGAGCTAGAAGAAACTTTTTGAATTCAATTGGAACCTCAAACCCATTTAAATTAAATAAAATCCTAAAAGGATTCATAAAGATAAACATTTAATAAAGGAAATTAAAAAAATGTTTTGGGATTACTATTATTGGATCCTTTAATAAAAGAATTGGTTTTTAAAAAGAAAAGGGGATTTATAAATAAAGATTATTTAATAAAGCCAAATTAAACCTTGACCAAACTTTGGGAATTAAAACATTCAGTTTTGAATAAAAATAACAAAGGTTTATTTAAAATAAAATTATAAGAAATTAATATCAAATTTTATTCAAATAAAAGGTTTTACCAATTTAAATTGAAACATCAAAACTTATTAAATTATTTAAAATAGGTTTTCCCAATTATTTGAAATTCACAAATAAAATCTACTAAAATGTTTTGGCTTTATTTTAGATTCAAAATAAATATCTCAATAAAATAAAACCTATTGAAATAATAATGAAAGTCTATTTTATTTAATTAATAATGGACCCTAAGTTAACATGTTATTTTATTTTAAACACAAATATCCAAGTATTTTATATTCCCAAACAAAACTTACTGAATAGCTTGTGGTATTATATTAGTTTTAAAAATAAAATTTCTAACAAGACAAATCCTATTTGATTTAGTAACTAAAGCCACTTGTTTAAATAATAATGAACCCTAAGGTAAAAAGATTATTTTATTTTAAACAAGTTTTCCAAATATTCTTTATTTCCAAAGGAAACCTACTGATTTGGTTTTTGAAAATATTTGGATTTCAAATGGGGATTTTATTAATTAAACCAAACCCTATTTTATTAATAAACCATAGTCCATTTTATTTAATTAATAAATGGAACCTAAAAAGATTTAAAAATATTATTTTATTTAGGATTTTTGGTTCAGGTTACTAAACAGAACCAAGTTCAAAATTGTGAAGTGTGGTGTTTGTTTGAATTTATTTTGTTGATGTTTGGTTGTTTGAAATTCAAAAATAGGAAATAGATTTGGAAACAGAAAAAGAAATCATATAGAAAAAAATAGAACAAAACGAAAGCCCAACCATCCGCCCAACAAAGAGCCCAGTCAGCTCCCCCCTGCAAACGTTTTGCACACGAACACATACCCACACCGCCGACCAGAGGACCCCACAAACGTTTTCCCCCCGACCGGACCCTTTCCACTGTTCTCCTTCTCCACCCCGCGTATGCTTCTTCCTCCTCTCGTCGCCGTTGCCAGCATTGAATCGAGACATCAATACGCCTTAACGCAGCCACCATAACTCGCCGCGATCAAGCACACTTAAGCGCCAGCGCCTTCTCCTCCATTTCCCCCAGACACCCCTCATCGAGACGCCCCCAGGCCGGAGAATTTTGCCCAACACTTCCTCTGTCTCCGACGACCGTTCTCGCCGATTCCGGCCAACACACTCCACCTTCTGCCTTCCTATGCAACCTAGCAGCCTCCCCACTCTTTGGAGCATCTCCTAGTACACTTCGTTCAACCGCGGGCGCCCAGAGCACCGACCTCGACAACATCTGGCCGCGCCGCCGCGTCTGCCTCACTCCGGCGAGTACCCCAGGTAGTTTCCGTCCGCCCCTTTCCCTCTCGTTCACGCATGCATCCTCGCCAGGACTGTGCGCATCTGACCCTGTCTTCCGTTTGCCCTGGTACGCGCTTTAGCCTCGTCCTCGACGACGCCTGAGCAAGCCCGACGCTGACGACGTCTCCGATGAGCAATCGCCGCCGTCCCCGTGCGCCCCCTGCCCAACGACGAGCACCTTGAGCATCAGAGCGTCACCGCGATCACTGTAAGCACCCTCACCTCCTTCCTCGTTTCCTGTTTCGCCAGCGCCGCCACTATCTGACCGTCGCCGGCGCCGCTCGCAAATGGTCGAGCACGCTAGCACCGTAGGATCACGATCCGACGCTCCCGATAGATCACTTAACCGCGAAGGGGTAGGTGATCTGGACCATGCGATCTAACTTGATCCAACAACCAGCATCGCCCGATCCGGACGAACCGGTATCGACCAATGAAACAGCGCCGCGTGTCACCTATTTGGTTTAAAAACAGATTTGAAATCTGATTTAGATAGGATTTTCAAACCCTTATAACTTTTGATCCACATGTCCAAATTTGGCAAATTTTATATCAATGAAATCAGGAGAACAAGCCCTAGCCAACCATGCCCTTAGTTTGACAAATAGTATCTGTTAGCTTGTTTGAATTTGCAGAAACATTTGTGTACTTGTTTAGATTAGAAAAATTGTTTAAAAATGATTTTTGGATTAAAACCTTTGCAAAATGGTTTGTTGTGATCTTACTGACCCTAGGAACCAACCCTTAGTGTTAGAAATGATTTTTGTAAGATTTAGGTTAGATTACTTGACTTAGTCATTTTCTAGCCAAATAAAAGGAATGGTTTTTGTGATAAAAATGTTTATGAAAAGAAAACTTTAAGGAAATGTTTTGGACCAAACCTACTGACCCAAAAACACCAAGCTTTGCAATAGCAACTCATTTGGTGAACAACTTAAGAGTTTTGCCTTAATAAAAACATTTTTCACCACATGAAATGATGAATGGATTTAAAAATAGTTTTTGGACAAAACCCTCTTGCTAATGACTTTGCCACTTTGTTAAATGACCAATTTGGATCTTACAAAGTTTAGAAACCCCATGGAGACCCTTTGCAAAATAAAACTATCTTGTGCATGCTCCCATGCATGAATTGGTTTCCATTGTTTTGTGTGTGTGTGAATTTGTTTTGAGTGATTATTGGGTGGAATGTAAATTGAATTGGTGTTTGCTTGATTGACTTGTAGTGAAGTGCGAGACTAGCAAGATCAAGGAGTGAACCACCATTCCATACCAAAAAGGCAAGTGATGCTTCATACTTTTTGTCCTATTACTTTCTCTATGCATTAGTGATTTTGCTAAGTAAAACTTGCATGGATTTTGCTAAGTATAGATCTTGCTATAGGAAAACCTAGTAGATGAATCCTTAGTAGGATTTTCCTAAGCTATGATTCCTACTACTACCAAGCTTAGCCTAGCTAATAGAAAACATGGGTGGAATATATATTCACACTATGGAAAAATATTCTAAGTCTGAGGACTTAGGTTTTGTTTAATAAAACAACTAAGTCAATGAACCTCCTGGGTGGAATGGAAGGATTGAGTTATGTTGAGTGGTTACACAAGGCCAGGAACCTTGTGTATCTCACTTGTGGTATGCCACCCAGGCACAAAGAGATTTGAGATGTCAAATGTTGAGAAGCTTCAAGTGCAACCACTTGGCAATATGGGCTCTGCCATGATCATATAGGTTGCAAGAACTTAGCCAAATGGACAGAGGGTGGTAGTGTTTGATAGGTTGGAACGCGTCCATTTTGGTCTAAGGGAAGGCTTCTGAAAGATTTTGTCTTGGGAAACCAAGTCTTGTGGGTAAAGTGCACCACCTCTGCAGAGTGTAAAACCTAAGTACTTAGCCATGTCCCTGGTAAAGGACAATTTGAGCCTCAAGACATGGAAGCAATCAAGAATCTCATCATTCAAATTTCTAAAGCTAAAACTTGTGGTTTGAACAAGGGTTATTTGAATTCTTCAATAATTGATGGAGAGATGGCTTGGTACAAGGATCTTGAAATCTTTGATTGAGGGAAATGATTTTGTCAAGCAAAAACTTAGTATTTTCAAAATGATAGGAAGAAACTATTTTGAGCAATGCAAGCCTCAACTCCACTTAGCCAAATGCATATAGATGATAGATTCCACTATACTACCATAGTATCACTTGCCAATACAATTCAAATGTATTGACCCTTGTGGCTGTAACTTGTATGTTGCAGGTTTGTTTGATTTTAGTGAAGATTGATTGATTAGGATTACAAAGTCTACAACCAACATCTGCCTGTGGCACTTTGAAGATGAAGGACCCATGACTATATTTATTCCGCTGCAATGTAATGTAATAGCCTAATGAGCTATGTTTGATGTAATAAAATTATGTTATTCCTGGTTATAAAGTTATATTATGACCCTTGTTTCTTGATATTACATCTAAACTGTGGATGCTAGCTATTGATCCAGGGACTAGCATTGTAAAACACAGGAGGGATCAACCTTATTAGGTTGGGACCCCTACAGTATTGTCCGTGGATCCTTTTTATATCCTCGGGACAGTCCAAACCTTCTATGGCATATTCATCATGATCAATCCCACTAGTCTTCAAGGCCACGTTGACCCCCTTTTGCACCCCCATAGCTCGAGCACGAGCATCTTCGGCAGCCACTTTGAAAGCGGCCATTTCTTGCATTACCTCATTGGATGTCATGAGGTGATAGTTATGCCTACCTTGGAGACTTTTCAAATATGTGGGCTCAAATGGCATAAGCGCACTAACATACTTGCGCTTGATCCATGCATCATCAACATGAGCGGCACCATGATTTCTGAAATTTGTGGCTATTGCCTTAAGCCTCCTATACATGTCTTCATGGTCCTCTCCATCCAACATATAGAATCCTTCAGCTTCGTTGCTCAATGCATCATATCTATTCCTTTTCATACTTTCATTTCCGATGAAGAGCTCGGTGAGAGCATCCCAAGCTTCCTTATCCGTACTAAGATGCTGAATGTGCGGCATATCTTTGTCACCCACACCAAGTTGTATCATGTGTAAAGCTGTAGCGTTGAGTTGGCTATCGACAACTTCTCTTCTTGTAAGATTTTTGGGGTTTCCAACATGAAGACCATTTTCGATGATCTTCCACAACTCTATGGAGGAACTGCACACATGAGATTTCATCAAAAATTTCCATTGAGTAAAAGTAGATGCTGACAGTTTGGGTGGATCACCCCTGTTATGTATATGTGGGTGAGGGATAGGTGGATCAGGGGAATACACATGAGAAACCTCATTGTATCCATCCTTACCGCTATCCTTTTTCGAGGAGGAGCTCTTGATAGTGTCATCACAAACCACTTCGTTATCTTTGGAAACAGTTTTACCCGTTTCCTTGGATTGCGGAGTGGTATCCTCAGAGTTAGATGGAGATGATGGTGCGGATGTGGAGAGATGCATTATCAATTGACGCATCTCTTCCATCTTAGCCTCCATTGAACTCACCAAGGTTGTTTCCAACGTCTTGAGATCGTTCATGGTGACTACCTCCGGAGAATCACTCACATCTACCTTGGAACCCATACTTCTCTTAGGCGGTTAAGCCCGAAATAAGAGCCGGGGCTCTGATACCAATTGAAATGGATCGTATGGGCACCTAGAGGGGGCGTGAATAGGTTCTAACCAATTTTTAATACTTTTTAAATTTTAGGCTTGACACAAATTAAATTCTCTAGATATGCAACTACGAGAATTTCCATATATGCAACCCTAACTACTAAGCACGTAAAGAGAGGAGCGAAGGAACCGTAGTGGAGCACGCGGAGACACAAGGATTTGTTTTACCGCAGTTCCTACCTTGTTAAGGGAAGTACTACTGCGTTGGAGGGGTGGGCGGTTCTAAGACCACCACGCCACAATAGGCCTAACACTATTCTCCGATGGATCTCTCCACGAGAGGCCTGATCCACCTTCTCCACTATTGGATCCCTTCGAGGCGGGAACCGGTGCCTTTTACAACACTATCGGGTCACACACCCACAACCGAATTGGGGGATCCCGAGATGACAACAAGCTACCACAAGAACAAGGTTTATCAATATAAACAAAAACAATGATCTAGGTATTTGCAAGAAATACTAGATCGGTGGTTCTCCAAATGAATGGAGAGGAGATGAAGCGCTTGATTGTAGTTGATGATGATCGAGTCCTCCTCCTTTGATTCCCCAATGGACGGAGCCTTTGAGTGGATCTAGGTGGATTTCTCTTGGATGAAGGTTGCAGGTCAGGTCTTTTCTTTTTCGAATCAATCAAGAGTTCTGGACAGAGGGGGAAGACAAGCTCAAATACCCCCTTCCCAGAACAAGCCGTTGGAGACGTTTGGGGGCGGATTATCCGCCCCCCTTTGGGGCCGACTGTCCGCCCTAGGGAGAAAATACGCCCCCCAGGACGGAAACTCCGGGGAAAACTCCGCCCCCCATACATGAAGGGAATATGCCCTGAGAGGCAATAATAAAGTGTTTATTATGTGTATTCCAAGTATATGATAGATGTTTATTTTGCATGCTATAATTGTATTAATACGGAAACGTTAATACATGTGTGTTTAATAAACAAAAGAAAGTTCCTAGTTATGCCTCTCTCATAAACTAGCTCGTTGATTAACAAGATGATCAAGGTTTCCTGATCATGGACATTGGATGTTGTTAATAACGGGATCACAACATTAGTGTAATGGTGTGATGAACATTCATCCGAAGTATAGCATTACGATCAAAGTCATTGAGTTTATATTGCTATAACAACTTACGAAGTGATCCTAATCCTTAGACCATGAGATCATGTCAATCACTAACACCGGAAGAGTTTCTTGATAACATTAAACGTCACACCGTAACAGGGTGATTATAAAGATGGATTCAGAACTAATAAAGTGTTATGTTGAGGCTCATGGATCGAGAGTGGAATTTGTTCATCCCGATGACAGATAGATATACTCTAGGCCCTCTCGGTGATATCACATTGATTAGCTTGCAAGCAAGTGATTTGATCACTAGAATGTTATATCACAGGAACGAGAAAAGAGTGCATGTCGGTAACGAGATCAAACTAGGTATGGAGATACCGATGATCGAATCTCGGACATGTAATATATCGTGAAACAAAGGGAATAAGATACTAGCATAAAAGGTTCCGACGATCACAAGAAAGTCATCGTTGAATGTGTGGGAGTCAGTATGGGTCTCCAGATCCCGCTTCTGATTATTGATCCGAGAGGGGTCTCGATCATGTCCGCATTATTCACGAACCGTAGGGTGACACACTTAAGAGACACCGACATCCAATTGGAGCAAATTTTTCATGCCGAAAGAATGAACAAGCACAGGAATTTATTTCACTAGATACCGAAACAGGTTTTCGGGTGAAATTGCATAAAGTGGTTATGCATGTGAAATAGAATTCTAGCAAGGGGTTATTTGTGAATGTTTGTCATTAAAGTAATTGACAAAATTCTGAATAAAATAAAAGAGTTTTATTTAATGAGAGTTTGCATTAAATTTGGTGGAAATTTAATGGGAATTTGAGTGGACTTTTGAGTGGAGGGAATTTAAAGGAGATTTGTGAGTGGAGTGTCCACCCACATGAAGAGGTGAGGGCAAGGGGGCAGCTCCCATGCGCCGGCCACCCCCTTGGGGTTCCCCCCCCCCTCCTCCTATAAAAGGAGCCCCCATCCTCACTTGTCTCTCACACCTCCTCGTGAAGGATCTCTCTCCCCCTCTAGAATTTATCCCCCATGGTCTCGGACTAGCGAGATACATGTTCCCGGTGGCTATTCGGCAAGAAAGAGTTGTGCTTCCGCTGCATCGCTGGAGCGAGGAGGCGGAGGTTGCTCGGTGCCTCGAACGTGTGTGCGAGCACGGATGCGCTGCTGATTTGCGGCGCTAGGACTTCCTCTCGATCTTGAGATCTGCAAGAGATCGTCTACATCAACCACGAGTTGAACTCGTTAAGCTTTGTCGGTCTTCAAGGGTATGTTCTCTACGGATATACATCCGCCCGTTGTTTGTATCTAGTAGATAGATCTTGGTATATAGTTCACATCGTAGGAAATTTTTGTTTTCTATGCTGCGAACCCTACAGTGGTATCAGAGCCGGATCTATGCGTAGATACTTTACACGGGTAGTACACATATGAGTATGTGGGCGATGATGATCATGTTGTTGCTCCTTTGTTGTAATTTTGGATATTGGTGGCATAGTGGGATGAAGCGGCCCGGACAAACTTTACATGTCCTCGCACATGAGACCTGTTCCACGCTTGACATGCAACTAGTTTGCATAAGTGGCTAGCGGTGTCTCTCCCATCGTAGTCAATATCTATTTTGCAAGCGAGTTGTCAACAATTTGATTATCCTTGTTGTGGTTCATGTTCGTAGGTAAGAACGGTTCTATCTCGAAAGCCCTAAGCCACGTAAAACTTGCAATGGATAAATTAGAGGCGTCTAGTTTAGGTTGTTGCTGGGCTAGTGTTATGATATGGTGGTGTTGTAAATAGAAGTATGAGATGATACTCTTACAACACACATAGCGTGTAAAATCCATAGACCTTGGATTTACACATATAGGTATGATAGTGATCATACCACGATGCACATGATAGAGATCATCTGCGGGAACCATATAATTTCACTAATAAACATATGATGTTTGATAGCATCTTATATTGCTTGTTTAGCGCTTTGTTAGCATAATAAGATTATCCCTCATTTAAATATCAAGATAAGAATGTGTTCTTCCTTTAGTATGCACCGATTATGTTTTCGTCGCTCCAAGACATCACGTGATGATCGGGTGTTCTTGGATCCACGACCATATTTCGGGTGTAAAACAGTTACACACGCGAATACTAAGGTTCTAACTTGGCGAGCCTAGCATGTACAGACATGGCCTCAGAACACGGACCGAAAGGTTAAGCATGAGTCATATAGTTGATATGATGCCCATTTGATGCTCGCCTTTGAAGCTATACCGACTCACGTGATGATCGGACTTGGTGTAGTGGATTTGGTTCATGTAATCACCAAAAAGGCACGAGGGATGTCGTTTTTGAGTGGGAGTTCATTCGTAATATAGATTAGTTGAACTCAATCTATCATACACTTAGTCTAAACTTTACAAATTCTGTTGTAGATGGCACCACCTGCTTTTAATTTCAATGTGTTCATGGAGAAAGAGAAACTAGCAACGAACGGTAGCAACTTTACCGAATGGGCCATGAATTTGAGGATTCTCCTCTCTGCACAAAAGCAATATGTGCTAGAAGCCGTTAGGCCCCCACCTTTGATGATTCCTGAAGAGGAGAAGAATGTCTATCAGACTCGTCAAGAGGACCACAACTTAGTTCATTGCGGCATATTGTATGGGCTAGAGCCGGAACTTCGAAAGCGTTTCGAAAACGGCAATGCATTTGATACAATGGGTGAGTTGAAAATGATTTTCGACACACATGCTGCTGTAGAGAGCTACAACGCTTCAGAAAAGTTCTTTAGCTGCATGATGGAAGAGCACAGCTCCGTTAGTGAGCATGTACTCAAGATGTCGGGTTACGCCGATAAGCTTGTGTCCTTGGGAATATCGATTCCCATTGACTTAGGCATCCATCGTGTTCTGCAGTCTCTGCCACCTAGCTATAAGAGCTTCATGATGAACTATAATATGCAAGGCATGAAGAAGTCTCTCCCCGAGCTTCTGTCAATGCTTAAAACTGCAGAAGTGGAGATCAAAAAGGAACATCAAGTGTTGATGATCAATAGGAACACTGGTTTCAAGAAAGACAAGAAGGTAAAATGGAAGGGAAGTAAGGGCGGCAAGCCTGTTGCCGCGCCTGAAAAGAAACCCCGAGTTGGACCTAAGTCTGATTCCGAGTGCTACTATTGTAAGGGGACTGCCATCGAAGCATAATCGCCCCAAGTATCTGGCAGACAAGAAGGCCGGCAAGGCAAACAAAGGTATATATGATATACATGTTATTGATGTGTACTTGACTAGTGCTCGCAGTAGCACCTAGGTATTTGATACCGTTCGATTGCTAATATTTGTAACTCGAATCGTGGGCTGCAACAAGCGACCGCTAGCAGGGGTGAGGTCAAGATGCGTGTCGGCAATGGATCAAGCGTTGATGTGATCGCCGCCGTCGAACGCTGCCTCTCCATTTGCCGTCGGGATTAGTTATAAACTTGAATAAATGTTATCGGTGCTGCACCGAGCATGAACATTGTATCTGGATCGTGTTTGATGCGAAGTGGTTATTCATTTAAATCCGAGAACAATGGTTGTTCCATTTATATGAATGAAATCTTTTATGGTCATGCACCGATGATGAATGGTTTATTTCTATTAGATCTCGATGATAATGTTACACATATTCATAATGTTGATGCTAAAAGGATTAGACTTAATGATGATATATCCGCATATATGTGGCACTGCCGTCTAGGTCATATTGGCGTTAAACGCATGAAGAAGCTCCATTCGGATGGACTTTTGGAATCACTTGATTATGAATCATTTGATACATGTGAGCCATGCCTTATGGGCAAGATGACTAGAACGCCGTTTTCCGGTTCAATGGAACGGGCGACAGATTTATTGGAAATCATACATTCTGATGTATGTGGTCCAATAAGTGTGTCGGCGCGAGGTGGATATCGTTATTTTGTTACTTTCACGGATGATTTGAGTAGATACGGTTATATCTACTTGATGAAACACAAGTCTGAAACCTTTGAAAAGTTCAAGGAATTTCAGAATGAAGTGGAAAGTCATCGTAATAGAAAGATCAAATTTCTACGGTCCGACTGTGGAGGTGAGTATCTAAGTTACGAGTTTAGCACTCACATGAAAGAGTGTGGAATTGTTTCACAACTCACACCTGCCGGAACACCACAGCGAAATGGTGTGTCGGAACGTCGTAATCGTACTTTATTAGATATGGTTCGATCTATGATGTCTCTGATGGACTTGCCGTTGTCATTTTGGGGTTATGCACTAGAAACTGCTGCATTCACTTTAAATTGGGCACCATCTAAATCCGTTGAAAAGACACCGTATAAATTGTGGTTTGGAAACAAACCTAAGCTGTCATTTCTTAAAGTTTGGGGATGCGATGTTTATGTGAAGAAACTTCAACCGGATAAACTCGAACCCAAAGCGGAAAAATGCGTCTTCATAGGATACCCTAAAGAAACTATTGGGTATTCCTTCCATCACAGATCCGAGGGCAAGGTTTTTGTTGCCAAGAATGGATCCTTTCTAGAGAAAGAGTTTCTCGCGAAAGGTGTGAGTAGTCGGAAGGTAGAACTCGAAGAGGTTGTGGAACCTTCTCTTCAAAGTATGGCGAGTAGCCTTGTACCGGAAGTTGTTCGGAGTTGGCTCCACCTGTTGAAGAGGGAACTAATGATAATGATCATGAAACTCCGAAAGAGAGTACTACCGAACCTCGCAGGTCAAACAGACGCTGCGGCAGCCCGAGTCAGACGGAAATCCTGTCATGAATTTCATGGTTGATGAAAATGATGACCCTGCGACGAATGAAGAAGCGATGATGAGCCCGGATTCCAACAAATGGTTAGAAGCCATGAAATCCGAGATGTAATCCATGTATGAAAATCAAGTTTGGAACTTGGTGGAATTACCTCACGACCGAAAGGCCGTGGAGAACAAATGGATTTTCAAAAGGAAAACTGATGATGATGGTAATGTGACCCTCTATAAAGCTCGACTTGTCGCAAAGGGGTTTCGACAAATTCAAGTAGTTGACTACGATGAGACTTTCTCTCCCGTAGCGATGCTAAAGTCAGTTAGGATTATGTTAGCAATTGCTGCATATTTCGATTATGAGATATGGCAAATGGATGTCAAAACCGCGTTTCTCAATGGTAATATTGAAGAAGAGTTGTATATGATACAACCAAAGGGTTTTGTCGATCCTAAGGATGCTAACAAGGTGTGCAAGCTTCAGCGATCCATCTATGGATTGAAGCAAGCATCACGAAGTTGGAATCTCCGTTTTGATGAGGTGATCAAAGAGTTTGGATTTGTCCAAACTTATGGAGAAGCTTGTATTTACAAGAAAGTGAGTGGGAGCAATGTGGCATTTCGGATATTATATGTGGATGACATATTATTGATCGGAAATGATATAGATCTTTTAAACAGTGTTAAAAGTTATCTAAACAGCAAATTTTCAATGAAGGACCTAGGTGAAGCGTCATACATATTAGGCATAAAGATCTATGGAGATAGATCTAGGCGCCTAATAGGGCTATCGCAAAGTACATACCTTGATAAGATTTTAAAGAAGTTTAAAATGGACGGAAGTAAGAAGGGGTTCTTACCTATGTTGCAAGGCAAGACATTGAGTAAGACTCAAAGTCCGGCTTCGGCGGAAGAAAGAGAGATAATGGACAAAGTCCCCTATGCTTCAGCCATAGGCTCTATAATGTACGCCATGCTATGTACAAGACCGGATGTGACACATGCTATTAGTTTGGCTAGTAGGTACCAATCGGATCCAGGTTCGGAACGCTGGATAGCGGACAAGAATATCCTTAAGTACTTACGAAAAAGAACTAAGGATATGTTTCTTGTATACGGAGGTGAAGAAGAGCTCGTCGCTAAGTGTTATGTCGACGCTAGCTTTGACACCGATCCGGATGACTCTAAGTCTCAATCCGGATACGTATTTCTCATGAATGGCGGAGCGGTTAGTTGGAGGAGCTCCAAACAACCTGTGGTAGCGGGATCAACAACGGAGGCCGAATATGTTGCTGCTTCAGAAGCGGCTCAGGAAGCAGTTTGGATGAAGGAGTTCATATCCGAACTAGGAGTGGTGGCAAACGCGTTGGAACCAATGGTGATCTATTGTGACAACAATGGTGACATTGCCAATGCCAAAGAGCCAAGGTCTCACAAGCATTCCAAGCATATTAAGCGCCGGTTTCACTCCATCCGCGAGCATGTCAAGGATGGAGATATAAAGATTTATAAAGTACATACGGATCTCAATGTAGCAGATCCGTTGACTAAAACTCCCCTAGAGCAAAACATGATCAACACCAGAACTCAATGGGTGTTAGATTTATCACTATGTAACTAGATTATTGTCTCTAGTGCAAGTGGGAGACTGAAGGGAATATGCCCTGAGAGGCAATAATAAAGTTTTTATTATGTGTATTCCAAGTATATGATAGATGTTTATTTTGCATGCTATAATTGTATTAATACGGAAACGTTAATACATGTGTGTTTAATAAACAAACATACAGTTCCTAGTTATGCCTCTCTCATAAACTAGCTCGTTGATTAACAAGATGATCAAGGTTTCCTGATCATGGACATTGGATGTTGTTAATAACGGGATCACAACATTAGTGTAATGGTGTGATGAACAATCATCCGAAGTATAGCATTACGATCAAATTCATTGAGTTTATATTGCTATAACAACTTACGAAGTGATCCTAATCCTTAGACCATGAGATCATGTCAATCACTAACACCGGAAGAGTTTCTTGATAACATCAAACGTCACACCGTAACAGGGTGATTATAAACATGGATTCAGAACTAATAAAGTGTTATGTTGAGGCTCATGGATCGAGAGTGGAATTTGTTCATCACGATGACAGATAGATATACTCTGGGCCCTCTCGGTGATATCACATTGATTAGCTTGCAAGCAAGTGATTTGATCACTAGAATGTTATATCACAGGAACGAGAAAAGAGTGCATGTCGGTAACGAGATCAAACTAGGTATGGAGATACCGATGATCGAATCTCGGACATGTAATATATCGTGAAACAAAGGGATTAAGATACTAGCGTAAAAGGTTCTAAAGATCACAAGAAAGTCATCGTTGAATGTGTGGGAGTCAGTATGGGTCTCCAGATCCCGCTTCTAATTATTGATCCGAGAGGGGTCTCGATCATGTCCGTATTATTCACGAACCGTAGGGTGACACACTTAAGAGACACCGACATCCAATTGGAGCAAATGTTTCATGCCGAAAGAATGAACAAGTGCAGGAATTTATTTCACTAGATACCGAAACAGGTTTTTGGGTGAAATTGCATAAAGTGGTTATGCATGTGAAATAGAATTATAGCAAGGGGTTATTTGTGAATGTTTGTCATTAAAGTAATTGACAAAATTCTGAATAAAATAAAAGAGTTTTATTTAATGAGAGTTTGCATTAAATTTGGTGGAAATTTAATGGGAATTTGAGTGGACTTTTGAGTGGAGGGAATTTAAAGGAGATTTGTGAGTGGAGTGTCCACCCACATGAAGAGGGGAGGGCAAGGGGGCAGCCCCCATGCGCCAAGCCACCCCTTGGGGTTCCCCTCCTCCTATAAAAGGAGCCCCTCCTCACTTGTCTCTCACACCTCCTCGTGAAGGATCTCTCTCCCCCTCTAGAATTTATCCCCCATGGTCTCGGACTAGCGAGATACATGTTCCCGGTGGCTATTCGGCAAGAAAGAGTTGTGCTTCCGCTGCATCGCTGGAGCGAGGAGGTAGAGGTTGCTCGGTGCCTCGAACGTGTGTGCGAGCACGGATGCGCTTCTGATTTGCGGCGCTAGGACTTCCTCTCGATCTTGAGATCGGCAAGAGATCGTCTACATCAACCACGAGTTGAACTCGTTAAGCTTTGTCGGTCTTCAAGGGTATGTTCTCTACTGATATACATCCGCCCGTTGTTTGTATCTAGTAGATAGATCTTGGTATATAGTTCACATCGTAGGAAAATTTTTGTTTTCTATGCTGCGAACCCTACAATACAGAGAGTGACGCAGCCTTGACTTGAAGAAAATTCCAGGGGGGCGGATTATCCGATCCGCCCTTGGGAGAAAGTCCGCCCAAGGACCGGACAGTCCGAGGTAAACTCTGCCCCCCATACAGAGAGCGACGCATGCCTTGTCTTGAAGGAAATCCTCGAGGGGGCGGACTGTCCGCCCCCAAGGGGCGGACTATCCGACAGGGGCCTAAAAATCCGGCCACAAACCCCGCCCCCTCTCTGGGGCTCGCGCACTCTTGGGAAGAGGGAGGGGCGGATTATCCGCCCCTGGTGGGGGTGTATTATCCGCCCCCAAAGGTAGAAACATTTCCCGGAGAGCTGCAACACTTCAACACACATTAAATATTCCTTGATATTGTTATCTAACACGCAAAACACTAGGGATTAAGAAATGTTCTTTCAGGCGAGGGATGTCGAGCTCTGCTTCAGCCTCCCACCGCTCATGGCCTGGGTATGGTGCGGTGCCGATGAGGAGGTGCCCCGATTGCCCTCGTACCGCGCCCCTGAAGCGGCTTGTCACATCCACCGACAAGAACGGCAACATTGGTCAGGAATTTGTGAAGTGTGAGAGCAAGCCCGAGCCGGGAAAGGTGAGATCTGAGTGTTCCGAGCGCCACTTTCTCGTTTTTCTTTCAAAATTTCATGCATTTCATCGAATTTTTGATTTAGGGTTCATATCTGCGATTTTAGGAACTGCCAAAATGTGCGCATTTTGAGTGGATTGATGAGTACATCGAGCGAATTGGGGTGCAGGTAGCATCCCGGGAGCTTGAAAACCCAGTCCGTGGTGGAGAAATTGGGATGTGGCAACCCCATTTCTGCTGGTACTATGGTGGATGCGGAAGTGAAGGCCGAGCTGAAGAAGATGAACAAGCAGCTAAGGCAAATCATCGAATTGAAAAAGTAGGACAATCTGATGGCCGGTTTTTTTTGTGTAATTTCTCTCGGATTAGTTTATCTCCTGATCATTAGTCATTAGACAGCGCAATCAGTGTTCGAGTGATGCTTTGTAATGAATGTAATGGTCTATGTCTTTGGATTGAATAAAATACAACACAAATTCGGGCTAATTTTGAGCTGCTCTGTTTTTGAAATCAGTGTTCCTTCAGTTTCGTTAGTTTCGTTAGTGTTCCATTAGTTTTATCAGTGTGCAGGGGGCGCCCGTGTGCAGGGCAGAATGGTAGGTTTCCAACCTTAATCTTCTCCTTAGAGCATGCCGCCTTAATCTTCTCAAGGTGATATGAATGTGTCTGTCTGGTGTATGATCTTGCTGCTGGCCACATGCGTCCATAATCATCTCCTCTGAATTTTTTGATCAAATTCATCCACATATGGCCGAAGCACTCTCACTTTCAAAGATGAGGAAAACAATCTTCACTGCATTTTCTAAACCTTTACATGCATCTGTGTGCACTGCCAATGGAGAGACTGGCCCTATGCATCTTTTCAACTGCATCATGAACCATGTCCATGATGCCTCTGTCTCAGACTGAAACATGCCAATAGCTATAGGGAACATCCAATTGTGTCCATCTAAAGCATTGCATGCTTCTAGTTGACCATTCCACTTTCCAGTCAAGAAAGATGAGTCTATACTCAAATATGGACGGCACCCTACTTTGAAGCCATCGATGTAAGGCTTTAAAGCCATGGAGAATTTAGAGAAGAAGACTTTCCCATCAACTGTTACCTCAGTATCTATCTCCACAACACTGCGAGGTGACCTCTTCTCTACTTCTGCTTTGAAGTTATAAATCATTCGAAAGGTATTTTCCCAATCACCATATAGCTCTTTCATTGCCCTTTGCTTTGACTTCCACACTGTAGTATAATTCAGCTTAATGGGGTACTGCTTTTCCAAGTCTATTTTCAATCTCTTTGCAGTGTTGTTTGGTGTTGTGGCTAAAATGGGCTTGATCTTTTCTGCAACTGTTATCGCCACATTTTGGCCAAAGGAGGAGATGGGCCGTAATCAATATGGGCTTGGAGGATACATATATGCAACGTATTGCTGGATCGGCCTTGTGCGTGGATTTGGGCTAAATTGCCCGTGTATCTGTATATTATGGTAGGATACGTTTCGGTTTAAGTAAGAGATAGAGTTGTTAGGGTTATTCCAAAGATAGAAAGTCTCCGGACTATAAATATGTACCTAAGGTTATTGAGAAAGGAGGACGATCACGTTCACAACAAACACAATCTCGGCGCATCGCCACCCCTTGTTTCTAGGGTTTCTTTCGGGTAAGTGTCATGCTGCCTAGATCGCATCTTGCGGTCTAGGCAGTATCTGCTTATGCGTTATTTGGTGTTATTCGTACTGAAGCCTTGTTGATGGCGTGTAATAATGTTATCATAGATTTGTTTGGGCTAGCATCGGTACCTTTTTGTTATGATTTCTTAGTTATGCTGCCTTTAGTTATCTCGCTGCCTTTGCACCTTTTTCGGGTGTAAGGGCAGCATCTTGCTTGATCTTTATTCAGGTGATTCGTTCTGTTATAGTTATGCCTTGTTTTCCAAGGTTTAGTTTGATATCCACATAGTCAGGCCTTGCAAACGGGTTGAACGATCCAGTAGTATGTGAGGATATGGTTTGCCAATTCGAGAGGAGTTGTTCCGGGAATTGACTTTATGTCGGTTGTTAGGCCTTCTCTAGAGTTAGTTTTCTATCATCTTTTGTATCTACCAGGCTCAATTACGTGTAGGATGTTCCAATTATGTGGTGAAAACGTTAAACTGTCGTAGGTCGATTTAACTTGTATTGATGAAGTAAAACCCCATGTTATTGTAGATCTAATGCAGAACCATGGGATAATCGGCTCCAGGAGCCGATTCACAGGGAAACCTGGGAGCCGGTCACGGCTCGAATTTTACGTATACTTGTTTGCCATGCAGGAAACTGATCGAAGCAATCCATCACCTTCCTGACCAGGTATAGGTCAGGTGGCACGCCTGCATCGGCCGGGGCGTGTCGGAGTTTTGCGGGCGTTGCGAGGGACCGAGCCCAGCAGTTCTGGAGCCTCCCGGCTCTTCGTGTTGCTCGTCGCTGCTCGCGGTGGGTTTTGACAGCAACACATTCGCACGCCCGGTGGGACATTCAACAACATCTGCATCAACATCCGACGCCTTACGATGGGGATGACCGGTCACGTCTGACGATCTGCACGAGGAGCACAAAGGCGGTATGATGATATCAAAGCTCTCTTCGAAGCCAATCTCATCGGCTCTTTTGAGAGGACCAGTAAGCATGGCATCAGGTGGAAAGGGTTCTCACCCGAAGGTGCTCTTGATGAGGTGGATCTGTCTGTTCCTTCAGAGGAGCGCACCAGAGCTCTGCGACAGGAAGTCAATTACATGGTGGCTCATTCTCTTCACCGCCATTCTGAGATCCTAGTGAACGCTTTCGAGCGCATCGCGGTTCGCGTAGTTCAGGAGATCATGAAACATCAGTACTCTCCGTCGGGGCCTACTCTAGGGACTCACCAGGGAGAAAGACTGCTCCAGACCAGGCCACAGCTGCCATTCACACTTGCAGCTCCGGAGCCACCAGGGGCACCGGCGTACGTCGTCTACAAGGTCGGAGGTGACCCTGGCGATTGCCAATTCCTGTTTGAACCACCTAAAGAAATCCCACATGGATATGTGTGCACCTACGTGCCGGACTGCAATAGCCTGACGCGCACGAACCAGATTGCAACCGCAGGGATTTCTGGGGCAGGAGTTTCTGGAGCAGGGGCTTCGGGAGCAGGTATTTCTGGAGCAGGGATGTCTGGGATGGACGCTGATAAACAGGCATGGCTAGCCAAATATGCCACCGGAACGAGTCATGAGAATTTAGCCCCTGCAGCTCAAACGGTGGAGCAAATCCGTACCATCTTGAGAGACCAGTTCGGCTTCGTGCCGAAGAGAAGGACAATCGGCTATTCCAAGCCGTACCCCAGAAGTTTGATCTGATTCACTGCCACCCAAGTATCGGCTCCACAGTTCTCAAGGCTTAGCGGATCGAAGGGTCGATCGATCGAGCATGTGAGCCGATACCGCATGCTTAGGCATGATTTCAGCATCGGATCGATTCTGTAAGGTTCTTTGCGCAATCTCCGAGGACCAGCTTTTGGGTGGTACACCTCGTTGCCACGGATTCGATCAGACACTGGAAGCAGCGGAAGAGCATTTCCACATTCAGTATCATTCGAAGCTACCGAGGCTGGCATTGCGGATCCGCACAGTGCGGCAAAAGGGGAGAAACGGTAGCCGAGTACATTCAGCGTTTCAGGACTGTCAAGAATCGATGTTATTCGGCTCGTTTAACTGAGAAAGAAGCAATCGAGCTGGCAGTATTGGGTCTCTCAGCACCTATCAAGGATCTGGCTTTCCAAGTAGAATACAATTCATTTGCGCACATGGCCCGGCGACAATGTATGAACAGCGCCACCACGAGTTGTACCAAGACAAGTTCAAGCGTCGATAGGCCTGGTCGTCTGAAGAAGAGGATCCCGTACAAGACCAGGAGGTGGCCATGGCTGAATGGGCTCGGGGGGCAGATCCTGTGTCCTGCAAATGGGTAAAACAGCAAGGGCCTGCAAAAGGGTTCGACTTCGATGTGAGCAAAGCTGAGCAGATATTCGATTTACTGCTGAAAGAAAAGCAGCTGAAGTTACCCGAAGGCCATAAAATCCCTACGGCTCAAGAGATGAACGGGAGACCATACTGCAAGTGGCATCACTCGTTCACCCACACCACCAATGATTGCAAAGAGCTACGTCGCCAGATCCAAACAGCGATAGAACAGGGCCGTCTGATCCTTGGGCAATTCGCCATGAAAGTAGACACAAACCCGTTTCCCGGCGTCAACATGGTAGAACACAGCCACTCCACGAGGCGTCAGTTATATTTCTCGTTCGATGTTAATATGGAAGGGCCTGTGTACCACCATGGCACATATAAGGAGGAAGGCGGCCGCTCTCGGGGCAAAGAAAGAGAGGAGGCTGGTCCACGTGACCGGCCCCGTTATGATGACAGGCAGTATTTAACTGAGGAGCAAGTGAGAAGCGTGCGATATCAGAAGCCACACTCCACGCATCTCCCTAACAAGTATGAGCGTCAGTATGACCGACGTCGCCGGCACGATAGAGATGATGAAGGATATGAGCACCTCGCTAGGGGAAAGTCAAAGGAAAATGAAGGCATAGATAAACATTGGGATTGTCCTTTCTTCAAGTATTGCTGGGATACGGGAATGAGCCGATTGCCTACAATCGACAACTGCCCGGAATGTGGACAGCGGAAGGATGACACAGGTCCAGTTTCAGTGTTCAAGCGTCTAGGGCCTCTCCCGCCTCAGAACAAACAAGAGGAGTCATCTCGAGCAAAAGATCTCGAGGAGCCAAAGGGTGAAGAAGAAGAAGAAGAAGACAGATATCACCGGCCAAGGTGGTGTCCCGATGGACTCAGACACACCCAAAAGCGTAGAATTCAGCGACTGCGTAGCTTGGAGGAAGCCGAAGCGCAGTACCTCCAAGCTTTAAGGAAAGCATGGCCCGATCTGGCCGTGAAAATTCGGCAAACCTTGGAAACGGAGGCTCGTCCGAAAAGGAAAGAGTGGCGCCCCAAACCAGTAAAAGCCGATGCGAAGACATCGGCTGGCACAAACATGGTGTTCATACTTCCGTCAGAGTTTTGCGCTCCAAGAACCAAAGAACTACCAGTGGCACAGTTTGACTGCGGCCCACGGCCGGTTATCTTTGAAAAGCCACAAGAGAAGGGCTACAAACATCTGAAAGCCCTGTACCTGCGAGGTTATATCAATGGGCAGCCTGTCCGCAAGATGTTGGTTGACACCGGAGCGGCAGTCAATATAATGCCATACTCCATGCTACGGCGTTTGGGACGCTCCACTACAGATCTGATCAAAACCAACGTCACGTTAAGCGACTTCAACGGCCAAACTTCAGAAACGCAAGGCGTTCTGAACGTGGATCTGACCGTGGGCAGAAAAACCATCCCTACGTCATTCTTCATCGTTGACAGCAAAAGCACCTACGCTGTCTTTCTGGGGAGAGATTGGATTCATGCTAACTGCTGCATTCCATCCATGATGCACCAGAGCCTAATACAGTGGGATGGAGATGAAGTGGAGGTCATTCATGCAGATGATTCGATCGAGATCTCCATAGCTGGCATGAACATATGGGAGACAGAAGACCAAGAGACGATCTCTGGAATCAGTCTAGACGGCTGTGAGCGCATTGAAGCTACAAAAAACGGGGTGAGGCTGGTCTTATCCACTGGCCTGACAGAGTAGCAAAGTCCACGATCGTACGTGGTATGGCCGATCCCTGCGATCGGCCACAAAAAATAAAAAGCAGTAATCTTACGACAAACAGGTCATGCAGTCGTAGTAGGGAGATTCCCTGCCATTGGAGAGCACAAATAAGTTGTAAACCTTCCTTGACTAATGCAATAAAAAAGGGGGCCGATTCCGGCAATCGGACCAAATTATCTTTGTTATCCTCACCAACTGTTTGCCCCGTGTTTAGCATCGATTTAGCAGGTGACGGAAAGCTAGGATATGGGTTTACCTCCGCTGATGAGCTAGAGGAGATTGACATCGGTCCTGGGGATAAGCCGCGACCAACATTTATCAGCAAGAAGTTAGATCCGAATCTCCGGGGTCCGATGATAGCTTTGTTGAAAGAATATCCAGATTGCTTTGCCTGGGACTATACAGAGATGCCCGGGTTAGACAGGAGCATCATTGAGCATCGACTCCCGCTTAAAAAAGGTTTTCGGCCATTCCAGCAGCGAGCACGACAGATGAAGGCCGAAATTTTGGTAGAAGTCAAGAAAGAGATCGAGAAAATGTTGTGACTAGGTTAATCAGGCCATGCAGGTATGCTGAGTGGATTTCTAGTATCGTACCTGTAGAGAAAAAGGATGGCCGCTGGCGTGTTGCCATAGATTTTCGGGATCTCAATAGAGCCACTCCAAAGGATGAGTATCCGATGCCGGTAGCAGAGACATTAATCAACATAGCTGCTGGTCATAAGGTCTTGAGCTTCATGGATGGCAATGCCGGTTACAACCAAATTTTTATGGCTCCGGAAGATATACACAAGACTGCATTCAGAGTCCCAGGTTCGGTGGGGTTGTTTGAATATGTAGTCATGACGTTTGGACTGAAGAATGCCGGCGCCACATACCAAAGAGCCATGAACTACATTTTCCATGATTTGATCGGCAAGCTGGTGGAAATTTACATCGATGATGTGGTGGTCAAGTCCTTGAGACAAGGACACTTGGACGATGCAGCAACGTCTGGACCGAACAAGAAAATTCGGACTCTGGATGAATCAAGAAGTGTGCCTTCGTGTGACGGCCGGTCAGTTCTTGGGTTTCTTGGTCCATGAACGCGAATTGAGATCGGCCTGAAAAGTCGAGGCAGTCACGAACAATGAAGCCACCTACCACGAAGAAAGAACTGCAGTCTCTCATCGGCAAGATCAACTTCGTCAGAAGATTCATATCCAATCTGTCAGGAAGAATAGAGCCGTTCATGGGACTGGTGAAAATTAAATCTGATGAGGAGTTCCGCTGGGGGACAGAACAACAACGAGCCTTCGACGAGATCAAAGAATATATAACGAAGCCGCCAGTGTTGGTTCTGCCCCAGCCGGATAGGCCGTTCTACATTTACTTATCAGTAGCTGACATGTCCATCGCCTCGGTGGTGGTGCAAGTTTATGATGGTCTGGAGCGAGTGGTGTTTTACATCGGCAGAAGGATGCTGGATGCAGAAACAAGGTATCCTGAGATCGATAAGTTGTGCCTCTGCCTGTTTTTCACCTGCACCAAGCTGCGCCACATCTTGCTCTCAGCGGAGATTATCATTATATGCAAATCAGATGTCGTAAAACATATGCTGTCGGCTCCTATGTTGAAAGGCCGACTCGGCAAATGGATGTTTGCATTATCGGAATTTGATATCCGGTATCAACCCGTGAAAGCGGTTAAGGGTCAGGCGTTGGCCGACCTTATTGCTGAAAGAATCAACACTGATATAGCAGCGCTGTCTATACGAGCGTGGGCTATGTTTTTCGATGGATCGGTTTGTGATGATGGTTGCTGCATCGGCATCCTACTCGTGTCACCCCGGGGGGCAACATATTCCTTCTCCATCAGGCTATCTACCCCTTGCACCAACAACGTCGCTGAGTATGAGGCGATACGCAAGGGAATGGAGTTGCTCATCGAAGCTAGAGCAGAAGCAGTGGAAATTTTTGGAGACTCCAAATTGGTGATTTCCCAACTCACGGAGGAATACAAGTGTGAGAGCGAGTCGCTCTTCCCATTATGGTTGCAATGCCGTGAGCTGATGGCACAGTTCCGGTACATAAACTTTAACTGGATCCCGCGATCGCAGAATACCGAGGCGAATGATCTCGCACAAATGGCTTCAGGCTACAAGGACGTAGTAGAGGGAGCTGATGTTAAAGTACAATTCCTGGAGGCGGACAACTGGAGAGCCGATATCTTCAATTACTTGAAAGATTCGGCTCGGGGGGCACCTAAAGAGATAAGGTACAAGGCCATGAAGTATGTGCTTATTGGGGACGACATGTTCTACAGGACTCTGGAAGGGTTACTGCTCAAATGTCTGGGGCCAACCGAGACCAATCAGCTCCTACACGAGGTACACGAAGGCGCCCGTGGAACTCACCAATCGGCTCACAAGATGAAATGGTTGATCAGGCGATCAGGGTTTTATTGGCCCACCATGCTTGAGGACTGTTTTAAGTACTACAAAAGGTGTCAAGCATGTCAGAAATTTGGAAAAATTCAGACGGTACCCGCGTCAGCAATGAACCCCATCATCAAGCCTTGGCCATTCCGAGGTTGGGGCATGGATATGATTGGCAAGATCAATCCTCCATCAAGCAAAGGCCACATGTGGATTTTGGCCATTACTGATTATTTCACTAAATGGGTGGAAGCCGTCCCTATGAAGTCAGTGAACTCGAAGGATGTTATCAATTTTGTGAAAGAACATGTCATTCATAGATTCGGGATTCCCCAAACTATCACGACCGATGGAGGTTCGGTCTTCATTTCTCACGAGTTTAGAAAGTTCTGTGAGGACACGGGAATTAAGCTGATCCGATCATCTCCATACTATGCTCAAGCAAATGGGCAAGATGAAGCGTCCAACCAGAGCCTTATCAAGCTGATCAAGAGGAAAGTCGATGAGCACCCTAGGCGTTGGCACGAGGTTTTGTCAGAGGCTTTATGGGCTTATCGCATGTCATGTCATGGAGCGATAAAAACCTCGCCATACCATCTAGTCTATGGACAAGAAGCCGTATTGCCCTGGGAAATTACGGCTGGATCGAGACGTGTCACCTTTCAGAACGATCTAACAACTGAAGAATATGTGGCCCTGATGAGTGACAGTGTTGAGGATTTAACTGAGCTTAGGCTGTGGTCGCTTGAGAAAATCAAAGAGAACAAGGCCAAGGTAGCTCGTGCATATAATAAGAAGGTGAGACCGAAGGAATTCCACGTTGGCGATCTGGTATGGGAAGCTGTATTGCCATTGGGGACTAAGAATGCAGCATATGGTAAATGGTCTCCAAATTGGCACGGGCCATACAGGGTCGATCAAGTTTTAAGGGGGAACGCGTACATGCTTGAGGAGCTGAATGAAATTCGATGGTCATCAGCGGTCAGATCTCAAGAAATATTTCCCAAGCATGTGGGATGATGGACGATGAAATATGGGGCGATACATGAAATCGGCCAATAAAAAAAATATAGCCGATGCGACCATCGACTCTAGAGGTTCAAACTGTTACGAGCAGGTGTCAGTTTACATGAATAAGCTACTGAAGGAATGCCTCGAAGGCGTGGAGGGCGTCAGCGCGGACACGATCCACCTCGGCGATCTCGGCTTCGTCATCTTCGTCCTTGCCCATCACTAGCTGCTTGTTCAGGGCACGTATTTCCGCCAGATCAGTCTTCAGTTGAGCTTTGAGGCCTTCTGCTTCGTATTGGGAGCGGGCGATGAATGCTTCCTTGTCACGAATAAGCTGTTGTTATCACCGTATTTTGGCCAAAGACGGAGATGGGCCGTGATCAAGATGGGCTTGGAAGATACGTATATTCAACGAGTTGTTGGATCGGCCTAGTGTGTGGATTTGGGCTAAATTGCCCGTGTATCTTGTATCATAGTAGGTTTCGTGTTTGTTTAGGTTCCGTTTATATTTAGGTAAAGATAGAGTTGTAGAGTTATTCCAAAAGTAGAGAGTCTCCGGACTATAAATATGTACCTAAGGTTATCGAAAAAGGAGGACAACCACGTTCACAACAAACACAATCTCGGCGCATCGCCACCCCTTGTTTCTAGGGTTTCTTTCGGGTAAGTGCCATGCTGCCTAGACCGCATCTTGCGATCTAGGCAAGATCTACTATCGTTACTGGTTTTACTCGTCAAGCGTTGTTGATGGCGAGTAATACCATTATCATAGATTGTTTGAGGCTAGCATCGGTGCTTTTTCATTATTATTGTTGAAGTTATGCTACCTCTAGTTACCTCGCTACCTTTGCACTATTTCCCAAGTGCGAGGGTAGCATCTTGCTGGATCTTTATTTAGCCGATTCGATCTGTTCTAGTTGTGCCTTGTTCACCAAGGTTTAGTTTAATATCTACGTAATCAGGCCTTACAACCGGGTCGGACGATCCAGTAGTACCTAGGGCCGTGGCTTATTCGTCCTAGAGAAGATTGTTCGTAATTGACTTTATGTTGGTTATTAGGCCTCCTCTAGGGTTAATATTCTTCATCTTTATGCGTGCCAAGGCTCAATCACGCGTAGGATGTTCCGTTATGTGGTGAAAACATTAAACCGTCAGAGATCGATTTAACTTGTAGTGATCAAGCAAAACCCCATGTTATCGTACATCTAATGCAGAACCATGGGGCAATCGACTCTAGGAGCCGATTTACTGGAAACACAGGGCAGTCACGGCTCGAATTTTACGATACTTGTTTACCATGCAGAAATCAATCGAGCAATCCTTCACCTTCCCGCCGGTATAGGTCAGGTGGCACGCCGAACCAAGCAGGGGCGTGTGCGGAGTTTTGCGGGCGCCCGAGGACCGAGGCCCACCAGCGATCCAGGAGCCTCCCGGCTCTTCGTCGCTTCTCGCCGGTGGGTTTTGGCAGGCAACACATTCTCGCACGCCGGTGGGACCTTCAACAACGTCTACATCAACATCCGACGCTGCAATGGAGAAACAGACCGGTCACTTACGACGATCTGACGAGCACAAGGCCAAGCACGACGAGATCAAGGCTCTCGAGGAGGACCTCATCGGCTCTTTGAGAGGACCCGTAAGCATGGCATCGTGGAGGGGTTCTCCCAGGGTGCTCTTAATGAGGTGGATCTGCTCTTCCGGAGGAACGCACTGAGCTCTGACAGGAAGTCAACTACATGGTGGCTCATTCTCTGCACCGCCATTCTGAGAGCCTGGTGAACGCTTTCGAGCGGGTCGCGGTTCGCGTAGTTCAGGAGATCATGGAACATCAGTACTCTCCGTCGGGACCTACTTTAGGGACTCACCAGGGAGAAAGACTGCTCCAGACCAAGCCACAGCTGCCGTTCGCACTTGCAGCTCCAGAACCGCCAAGAGCAGCGGCTTACGTCGTCTACAAGGCTGGAGGCGACCCAGGCGATTGCCAATTCCTGTTTGAGCCACCTAAGGAGATCCCACACGGATACATATGCGCCTACGTGCCGGACTGCAATAACCTGACACGCACCAAACAGGTTGCAACCGCAGGAGTTTCTGCGGCAGGAGTTCCTGGGGCAGGATCTTCAGGGGCAGGCGTGGCTGGAGCAGCGATGTCTGGGATGGACGCTGACAAACAGGCGTGGCTAGCCAAGTATGCCACTGGAACAAGTCATGAGAATCTAGCCCCTACAGCTCAAACAGTGGAGCAAATCGGTACCATCCTGAGGGACCAGTTCGGCTTCGTGCCGAAGAGAAGGACAATCGGCTATTCAAAGCCGTACCCCAACGAGTTTGATCTGATTCCGCTACCACCCAAGTATAAGCTCCCTGAGTTCTCAAGGTTCAGCGGGTCAGAAGGGTCAAGCTCGATCGAGCACATAAGCCGATACCTGGCACAACTAGGCATGATTTCGGCATCGGATCAGATGCGCGTAAGATTTTTTGCGCAATCTCTGACAGGACCAGCCTTTGGGTGGTACACCTCACTGCCACCTGATTCAATTCATACCTGGAAGCAACTGGAAGAGCAGTTCCACATCCAGTACCATTCAGAGGCTACCGAGGCCGGCATCGCAGACCTGGCAGCGCGTGAGGAGAAACTGTAGCCGAATACATCCAGCGCTTCAGGACCGTCAAGAACCGATGTTACTCGGCTCGTTTAACTGAGAAGGAAGCAGTCGAGCTGGCAGTGTTGGGTCTCTTGGCACCCATCAAGGATCTGGCGTTCCAAGTGGAGTACAACTCATTGGCGCACATGGCCCAGAAACTGACGATGTATGAACAGCGCCACCCTGAGTTGTACCAAGACAAATTCAAACGTCTGATAGGCCTGGTCGACGCAGAAGAAGATGATCCTACACAGGACCAGGAGGTGGCCATAGCCGAATGGGCTCGGGGGGCAGATCCTGTAGCCTGCAAATGGGTGAAACAGCAAGGGCCTGCAAAAGGGTTCGACTTCGATGTGAGCAAAGCTGAGCAGATATTCGATTTGCTGCTGAAGGAGAAGCAGCTGAGGTTACCCGAAGGCCACAAAACCCCTACGGCTCAGGAAATAAACGGGAGATCATACTGCAAGTGGCATCACTCGTTCACCCACACCACCAATGAGTGCAAAGAGCTTCGCCGCCAAATCCAAATGGCAATAGAACAAGGCCGTCTGATCCTCGGGCAGTTCGCCATGAAAGTGGACACGAACCCCTTTCCCGGCGTCAACATGGTTGAGCTCAATCGCTCCGCGAGGCGTCAGCTGGATTTATCGTTCGGCGTTAATATGGCAGGGTCAGGGTACCACCATGACACGTACAAGGAGGAAGGTGGACGCTCTCGGGCAAGGAAAGAAGGGAGGCTAGTCCATGCGACCGCCCACAATGACAGGTACTGCCAGCGGAGGAACAAGTGAGGAGAGTGCGATATCGAAGCCACATTCCACGCATCTCCTTAACAAGTATGAGCGCCAGTATGACCAACGTCGCCGGCACGACAGAGACGACGAAAGATGTGAGCACCTTGCTAGAGGACCGTCAAAAGAGAAGGAAGGCGCAGACAGACATTGGGATTGTCCTTTCTTCAAGTACTGCTGGGACGCGGGGATGAGCCGATTGCCTACAGTCGACAACTGTCCGAATGCGGTCGAGAAGGAAGACACGAGGCCGATGTCGGTGTTCAAAGCGTCTAGGGCCTCTTCCACCCCGTAGCCGTCACAGGAGTCCGCTCGGCGTAAGACCTCGAAGCCAAAGAATGACAAAGACGAAGACGGTATCACTGTCCAAGGTGGTGTCGACGGACTCGAGACACACCGAGCGTAGAGTGCAGCGGCTGCGTAACTTGGAGGAAGCTGAAGCGCAGTATCTCCACGCTTTAAAGAAAGCACGGCCTGATCTGGCCGTCAAAGTGAGGCAGACTTTGGAAACGGAAGACCGCCCGACAAGGAAAGAGTGGCGCCCCAAACCGGTAAAAGCCGATGCAAAGACATCGGCTGGCACAAACATGGTGTTCGTACTACCGTCAGAATTCTGCGCGCCAAGAACCAATGAGCTACCTGTGGCACAGTTTGACTGCGGTCCACGGCCGGTTATCTTTGAGAAGCCACGTGAGAAGGGTTATAAACATCTGAAAGCCCTGTACCTGCGGGGTTACATCAATGGGCAACCTGTCAGCAAGATGTTGGTGGACACCGGAGCGGCAGTCAATATCATGCCGTACTCCATGCTACGACGTTTGGGACGCTCCACTGCAGATCTGATCAAAACCAACGTCACGTTAAGCGACTTCAACGGTCAGTCTTGGGAGCATAAGGCGAGCGTGGACTGACGATGGGCAGGAAAACCGTACCCACGTCATTTTTCGTCGTGGACAGCAAAAGCACTTACACTGTCTTGCTAGGAAGGGATTGGATTCACGCTAATTGCTGCATCCCGTCTACAATGCACCAGTGCCTGATCCAGTGGGATGGAGATGAAGTGGAGGTCATCCACGCAGACGATTCTGTCGAGATTTCCATAGCTGGCATGAACGTCTGGGAAGCAGAAGACCAAGAGACGATCTCTGGAATCAATCTAGACGGCTGCGAGCATATTGAAGCTACAAAAAACGTGGTGAGGCTGGTCTTATCCACTGGCCTTACAGAGTAGAAAAGCCCACGATCATCTGTGGTACGGCCGATCCCTGCGATCGGCCACAGAAAATAAAAAGCGGCGATCATACGACAAGCAGCTCATGTAGTCGTAGCAGAGAGATGCTCTGCCACTGTAAAACAATAAGGTGTAAACCGTCCTTGACTAATGCAAGCAAAAAGGGGGCCGATTCAAGCAATCGGCCCAAATTGTTTTTGTTATCCTCACCTACCGTTTGCCCTGTGTTTAGCATCGATTTGACAGGTGACGGGAAGCTAGGGTACGGATTTACATCCGCTGATGAGCTAGAAGAGATCGACATTGGTCCTGGGGATAAGTCACGACCAACATTTATCAGCAAGAATGGGCTAGGATGTCTTGCGTTCGGTACAATTCACAGGCGGACGGCGGAGAGCCGATATCTTCAATTACTTGAAGGATTCGGCTCGGGGGGCACCTACACGGATAAGATACAAGGCCAAAGTAGCTCGTGCATACAACAAGAAAGTGAAGCCAAAGTAGTTCCACGTTGGTGATCTGGTATGGGAAGCTGTGTTGCCCTTGGGGACTAAGGATGCAACATATGGTAAATGGTCTCCAAATTGGCACGGTCCGTACATGCTCGAGCAGTTGGATGGCGTAAAGTTCCCAATGGCGGTCAACGGTCAACATCTCAAGAAATATTTCCCAAACATGTGGGATGTTGGACAGTAAAAGTATGGGGGCCGATGCTGAAAATCGGCCGAATAAAAGCAAAAATACATAGCCGAGGCACGGTCATCGACTCTGGAGGTTCACACAGGTTACAAACAGATGCCAGTTTACACATACGAGCTACTGAAGAAATGCCTCGAAAGCATGGAGGGCATCAGCACGGAAACGATCCACCTCGGCGATCTCGGCTTCGTCATCTTCGTCCTTACCCGTCACTAGCTGCTTGCTCAGGGCACGTATGTCTGCCAGATCAGTCTTCAGTTGAGCTTTGAGGCCTGCCGCCTCGTCTTGGGAACGTGCGATGGATTCTTCCTTGTCGCGGATGAGCTGTTTAGTCACCCGGACCTTCTCCTCAAGATCTTCCAGCTCCTTTTTTAAGGATGCGAGCTCGGCGTCTTGACGGAGGTGTCGGTTTAGCATCCGAGATGCCTTTTCTCGTTGAGCTGCCGACATCATGCGCAATATCGGCTTTCGGCGGAAGTTGGGCGTGGCGCAGATTGATCCTTTCACGGGCTAACTTCACCGTGGCCGAAGAAAGACAGATTTGGCGACCAAAGCTTCAATTGCAATGCTACTGGAAGATGGTCCTGAATTTCGGCAAGCACGCTCTTCGCTTCCTCGGAACCCTCGATCAACTCCTCAATCGGGGAGGACAGCAAGGTTTTAAGACGCTGGAATTGAGGAAGAGCGACCCTGGCTTGTGGTTCAGCGTGAACAACAGAGGGAGTTGGTTCCATGGATTCAGGGTCGAACGACAGCAAACCTGAAAGATCACAACTATGGCAGCCAGAAAAGCGTCAGTATGCATCCAAACACGTAAGGATGAGCCGAAAGGACCCAAACGTACCTCTCCTAAGATCGAGGGGGTAGCCGATGAGGAGACCATCGGTTTGTGTGTGGTTGCTGGAGGCTTGGCCAGAGTAGTAACCGTTTCATCTACACCTTCGGGTATTCCCAGATCCGGCGTCGGCACTGCCTCAGCTGTCCCGCTGAAGACATCAGTCGTCTGCATAAAGGATATTCTTAGCTTCTATGAGTAACAATAAATCGGCAGACAAAAGGAAACAAGTAGGAGGAGTTGAAGGGCGGTGATTTTTGAAACCTCCTGGCTCGACGAAGAAGCTTGTTGACCTTTGCGAGCTCTCTTGGGACCCACAGTCGGCCCCGCCTCGGCTGGTGCTCGGGGGGCAGCAGGTTCAGGAGCCGACCTTTTCCTGGAAGCCGATGATGGTGAATCTGGCTGGTTCGGTGTGTTGGTCCTCTCAGAACCCGTTGGTCCTAGCTCTCCTCGATCAGTCTGGGTGTCCTCACTGGAGGAAGATGGGGACTGCGAACTGTTCAGGCTGATTTAAATAAGGGGAATAGTGGAGAGACGGTTCAATGCCATAGCAGTTTCCCAGATTGCACTGCCAAAATCGTCAAATCATGCACTGCGCAGGAGTTGAGAAAACAGGGCATCATGATGAAGGGGTAGCGTGACGGTTCTATTCTGCCACGCATTCTGTCAACGCGCAACCCGATACAAAAAAAAAAGAGGAGAAGAGGAAAAAAACACACAGAGTGGTTTTGGAATTATCATCGCCAAAACCAGGGGGGCATGTGTTATCACCGTATTTTGGCCAAAGACGGAGATGGGCCGTGATCAAGATGGGCTTGGAAGATACGTATATTCAACGAGTTGTTGGATCGGCCTAGTGTGTGGATTTGGGCTAAATTGCCCGTGTATCTTGTATCATAGTAGGTTTCGTGTTTGTTTAGGTTCCGTTTATATTTAGGTAAAGATAGAGTTGTAGAGTTATTCCAAAAGTAGAGAGTCTCCGGACTATAAATATGTACCTAAGGTTATCGAAAAAGGAGGACAACCACGTTCACAACAAACACAATCTCTACATCGCCACCCCTTGTTTCTAGGGTTTCTTTCGGGTAAGTGCCATCTGCCTAGATCGCATCTTGCGATCTAGGCGATATCTATCGTTACTGGTTTTACTCTTTGAGCGTTGTTGATGGCGAGTAATACCATTATCATAGATTGTTTGAGGCTAGCATCGGTGCTTTTTCATTATTATTGTTGAAGTTATGCTACCTCTAGTTACCTCGCTACCTTTGCACTATTTCCCAAGTGCGAGGGTAGCATCTTGCTTGATCTTTATTTAGTCGATTCGATCTGTTATAGTTGTGCCTTGTTCACCAAAGTTTAGTTTAATATCTACGTAATCAGGCCTTACAAACGGGTTGGACGATCCAGTAGTACATAGGTACGTGGCTTATTCGTTCTAGAGAAGATTGTTCCGGTAATTGACTTTATGTTGGTTATTAGGCCTCCTCTAGGGTTAATATTCTTCATATTTTGTACGTACCAGGCTCAATCACGCGTAGGATGTTCCAGTTACGTGGTGAAAACATTAAACTGTCGTAGATCGATTTAACTTGTAGTGATCAAGCAAAACCCCATGTTATCGTACATCTAATGCAGAACCATGGGGCAATCGGCTCTAGGAGCCGATTTACTGAAACAGGAGCAGTCACGGCTCGAATTTTACGATACTTGTTTACCATGCAGAAATCAATCGAGCAATCCTTCACCTTCGATCAGGTATAGGTCGTGGCACGCTCGAACCAAGCCGTGACGTGTGCGGAGTTTTTGCGGCCGTCGCCGAGGGACCGAGCCCACCAGATCTGGAGCCTCCCGGCTCTTCGTGTTGCTCGTCGCTGCTCGCCGGTGGGTTTTGGCAGGCAACAGCTGTTTAGTCGCCCGGACCTTCTCTTCAAGATCTTCCAATTCCTTTTTCAAGAGTGCAAGCTCGGCGGTGCTGACAGAGGTGTCAGTTTTGGCATCCAGAGACGCCTTCTTCTCATTGAGCCGCTGACATTTGTCTGCAATATTGGCCTTCAGCGGGAGTTGGGCGTGGCATAGATTAATCCTCTCACGAGCCAACTTCACCCTTGACCCGTAGAAAGACAGAGTTACAACTGGCCAAAGCTTCACCTGCAATGCTACTGGGAGTTGGTCCTTGATTTCGGCAAGAACACTCTTCACCTCTTCAGAACCCTCGATCAACTTCTCGATCGGGGAGGACAGCAAGGCTTTGAGACGCTGGAATTGAGGTAGAACAGCCCTTGCTCGTGGTTCATCGTTGGCAACAGAGAGAGTTGGTTCGATGGATTCAGGGTCGAACGTCAGCAGGCCTGAGATATCACAACCCTGGCAGGCCGAGATGGCGTTAGTATGCGTCCAACATGGAAGGATGAGCCGAACAAAGCGAACGTACCTATCCTAAGATCAAGGGGATAGCAGATGACGAGACAATCGGCTTGTGTGTTGTTGCTGGGGGCTTGGCCAAAGTGGTAACCGTTTCATCTACACCTTCAGGGATTACTAGATCCAGCCTTGCAAAAGACATCGGCACTTCCCCGGCTTTCCCACTAGAAGTGTCAGTCGTCTGCATGGAAGGTGCTTAGCCGATGTAAATAGTGATGAATCGGCAGATAAAAAAAAGCAATGGGTAAGAGCATGGAGGGTGATGACTTTCGAAACCTCCTGGCTCGACGAAGAAGTTTGCAGTCCCTTGCGAGCCCTCTTGGGGCTCACAGCTGGCCTCGCCTCGACTGATGCTCGGGGGGCAGTAGGTTCAGGAACTGGCCTTTTCCTGGGAGCCGATGGTGGCAAATCTGGATGGCTCGGTGTGGTGGTCCTCTCAGAGTCTGTTGGGCCCGATTCTCCTCGATCGGATTGTGTGTCCCTGCTGGAGGTGTCTTTGATGGAAGCATGTAAGAAAAGGAGAGCTAGTAAGCACGAGCATGTTTGCAAGGATGAAAGAGATCAACCAAGGCATGGATCAACGTACATGCGAACTTTCTGGAGAAGGGCTCCGGCGCCTCAAAGTCTTCCTGGCAGCTACCTTCTTCACCACCGTTCTTGTTTTAGTTGGAACTCGAGAGGCGGCTGACCCAGAAGTTGCTTGGCTCTTGGAAGCCGATTGTGGTGATATCGGCTGGTTCTGCATCACAACCTTTTTCAGAGGTGGCGAGTTTTTGCAGAAAAGGACCACATGAGCTGGTGGGAAGAATTCGAAGGGGGAGCCATCACCGTGTGTAGGTTCAGGACCATCTTGTTGCTGCAAGGAGACAGAGCGGGTTATTAGAAGAATCATCTGTGAGCTGCATCAAGAAAATTTACAAGTAGTGGTACCTGTTCTACGGGAATATCATATTCAACATCGAGCTGTTCCAGCAACGGTCCCAGAGCTCTCCTGAAGGCATGAGTCTTCCACATCGACCACCAGTTCTCAAAACCATCGGTTGATGAAGCGAAGGTGAGGTTGTTAGGAATTGGGATGGTCAGAGCATCGAAGAAGGAATAACACCTTTGACTGGTGAGAGGATCGGGCAGGTCAGCTCTGCTCTCTATAAGATGGTGGAGAAAGAAATGGGGAGGTACTTGTCCAAGGCCAAATTGCCGAGCCACTACGACCGGCTGGTAGAATTCGTATCCAGGCTTGATTATTCTGTTGGATGTGCTCATGCCAACTGGAAGGAAGCAGGGACGGATCACAGTGGAAAATAGCTGTCGAGTGCTGGTGTCATCGGCAAAGTTGTCTAGCCTGAAGGAGATTGGATTTTCAAAATGTTCCGATTCTTCCATGTAAGGAAAGAAGATAGGATTGTCCAGGCCTTGGAAGAAAATGCTGAACCACTTGGATGCTTCCTGAGGGATCAGTTTACTACCTGGCAGTCTATACAGAGCTTGGCCGTAGCTGGTGCATCGGATCTGCTTCCCTTTGGCATCTGGAAAGGTGCAACTCGCCAAAAGGGGGAAGTTTGGGACATGGTTTTGAAAATACAGCTGAGCCCATAGCTGAATGAACCACCAAGGACCTCCTGTTTTGACTGCTATGCCGGAGAATAGTTTGACAGACATCAACTGGAGATATCGATAGACTTCTCCAAGGAACAGTTTGCCGATGCCAAGTTGAGTGCCTTTGGCAAGTTCGTAGGCCAAGGAGAGATAATTCTTGGTTGGAGCAAGGGAAGGGCCACAGAATATGAAATGTTCCAGCCAGAAGTTGAGGAAAGCCGTGTGTTCTTTCTCTGTGACAGGGCCTTTAGTTTTCATGTGGCTTTGAAGATAGGCACCCCAGTTCGTGCAGTCTGTTTTGGAAGAAAGCTTGTAGGGGACCTTTGTCAGCTTAAAAGCAGAGGGGCTGGGTGATGTAACGTCCAGACCAGTAATCATCACCACGTCTAACAAAGTTGGTGTCATGGGGCGATGACCGAACATGAAGCAGTTCAGAGCATCGGACCAGAAATAGCCGATGGTTTTTAGAAGATTTTCATGTTTCTCAAGGGGAGACAATGACAAATACAAGGCATCGGCTATTCCCGTGGTTTCCCATTGGGATTGGTAAGTTTTGGCTACCCTGCTGTACCAAGAGACCCAATGTTCAGGAGGATTAGGCCAGGCTTGCAAGCAGTCGGCCCAAGAATTCAAATCTAGGTTTTGGCTTATGAAGGGGATTTTGTTTGCCTCGCAAGAGATCAGATGGGCAGGACTAGATTCTGTACGGGGGCCAAGACAGAGAGAATTTGGGAGAGAAGGATGCGGCAGCAGAATGTCTGAAACCTAAAAATTTAACGGTGGAATAAAGCATTAATTCAGGTGTTTGCTATTAATTCTAGCACCGTGTTCGAATGCGAGGCAGCGTACCTTGAACCGAGACCGCTGTGTTGGTATTGGACGATTCCGCCATTTAGTTTGCCGGCGGAGATGGATCTAGGCGATTGGGGATCGAGGGTTCTTGTCGCTGTAAGCTCGATCTGTTCGGTGAGGCAATTGGAGATCTGGGTTGGCCTTTTTGAAGAGGGTCGCAGGCTACCGTTTGAAATTGGAAAGTGGCCGCTCAGATTTATCTAAATATGCGACCAAATTTGACCTTGTCAATGTTTGTGGGGAAAGTCGATGTGTTACCATCGGCTCTTTGGGCTTTGACTTGGTTGACCATATGAGCGTAGTATGGTGAAAGCCGATACATTACTATCGGCTTCTGGAACGTTGATCTATTTTGACTATCGGCAAAATCAAATTGGGAAAGTAATCTTTGTTGATTCAAAAGACGGTTATTTACAATGAAGCCGATTGCTTACAAATGGAAATCTACTACTAGTACTACTGCTACTAGTTCCTAATCTAGAAGCCGGTGTAGTCGCCGCTGTCTTCGTCGTCGTCGTATTCATCGTCACGCTGCTTCTGGCGTAGTCTTCGCCAACTGCTGAAGTTGTCGTGAGGCCTCCTCGTCCTCGTCGTAAATGCCGGTGTCCTCGCTGGACCCGGCGCGGAAGCGCTTCACCGGCGGGTATTCGTCGGAGGAGGTGTCCTCCTCCGCTTCCTCCTCCTCGTCGGAGGATTCGACGTCCTCGTCCCAGGACACGGCGTCGTCGGCGCTCTCCGCCTCTAGTTCCCCGTCGACAAGGAACTGGAGGCCCTCCTCGCCGTCGGTCAGGGACTCGTCGTCCTCTGACCAGGCGGCGAAGTCCCAGTCCCTCTCGTCCCACCATTGTGGGGTGAGAGCCTCGTACGCCGCCATTGGCGGGTGCTCCGGCGTCGGCTCCCGGTCGTTCATTGTGTTGGAGGATTGGGAGGAAAGGCCGGATGATTTGGAGGAAGAAGAGGAGGCCATGGCGGAGGAAGAGGGTTTTTTGGCGGAGGAAGAGGGTGTTTTGGCGGAGGAAGAGGGTTTTTTGGCTAATGGAAGAAGATGGGGGTGCAGGCTGCTCAGATGAATTTAAATAAGGGGAATAGTGGGAGGTGGTTCAATGCCATAGCGGTTTCCCAGAATGTGGTGCCAAAATTGTCAAATCATGCACTGCGGAGAAGTTGAGAAGACAGGGCGTCATGATGAGGGGGAGGCGTGACGATTCTGCTCTGCAACGCGTAACCCGATAAAAAAACAGAGTGGTTTTGGAATTATTATTGCCAAAACCAGGGGGGCATGTGTTATCGCCACATTTTGGCCAAAGGAGGATATGGGCCGTAATCAAGATGGGCTTGGAGGATACATATATGCAACGTATTGCTGGATCGGCCTTGTGCGTGGATTTGGGCTAAATTTCCCATGTATCTGTATATTATGGTAGGATACGTTTCGGTTTAAGTAAGAGATAGAGTTGTTAGGGTTATTCCAAAGATAGAAAGTCTCCGGACTATAAATATGTACCTAAGGTTATTGAGAAAGGAGGACGATCACGTTCACAACAAACACAATCTCGCATCGCCACCCCTTGTTTCTAGGGTTTCTTTCGGTAAGTGTCATGCTGCCTAGATCGCATCTTGCGGTCTAGGCGATCTATATCGTTATTTGGTGTTATTAAATCTTGAAGCCTTGTTGATGGCGAGTAATACTGTTATCATAGATTTGTTTGGGCTAGCATCGGTACCTTTTTGTTATGATTGCTTAGTTATGCTGCCTTTAGTTATCTCGCTGCCTTTGCACCTTTTTCGGGTGTAAGGGCAGCATCTTGCTTGATCTTTATTCAGGTGATTCGATCTGTTATAGTTATGCCCTGTTTTCCAAGGTTTAGTTTGATATCCACATAGTCAGGCCTTGCAAACGGGTTGAACGATCCAGTAGTATGTGAGGATATGGTTTGCCAATTCGAGAGGAGTTGTTCCGGGAATTGACTTTATGTCGGTTGTTAGGCCTTCTCTAGGGTTAGTTTGATATCATCTTTTGTATCTACCAGGATCAATTACGTGTAGGATGTTCCAATTATGTGGTGAAAACGTTAAACTGTCGTAGGTCGATTTAACTTGTATTGATGAAGTAAAACCCCATGTTATCGTAGATCTAATGCAGAACCATGGGATAATCGGCTCCAGGAGCCGATTCACGAAAACTGGGCCGGTCACGGCTCGAATTTTACGTATACTTGTTTGCCATGCAGGAAACTGATCGAAGCAATCCATCACCTTCCTGACCAGGTATAGGTCAGGTGGCACGCCCTTGCATCAGCCAGGACGTGTGTCGGAGTTTTGCGGGCCGTTGCCCGAGGGACCAGGGCCCACCAGCAGTTCTGGGAGCCTCCCGGCTCTTCGTGTTGCTCGTCGCTGCTCGCCGGTGGGTTTTGACAGGCAACAGCAACCCATAATTGTGATGTCATCTTTGTAACTGTTTGAGAACTTGTAATGAAAGTATGAGGTTTTGGAATTTGATTCACTCTTATTGTCCTTCCATCAGGTTGGCGTCTAGCAGATATATACCACTTGCAAGGCTTGGCACCACCATCATAACTTACGCATTTTGCATAGAACTTCTTTTTATCAGTCCACATAAACTCACGTTTGACTGCATATGTCCTGAAACACATCCTGAATTCATCCATGCTTGGAAACAATCTCCCAACTTCAATAACTGGGTCCTCTTTGTCATAAACTGTTACTAGCTCATCATCTACATGAACTGCAGCATTTTCCAACAACTCTAGATCTATATCTGCCTCTTCATCTCTTAAATGGTTGTCACCATCATTTGCAGCTTCATCCCTCTTCTTATCCTTGTCTCTGTCATCTATAGTAATGCCAAAAAGCTTTGCCATTTCAATGTCATCTATTGGTTCAATGACCAAATTAGTCCGTTCATGTATCTCAACTGAATTCCAGTCAACAGTTACAATCCTTTGTGCATTAGCATCTGCAGCATCCCCTTGTGCATTAGCATCCACTACAAGGAATCTGTCTATATATGACCCTCAATTTTCGTCACAGAATCGTCATAGTAGTCTGTTTATGACGATTCTATGACGATTTTGAGATCGTCGAAAGCTGGGCGTCGCAAATGAACTATAACGACGTTTTTGGTAAAATCGTCATAACCGTCTATGACGATATTGAATCGTCATAACGTCTATGATGATCCAATATCGCCATGGACCTTCTAGCCAGGCCAGCTCAGATCCTACGTGGAAAAATTGTGACGAAATGAAATCGTCTTAAATCAAAATCAGCCCAGTCCATTTTAGTTGCTTACTTGGGCTAAGCCCAATAATTCTGGCTTTTCTTTTTCTAGTCGTCGGCCTTTTATGGTGTGTCTCTCTCAGGCCTTAGCCTTTTTATGGCCTCTTTTCTATTTTGGACCTCGCCTTTTTACGATACATTTCTGTTTGGGATAGGCCCGCTTTTCGATTTTTCATACAAGACTTGTCCGGTTTATTTTTCATGGTTTGTTAATAATTTAACAACAAATAATTTAATCAGAACTGAGTACATCAATTATTTTTGATAATCAAGAATAAAACGATATTTTCATTGTTTAAATCATAGATACTGATACACAAAATGATAATCCAGGTTTGAAAATACAACAAAAAATGGATATGCATAACTCTATTACAATATTTCCGATGTTCAAATGGCAGATACTGATATACAAAATAATAATCCAGGTATAAAAATACAACAAAAATTGAACCTTCCATCATAATACAAGGCTGCAACAGAATGTAAAACCACTACGGGACCATATCCCTTGAACAAGTAACATCCATCGACGGTCAGAGCACGAGGAAACAAAGCATATAATTCCAGCCAACCAAACTCGACTCCAAAGCTAGATGCCCCTTGTTATTGCATTATCAGGACCTCTCCCCTACACAAACAACACATCAAGTTGATAACTGCTTATGGTATATCAAATAACACAGCATGCATGCTTCCAAAAAAATTATATCAGACCATAACTATCAAATAGAACTTTACCATGGTATGAAACAATATGTATCTATCCTGCAAGAACAACATTCAAAACAGAAATGCACCTGTATAGCCTATGAGCAGCTAACAGCTAATAGTCCTAATTTAGGTATCATATCAGAAAATGATACATACATGAATTCAACTCAAATTTATAATGCATGGATACACCTATTAATTTAGCATATGATCCATAACACGATGTATATTCAATTCCAGTTTTACACTGAGATTATTGTCACACGCATCAGAGCCTAAATACAAAGGAACATGTACAGCAGTGGCCTATCAACCAAGTAACAAGGGACACAAAGAGGTTAAATCAAGGACTTATCTAATCCAGAGAAGGAAGCGCCTCTACAGTTGCAGCGCGGTGAACTCGACGATATGAACGCGGTGCCATGGCTAGGTTTGGTGCGCCGTAGCATGAAATGTAGCACACAGGTAACTCCCCTGGTTCAGCAAGGCACATCACCACACATTTGTGTCTGGGAATAAATAATAACTTGTAAGCAAGAGAATTTAATCAAAATGTTTGGTAAATATACAATAAGTCATTTCCCAAAGCTCTAAAAAATGGAACTATCGTGTGGTCAGAGAGGTTATAAGGCAAATTTTGTCTACAAAAATCAGTGGTGTGAATTCTCAGATGTACATTTCTGATTCTTGTGAAGATATCAACATGACTATGTACATCAACAGCATGCTTCGTTCAGCAACAGCATGCTTCATACTAGTTGAGTGTGCAGGGACAGGAACATTTTCTGAGCTTGGTGATTCAATCTATCTTGGAAGAAAGGCAGCAACAGCTATGGCTCCTATAACTTAGCTCTTGCTATTTCAGGAGCCTAAGTTAGTTAATATCAAAACTCATCCAGTGGCTCTCCTCTGCTTTGTACTGGTTGTAGCAGCAACTGCTACAGAGTTTTCATCCAGTGTCTGAATGTATTCCCAATGTCGGACTGAACTTAACAATTCAGTGAACTGAATAAGTTAAACAAAATAACAACTTTGGAAAATCGAAATAGCAGCATCGACTGCTTGCAAAATCTGCAACGAGTTTACATAAGTTCAAGAAAATAGCTTCAGGTTACCTGATTAGAATGTATCTTTTCCTGTGGAGGGTTCTGCACTAGGCATATTCAGGGGATCTTCCATATTCAGTAGTTTAGTGAACTCTGCAATGTGCTCGTATCCATTGGAGATTGACAGCAATTTTGATGTAATCTCCTGCTCGCTCGGCACATGTCGCCTGTTGTTTATAAAAGAAAACGCTAAGTGAGTATAAGTAGGTGTGTCAAAATTGTAAATGTCGCGGGGATTGCTCAGTTGGGAGAGGACATGAAGCTATCGTGTGGTCAGAGAGGTTATAAAAATTTAATATGGGCACAATAGAGACTATTGAGACATGCATCAGGATATACACAGATACACAATAAGTATTGATACATGCATCAGGATATATACTAGTACTTCAACTGCAATGAGATATGTTAGTCGAATCACCACTTCAACAACGACAAATATGTATTGGAGTAAACCATTTGGCAAACAAATTCTACTATTATTCCCCAAGTAGACACAGTAGTAGCATCACTAAGTTCTATTGTTTCTATTTCAGCAGCAGCACCACCGAGTATGGGACTGGAGTACCTTACCACTTAGCATGTCGATGTAGAAGTCGCCAATCTTGCCGCTGGAGAGGTGAACGAGGTGAAGGAGGAGGTGACCTTGAGAAAACTGGTATTCACTTCGTCCTCCATGATCTGCTCTTGTCCGCTGAACAGCAGGCTACCGGAGACCTCGGCCGCTGCCACATCCTCCCAGTCCATCGTCCGGTACTCGCCCCTCCTTGCTCCTCCATTAGGATTCCAACCTGAAAAAACACAAGAGATGACATGACACATACAAGTCAAGTACTCAGTGGAGTAGACAAGTTTCAGAGTAGTGCGAGTAGACTGATTGGGTATCAAAAGCATTGAGAAAGTTCATTTTTCAACACTAATATTCATTTTCTCATATCATTTGATTGCACACAAAGATTAACTGCAGTAAAAATCCGGCAATTACATTTCCTTCTACTAGTAGTCTATCACTTCCTAGCAGTTTGGACAAAAACACATCCTGTGCAAAAACGATACATAGCAACCACAAGGGACAGAAAATGTTGAGATCTATAATGGCAGGACGCATACGAAGGTAGTGTAGGAGCGATGATACAACGAGGGTGTTACATACGACCTTACGCGTTGGATGGACGCAGATGAAGGTAGTCCAGGAGCTCCTCCTCGTACACCTTGACCTCTAACTCCTCCTCTGCTGTCGATGTCATCGCAGCTCACAGTCACATCTAGGGGAGCCTGCAGAGATAGACAGAGGGGGATTGTTAGAGAGAATGCTAGCAAGAGAGGGAGTGGGATGGAAAGAGAGAGAAGGGGTCGGACGAATAGTGATTGAGGGACGCGGGGCAGTATACCTTGATGTAGACGCTCTCGCGGACCACCTCCCAATCACCGAGCACCTTCTCACCGGTGTGTACCGCAGTCGGATCAACATGAAGCTCGCCGCCGTTGACCCGGCCAGGGTCCTTGACGCCACACCTCTCCCTGTCCCCATTGGCATGCCGTCTGAAACCCTAGAAGATGGATTTGGGTGCGACGCGACGTCGACAACGCAGGGAGAGGTGGAGATGGATTTGGGTGCGACGCCGGCATCGACAGCGCTGACGGTAGGGAGGACGAGCACAAGATAGGGGAATCGAGAGGGCACAAGGTAGGGCAAGGAAGGGAGCGGCGGGAGGGCACTCGATGCGATCTAGATTTTTGTTTGACAGATGGAGTGGTGTGCTTCTTCGGGTGACCTACCAGGCATTGGATCGACGCTGAACGGTCCAGATCAGGCAGATGAGGCTGATCCGTGGGAGACATCTTTCCTCTGTTTTGATTGGTTGGTTCATAAAACGCCTCATTTTTTGTACTTGGAAAATAGAAAATGTCTTTTTTCAACAAAAATGAAAATTTCCTGGGATAAAATTGTTCGGCATTCTAAAATGCAGATGTGAGCACAATTTTTTCATGTAATCTTGAAAAGGTATTCTCAAAAAACCCATTTTCTATTTTCCGAACGCAAAAAACGGGGCGTTTTGTGAAGCAACCACCAAATGGCAGTTTTAGAATGGTATCGCCACATTTTGTAGAAATATTAGACCACCTTACAGGGACAATGTCCCAACCGGGGTATCTCAAACCATTCACAAAATGACCTATCATGTTCGAGGTTTCGTGGCTTTCGGGTCAAATGACCAATGTTATGGCTAGAATTATGGCATAGTTTGTGATAATGTGCCCATATGGTGCACACATGTATCATGGCATGGAGAACAATGTTGTAGGAGAAAGTTTTCCTTTTCGACGCACGGAATATCCATTTTCCATTTTCCGAGCGCCCAAAAATGGGGTGTTTTGTGAAGCAACCACCAAACGACAGTTTTAGAATGGTACCACCACATTTTGTAAAAATATTGGACCACCTTACATGGACAATGTCCCAACCGGGGTATCTCAAACCTTTCCGTTCACCCCTGGCGAAAAAGAAAAAATCCTACCGAATCGGCAGGAAGTGGGTCCGGTTTGAACTACAGGTACATGATCCGATGCTCATGATTTTTGGCAAAAATTATTTTTAGACTCACAATATGCTATTTCTTTAGAGATCCAATGCAAGTTCAGCGAGGCTCAGCCCCGAACTAAGAACCTTCGTGTCCGCGGTTTTGACCATAGTTTGAAACGGGCATAAAAAAATAAAAAACGGTCCGATCAACGCAAATCCTTCGCGTGGTGTCTTATTATGTGACATAATTGCAAGTAAAAATACCAAACTTGGTAAATTGAGTATGTCTCAAAAAACCATTCACAAAATGACCTATCATGTTCGAGGTTTCGTGGCTTTCGGGTCAAATGACCAATGTTATGGCTAGAATCAGGGCATAGTTTGTGATAATGTGCCCATATTGTGCACACATATGTATCATGGCATGGAGAACAATGTTGCAGGAGAAAGTTTTCCTTTTCGACGCACGAAAAATCCATTTTCCATTTTCCGAGCGCCTAAAAATGGGGTGTTTTGTGAAGCAACCACCAAACGACAGTTTTAGAATGGTACCACCACATTTTGTAAAAATATTAGACCACCTTACATGGACAATGTCCCAACCGGGGTATCTCAAACCTTTCCGTTCACCCCTGGCGAAAAAGACAAATTCCTACCGAATCGGTAGGAAGTGGGTCCGGTTTGAACTACAGGTACATGTTCCGATGCTCATGATTTTTGGCAAAAATTATTTTTAGACTCACAATATGCTATTTCTTTAGAGATCCAATGCATTTTGAGACAAATTTTTTCTTTTCGTCGCACAAAAAAAGCATTTTCCATTTCTCGAGTACATAAAACGGGGCATATTGTGAAGCAACCACCAAATGAAATCCACTATTTTAAAATAAATAAATATTCATAATTAACACCCTAAGAGGATCTACTGATTTTTATAAAAATTTAGAGCCAAAAATCAATTATTTTGGATTTTTATTGAAAAAGATACAAAATAATTAACAAAATAGGAAAAAGAAAAAAACTTTCTGAATAGACCAACACATCGGCCTAGGACTAAAACCGGACCACCAACTAAAAGAAAATGCGAGCCCAACAAACCACAAGCCCATCAGTCATATAAGGAAAAGATAAAAAAATAGGTGGAGAAAAACAGGAGGCCTCGTGTCTCCTTGGCCCAGGCCCAACAAAGAAAACGTTGTTTAAAAAGGGCGAGCTTCATTCCTTGACACAAACTGACTAGTGGCCTAGTGGTTAACCACCATCGGACCTAGCTGGGCGTTGCGGGTTCGAACCCCCGTTCCACCCCTTTTTGCTCTATTAATTGACAATGCTCAACTGAACATGGCCATATTCATAAATTTGTAGCGTGGGATGAAAGCACAAATGCCATCGTGGCTCAGTGGTTCTAGTCCTCCTTAGTGGGATAGAGAAATTGGTTGCGGGTTCGAACCCCGCACCTCCTTTTTTTCCTGCTTAATTGGCAACGCTCTAAAGCAGACACGTGGATTGACACATAAAAATGACACGTAGGCGTAAATGATGAGGTGGCAGACAACTCATGTCAATTTATGCTAATTTGGACAATATGACGATTTAAAATCGTCATAGTGAGCTACAAGTAACACCATAGGCTGCTTCCATCAAATTATGACGATTTCATCTAAAGTAACTATGACGATTTTTGGCAGAATCGTCGTAATTTTTCAGGGTATAGGCCCTCTTGAACTGCTTACGACCATCTCATGCAAAATCGTCATAACTCTATGACAATTTTGTTCACGGTCACTATTAAAAGGTCATAGAATAACACATTCCTTATAGTGATCATCCTCCATTGTTAACACTTCCAACTCAGTAAGTATATGCATTACTTGCCTTTGTGCAGCCCAATCATCCTCGACCATCTGAGCAGCCAGCTTTGAGGCCACATATCCAACCCTCGAATCAGGTTTCAGATCAATGAGCTCTGCTAAAAACAGAACAGTTTTGCTTGTCCAACCGTTTCGCTCATAGATTTCATCAACTATATGTTCCCCTGTCTCAACCCTAACATAGTCACATTTGCAATCATCAAATCGTAACAAAGAAACTTCTTGCTCTGGCCCCCAAACCACACTATCCCCAATTTTTTCCACCATTTTCCTCACCGCCTCCTCTCCCATGTTTATTAGCTCTTGGGGATCAACATGTTCTAATTCCACCTCCCATTTAACAACTGTGTCTCTCTCAATGAGTTGCGTGCTGCCATCAACTAAAACAGCCCCAGAGGGAAAGAAATTGATGCGAAATTTGAAGGTTTGGCGCGCAACATCGTCTCCCCTGTTTTTGGCGGGCACTGTGAGCTAGCGGAAGCGAACAAAGAGCTCAACCTTAGAGAAATTAAGTGCAGAGATACGGGATATATGTTGGGAATATGCCCTAGAGGCAATCATGTATGATGATATTTCCCATTGTATTCATAAAGTTAATAAGTAGTCCTTGTATAAACATCTGATGTGTATCATTGAATATGTGATTCAGTTGTGGAACTATGCATTCATGTTGTTTGTACTAAATATCCTTGGTCATTGAGGTTGTGCTGGACACACAACTTAGACCAATGTGAAAGTTGGCTTGATGACTCGGTTCCACTTGTCATGGGCATGGAGATGCTATTCCAACTTACACAGACTAGGCTAAAGAGTTTAGCGAGTCGGATTGACCCATATTGAGGTACAACGAACTAAGATGTCATTTGTATATCTCAATCAATGTAATCCTTAGACCTGAGGTTGTTGCATAGTCCGAGTTGAGGATCACCGACTTAGGTTCTGTCAAACGCTGATCCGTAACTGGGCAGTTATAAAGGCAGAGTTCGGGTCGACTGAGAATCAAGCTGCGTGATGTGAATAACCAAGATGGGATTTTGCCCCTCCACTCGGAGAGATATTCTCTGGGCCCTCTCGTGAGATATGATTCGGAAAGCATGGCCATGCACGACTCGGTTAAGTGTTAACCGAGGCGATCGACTAAGAGTTAGTCGGGTGAATCACTTATCTCGGATCGAGAAGAGAGTTAGACTATTTAAGGGATGACATATATTCGCCTATAGTCTGACAAGGTATATCGTGAGGCAAAAGGGACTCAGACGTAAGTCGCATTGGAAAGGCAAGTCGTCATGACTCTTTGGTACTTGGGAGTCGACGCTCGCTAGGAGCCGATGTTGATTGATCGATTGTGAGTAGGACTCAAATCGTGTCCAAGTAACCATGAGCTCTGGGTCACACACTTAAGAGCGGGAGCATGTTTGGATTGATTCGAACATATAATCTGGTTGGGTTGGACCTAAACCAGATTAGGACGAGTTAGTGAGTTGGACTCACGGTGACTAGTTTTATATGGGCTTTAGTGAATGGGTCGCGAAGCAGAGCCCACGCTCACTCCTATATATAGTGGAGCACAAGAACCCGTAAAGTTTAATCGTTGTTCGGTTAGGTTATTCCATGTGTTGGAAACCCTAGCTCCACAGCAGTCCAGCCGCCGAACGAACCTAGCGATTCACGGCGCTCCTCCTGTAATGCGGTGGATACCAGCAGAGGTGCTGTGCGATCAGCACCAGGACGATCGGATCGTGAGGACTGCACTGCATCAACTGATGCGCTTCATCAGTAATCCGCAACCGCGCGTCTAGTGGTAAACCTCGTGGCCTTCTACCTCAGCTAGATCTTGGGATCACCACGTTAGAGGAAAATTTTATTTTATCTCCGCGTGGCCCAATAATATACCGATTAGAAGTCCCCTCTCCATGCTCCATATCGTTCCCCTCGCCCCGTTCAGCACACCCTCGCCTCCACAATATAGCATTAATGGACACGCTCAGATCTCGAATTGACAAGAATGGGAGAGGAAATAGCTTTCAAATGGCACTCACCACCTTCGCCGTCGAATGAAAGTGTCGTCGCCTAAATTAATTGCCTTGCCGCCGCCGGCGCCGAGAACGACGGATGAGGTCCGCCGCCGCTGTCGGGAAAGCTACAGTCAGTGTGACGCGCGCTCTCGGTCGGAAGCGGTTGGTTTGACTGGCTGTCCCAACCGACCGGTTTGGCTTAACCCTAATCTTGGAACAAAGTTAAATGTGTCCTTAACGACCGTTTTATGGCCCGTGTGGCCCTGGGATATTAGCTGCCTCACAACCGTCGCATGCGAGCTATTCTTTTCAATGATGTCGTGTTCCTTCCAATTCCGCGTAAAGACGTCGCATAGGAGCTATAAGCTCATTGGATACCATTAGGACTAGAAAAATGAAAAACTACAACAAGATCTAATAAATAAGAGCATTTTGTTGTGAAAAATTCTCTACACAACATAGATCCAAATATCGTACCAAAGATTGCACTACTTATACATATAGTGCACGCCAATGAAGTTGCCAAGATTTAGTGTGATCTACAACACCGACATACATCTATATCAACATATACACAAAGCCATATTTGAAGAACTAAACCTACACATACTACACACAAAAAAGTTTGAAGAACTAAACCTACACATTCTAAACAATAACAACAGTAGAACATTCAAAACATTCTATAAGGCCATGAAACCTTAAATCTATCACTACATCATGCATATCATTCACTACCAACAGAAAAATCAACCACACGGCCAAATAACTACACCATTATTTACTCATATCTACCACATGCTAAAATATCTAGCTACTGCTTCAAGGGTTTGCTACCACTACTCACTGCCATCGAAGGAGGTTAGAGAATAGCAGGAAGACCGAGTGTCACTGTAGTCCAACATGTACGCAGACGCAGGTAGATGGCGCCGCTGTAGTCCTCGAGTGTCACTCACTACGGGAACAAGCTACGATGCTGACGGTTATAACCGTCAGCGTAGCACGGAAAACCGTCAGCACATGACAACGCCGACGGTGACCGCTTACGAGCCGTCACAAGATATCTCGCGTCGACAGACTACATGCCGTCGGCGTAGCATCGACCGGCCAGTAGCATCTTGTGCCGACAAGATATGCCGTCGGCGCCACATGACCGTCGGCGCACGGGTTAACGGAACTTAGATGACGGTGTAGATGACCACGTGTAGGAAGACCAGGCGTGGGAGTACCTGTAGTTATAGTGCCGACGGTATTACCGTCGGCGTTACAACTTTAGTGCCCACCAGTAGTTATAGTGCCGACGGTACCGTCGGCGTTTAACCGATTCACCTCGGTTGTAGTTATACTACCCACAAGATACCGGCGTTCTTGTTGTTGTGTCCAGGTATAGTTATACTACCGACGGTATTACCGTCGGCGTTGCTGCTGTTGTGTTCAGGTGGCCATTACAGGGCCGACGGTATAACCGTCGGCGTTGATGTCCAGGTCGTGCTAGCCGTTATAGGGCTGACTGTATAACCGTCGGCGTTGATGTCCCTGTATTTTTTTCACAGCTTATTTATACAAAAAAATGCCCACAGGCAAGCACATGAATATATATATATATATAAATTGACTGTAAACCATGCAAAAGAATTCAAGATTATCAAATCTTCGTAGATACATAGTCATACACACACTCATCGTTCCAAGTTCATTGCACATAGTCATCACTACAAGTTCATTACACATAGTCATCACTACAATGTCATTCATTGCACATTGTCTTGGAGAGCATAATCACTACATGTTCAATACACATAGTCATGGGATACATAGCAACCGGTCTTCAACGGACTTCGAGCACTGGATCATAGACTTCAAGATCACTACAAAACGAAAGAACATGCTCATTTATAATGGAAAATTGTCTAAGTCAAAGTTCATGCATGAGAAGTTGATAAAAAGTTAAAAGTTTTTGTATAGCAAATTGTCTAAGTCAAAATTTATGCATGGTAAATTGTGTAAGTGTTGCTTGCAACTAACCGGCATCGGCGAGCGTCGGCGCGAGTAACAGTCCTCGTCAGGAGACGGTCCAGCAGAATGACCAGGACTAGGACCACCAAAGTGAAGTGGAGTTGTCCTAGGCGACTCGCCAGGCGAGGCAGTAGCACGGCCAAAGGGTGTCTCTGAATGAGCAGATCCCTACATATGTTTGAGCGCAATAGTATCTAGTAACTTAGTAGTTCTTTTGTGACAAGTAACTAATAACCTTGTAGTTATGTGAAGTACTAACCGGAGTCCCCGTGGCTAGACGTGCAAGGAATTCGGCCTCTGACGGCAACACTGGCATCGGTGGTTTTGGTGGAGGTTCGACAAAAGGGGGCATTGGAGTACCATTCGTCTGAGCCATATACCACGCCTGCAAGTGAGATTATATGTCACGCATGGACAAGGAAAATACACCATAAGAACCGCTTGCAAGTAGCTAAATGGGAAAAAAATAACCTTATGTGCCGCTTGAATGTGATCCTCGCGGGCATCAATTGCAGCATACCATTCCTTCATCTTTTGGTGAAACTCCTGGCAAACCTCCCTGTAGGCATCCTCATAGCGGGGCTACAATTTGACATAATGAATCTCATAACCATACACATGCATGATCAAAAGTCTAAATTCGGATAAAAATGAGAAAAAAACTTACTGACGCGTGCACGAGGTGGGATAGAAGCAGTGGCGCCGGTGGTAGCTTTGACCCGTGTGAGAGTGGTCGTAGAGGGCACCACGGCATTAAGAATCTTTAAGCGGCCATGTGGCTTGCCGCCCCCAGCGAGGAGCAATGCTGTCTCATCGATCGGCTGCTGAAGGGGCTGAGAATCCGGCCCATACAACTCTTCGAACCTGCTCGAGTATACCGCATTAAGAATCTTTATGCCAATGAATAAGCATAGTAGCAATCCATAAGCATGGTAGATATTAGTACATATGGTGGAAATAAATAACCTGTTCGAGTAGTCGCTCACATTCTCAGTGGTGGAGCCGTAGTAAGGATCCTCATTGGGTTTGGGATCCTTCTTCTTACGAGCCTGCTGCCACACTTCAACGTCAGGAATGTCAACACCGTCATTAGCAGCCACCTATAGTGCATAAAACAAATGTTATGCATTATAAAAGTAACATGTCGTGTAATAGAAGGAGGTTATTTCATATATATACCTTGTAGTCCTTGAAGCGGTTGAAGTCCCTGTTTCCTTGAACATGTGTTCCCTCATGGCCGCGATTTTTCTTATTCTGCTCGCTCTTGGCGAAGAATTCCGGATCACTCGTCCACATGTCCACCAACCTCTCCCAACCATCCTTCTTTCCATAGCACCACTTTGGAACAGTCTAAGAAATGAAAACATCTCAAATCAAGAACAGAAAATGCAATTTAGGATGGACATAGAATAAAAAGACAATTTACTCACCGCCAAGAGATCTTCCACCTTGACCTTGTCTCCGAGCTTCTCGGCAACAATGTGGCTCTTCAGTTTCCTCTTGCCTTGTTCGGCGTAGTAGTGCGAGATTGCAATATTTTTAGCATCGTAAATCATCTGGCGCACCTGCTTCCTCGCCATAATCTCGAAGACCTCGTTCGCCTTCTCCTCATGCTCAGGATCCACTCTATAATATGCCTACAATCATGCATCAAACATGGTGAGAATCATAAGTTAGCGCGGAAAGATGAGTGTACAAGTCACTTGAAGGCATAAATCAGATGTCAACAAAGAATGACTTACCCAAAACTTGTTGTGCACAACTTGTGCATGGTTGGGCACAAAAGTCACACCATCATCATCGGTCATGGTGCCCCCGGACTTAGCGGCCTCATAGTCCTCCCATTTGAGGGCTAACTTCTTTTCCTCAAGTCCTGACTTGTAGAGACCTGGCCAATACTTCTTCAACAAACACGTAAGAATGCCAGCTGGAAGACGGCGTCTCTGGGTCGACTGATCAACAAACTTAAAATTCCTGCACATGAATCAAAATATTAGTATGCGCTAAAATAGTACTAGCAACCTCCGTATATGATCAACAGATAGACACTTACTCTTTGGTAGGCACAATGAGGAATTTCCCCGCATCAGTTTTTGGTGGATTCGGGACCTTATTTGGGCCTCGAACCCACAACCTAGCCGCCCTCTCTGTCTCGTTCTCCTGCTGCTCAAAAGAGGGTATCTCATCCTCGTCCTCCTCCTGCTGCTACAAATTAAAATACAAATTAATGTAACTGAATGAAACAAAGTGGGTGGAATATAGGAGAAAAGAGCATACCTCCTCCTCATCCTCGTCCTGCTGATGGAGCTCCTCGTCCCGCTCCTCCTCGTCCTGCTCCTCCTGCTCCTCCTCCTGCTGGAACTCCTCATCCTGCGAAGCTGCGGTGCCACTAGCGGAGGGTACCTAAGGATAGTAGTAATTAGAGAAGATACCTAAGGATAATAGTAGTGATAACAGTTAGTGGGCATGATAGCAATAAGTATACCTCACTAAAGGAGGGAACCGAAGTCCGCCGACATCGTCCAACCCTATGTGAAGGTGCAACCTCTGCCAGTAATCTAGTCCTCCTGGGTCGGTCCTCAACTGTGGGCCCCCGGTGTCGTCCTCCTCCTCGTCCTTGTCCTCCTCCTCCTGCTCCTCCTCGTCCTCCTCGCGCTCCTCCTGCTACTCCTCGTCCTCCTCCTGCTCCTGCTCCTCCTCGTCCTCGTCCTCGTCCTGCTGCGTCTCCTCGTCCTCCTCCTGCTCCTCCTCCTCCTCCTCCTCCTGCTCCTCCTCCTACTCCTCGCCCTCCTCCTACTCCTCCTTCTCCTTCATCATCAACGAAGCGACTAGGAACTCTTCTACTCCGAACCATCCTACTAAGCATGTTTTTTGTTGAGTTCTTGCTCATGGTTCAATCGCCTGCATTCAGAACGAGTAAACAATTAGTAATGAGCAAGTAATAAGTATGATGGCAATAAAATTAATAGGCATGATAGCAATAATCATGGTGGCAATAAAATAAATAATCATGGTGAAAATAGAATACATAAAGACCCTCACCGCGAATCATCACTCCTCGTACTCACTATCACTATCACGTGAGAAGTAAGGTAGGCCCTCAAACGGTGGAGGCTCATCTTCATCATCATCATCGAGATGTAGCTTGTCAAGCATATCTATGTCCTTTATATTCATAACTGGCTCACCACGAATTGGTATTTCATCCTCAAGGTCCTCAAGACCACCCATAAGTACATCAAAGTCAGTGCCATCCTCTTCCTCTTGGTAGAAATCTCCCTCGTATGTGATGGGGTTTATGTTGTTGTAATCGTCCTCGTTTGGCATGGGTAGCTTACCATGTGGTGATACCTTGAACACAACTTCCTAGCCCTGTAGTTCCTCTTTCTGGCATGGGTAAGACAAATAATAAACTTGCGTCGCCTGGTGAGCCACAACAAATACATCGGACCCACGATAGGTGGTTGAAGGCCTAACTTCCACTAAACCGATGGAAGGGGTAGTTCTTAGTCCCTCGAATGGGTCAAACCAATGGCATCCTGAACACAACAAGACGAGATGATGAGGCCCTTTATCGAATGTCACCGTGATCGTTTTGTAACCTTCCATAGTAGTCAACATTATCTTGACCTCCGGTGAACACTCCGATTTACTTGTTTTGCATTTGGTCGGTTGTTCTGGTGCTTCTCCGTATGGAAGCGATACCCATTCACATCATACTTTTCATACCTATCCACCGTATGGTCGAAACCCTGGGAAACCCATCTCAATTCATCCATCATCTCTGTGTTGGGATCATTTCCCTACAAATTCAATTGAACATGTTGGGTGCATTAGTTTCTTGTAATAGAAACTACAAATGTTAAACAAGGTAAGAGGGATAAGTTAGAAATTACTTTTTCCATGAACCAAGCCACGAAATTTTTCCTTCCGGGGGCACCCTTTCTTAGAAGAGTATCATACTCTTCTTCACTAGGATCCCACATTTCATGCCACTCTTCTTCCAGAAATTGACTAAAAGACAAAAACACGTATTAGACATGAACCGACATAGTAGTTACAATATAATGTGCTCACCATTTTACCTCATGAAAGGCACCTCTACTTCCTTAATGTTCATCAACACATAGAGCATGATGTCCTCCCACTCTTGCATTGTCATGGTATACCTATTTTTACCACCAGACTTGCCACCTTGCCCTTGGAAGAGGAGGAGCTTGGGTTCATAGCTGGGCTCGTCGACATTGTACCGAGAGAGCTTATTATACAGAGTGGGAACATCGTCGGGATAGTACGTTGTCGTGATAGCTGAGACCTCCTCGATGATATATGCCTCGGCTATGCATGCTTCAACCGCATTTTTGTTTCCACATTTCAGTCGAATATGCTTAAATTCTCTCTCAATACAAAACTGCCAACGGAACTGGACCGGTCCACCCATGACTGCCTCATAAGATAGATGCAAAATGAGATGTACCATCGGAGTAAAGAATCCTGGCGGAAAGATAATCTCTAACTTGCATATTAGCTCTGGCACTTTTTCACCCAATCGTTTCATCATGTCCTCACATATTTCTTTAGCACAAAGCATGCGGAAGAAATGGCTCAACTCCGCCAGCGGCCGCCATACACGCTCGGGGAGATAGCCTCGAAGCATCACCGGCATTAGTCGCTCAATCCATATGTGATAGTCATGACTCTTAAGCCCGTTGACTCTCATTGTTGAAAGATTGACTCCGTTACTGATATTCGAACAATAACCATCTGGGAACCTCATGAGGTATTTGAGCCAACTGAATGCCTCCTTCTTTTGAGGAGTTATAAGGCAAAAGTCAAGATCCGCTTGACCCAATTTCTTCGATTTCCTGGGGAGGTCGCATGTTTAGGTTATTTCTATCACATAGCCTCTCTTGATCGACTCTAGCCTTGACATTATCCTTTGTCTTCTCAGGAATGTTTAGGACTGTGTGAAAGAGAGACTCTGCAACATTCTTTTCGGTATGCATCACATCGATGTTATGAGGAAGTTTGAGGTCCTTGTAATAGGGGAGTTGTGTTAAGCCTGCAACGTGAGTCCAATTGTGCGTCTCACCATATCCCACAAAACCTTTGCCATTGGGCTTAGGCTTTAGAGCACGTAGCTCGGCATCAACTGTTGCACCGTCAAACGTTGGTATCTTGTTTACTTCATTGACAACCTTGCCCTTCGTGAAGTGTTTTTTGTCCGCTCTGAATCGATGCCCTCTATGGAGGTGCGGTCGATGCTTGTCAAATGCGACATACTTACCACCCTTCTTCAGCCATATGAACTTAAGAGCATGCCTGCACACTGGGCATGGCATCTTCCCGGCGGTACAATGTCCGCAGAATAGGGCGTAACCGGGTAGGTCATGCATGGAATAGTGGAACCAAACTTTCATGAGGAAGTTTTTCTTTGATGCTCGATCGTATGTCCATGTCCCATGTTCCCAAGAACGGTGCAAATCATCGACAAGCGGCTGCATGTACACACTCAAATTCTTCCCCGGGTATTCAGGCCCAGGAATGATCAGCGATAGGAAAATATTCTTCCGTTGCATTAGGACGCCAGAGGGAGATTGAGCGGAATAACAAAAAGGCCAGCAGTGCATTTATCTAGCCGACATACCAAATGGATTGAATCCATCGGTTGCTATCGCAATTCTAACATTCTGAGCCTCTTTTGCTAATTCAGGGTATACATTGTCGAAATGCTTCCATGATCCACCATCAGCTGGATGTTTCATCTTCTGTTTGCCATCAAAAAGATCAGGGTATCTCTTCCCATGCTTGTGCCACCTCATCTGCCTAGCAGACTCCTCACTCATGTAAAGGCGCTGGATTCTTTTTATGAATGGGAGATACCGAAGAATCTTTACGGCGACTTCTGTCTGCTTCATCTGACCATCAGCACCCCTCACCTCAAGGTACCTAGAGGCCCCGCACTTGCTACAGTGAGTGTGTTCCGCAAACTCATTCCGGAACAAAAGGCAGCCCTTAGGACAACAATGTATCTTCTCATAATCCATGCAGAGCGCCCTCATGATTTTCTTCGACTCATACATGTTTGGGGCGAGCATGTCCTTCAGGGAGCATGTTACCAAATGTTTTCAAATTATCTTCAAAGCTTGATCGGTTCCAGCCGTGTTTGGCTTTATTGGCTAGTAGTTGGGAGATGGCATCCAGCTGAGAGATAGTTGCACCCGGGTAAAGAGGTTTCTTTGCCGCGGCCATCATATCAAGGAAGGCCTTCGCGGTTGGCTCCGGTTCATCCGGTTCCTCATGTTCCTCTAGATCCTCCTCTAGAGGTGGCGAATGTGCCATCTCTGCATACTCGAGATCATCAAGCATGTTTCCAATACCATCGTCCACATTGCCATCGATGCGCTGTCGCATCACCTCCTCTCTAGCACGGTCACGCTCGCCAAAGTTTATCATCATGGTAAAGTCAGGCATATAGCCATACTTCCAAAGGTGTCTAGTCATGCCAAAGAGATCCTCGCGGTGATTCATCTTGCACCGAGCACAAGGGCAAAGTGGACGAACTGAATTAGAACCACGGGTTGCATCCGCCACGAAATAATTGGTTTTCCGTTCCCACTCAGCTGTTCTTTCAGTCGCACTGATACGGCCACTATACATCCATTCATTATCAGCCATCTTCCGCTTCATTGGGAGCCACAATATAATTACAACATTCATATTAATTAACCGCATCAAATTAAATACACAATTTTTTACATTTTTATAACAGGTTGAAGACAAACGCAATGCATACACCTAACATGTCTAATAGGAAAAGAGGGTCCTAATCCCACCCGAGGATGTGTAGATTGGATACATTCTCCACACTCTACCCCGATCCGACACAGAATTTCGGCAGCACCTCCCCGCTGTTCTCCCGATACACGTCTCGGCAAAAAATACCGAAAGAAATGTGCATCCGGAGAACAACGGGGAGGCACCACTAAAATTCTGTCTCGGAACGGAGTAGAGCGTGGAAAATGTATCCAATCTACACATCCTCCGGTTGTCCAAAATACGTGGACAATTCGAAAGAGTTACGACCATAGATATGCATTAATGCATATCTATTCGTCGTAACCTTTCCGAACGGGAGACGCCTAGGTAACGTGACTGATTTGGTGATCTAGACACAAATTAAACCTAAACACATTACAAGAGAGGCGAATGATTCTTACCCTCGAAGCGATATCGAATCAGCGAAGATACTCGAGTAGAGGTGTGCGACGGCGAACGGACGGCAACCTCCGGGATAGAGACCAAATTGAATCTAGCGATATGGTCACGATGGGGCCTATTATACAAAATAAACAAAGTGGACATGAGTCATTTATCTCTACACATCCACAAATAAATGTAGCAATTTACCTATAATTCTATTGCTAACAAATAAATGTAGCAATTTATCGCAAGGGGAGGCGCAAGGTCGAGCTCCTGGAAGGGGAGGCGCAAGGTCGAGCTCCTGGATGTGCTCCTGCAAGGGGTGCTGCAAGGGGTGCTGCAAGGGGAGGTGCTGCAAGGGGAGGTGCAAGGGGAGGTGCAAGGGGGGGTGCTGCAAGGGGTGCTGCAAGGGGATGTGCTCCTGCAAGGGGAGGTGCTGCAAGGGGCGGCGCGGGGTGAGGGCGTCGCGGGGTGAGGGCGGCGGCACGGGTGAGGGCGGCGGCACGGGTGAGGCAGCAGGTGAGGGCGACAGACGGTGAGGGTGAGGGCGGCGCTGGGTGAGGACGACGGCGAGGGCGGCACAGTGAGGTTGGGGTGAGGGCCGAGGTGAGGGCCGAGGTGAGGGCGGGACGGCGGCGCGGGGTGAGGGCGAGACGGCGGCGCGGTTGGCGGCGGCGGGGTTGCGCGAGAGCTCGGGAGAGGCGGGGTGTGAGCGCAGGAGTCAGGCGGGTTAAAAAAATAGGTAGTTTTTTTTTCATTTAATATTACTTTTTCATTATTTTTTATTTTCACCGGTGCTAATATTATGATTCCAATTTAAAAAAAAATTCCTATGTTTTTATTCTCTTTTATAATCCCTCGTTTTGACCCGCGGCGGGGATTTCCTCCGACACGTCGAGCACTGCTCCAAGTGTTATCGCATGCACATGAACACGCTCGCACCCGGGAGATAGGAAATGCATCTATAGACGTTGCACCACACTTGTACATGTATGCTATGGCCACACGCAAGTTTTCGTGGGATTCCGGCACTTCTGCGGTCATTTTCTAGCGAAACCCTAGTCTATGGGCCCCGAAGATCTACCCCACTAGCTATCTTCGTACGAGCGTTGACCAATGTACTTTTTTGTTGGTTTAGGTTTGTTTTGGCCATATCTACATGGAAAACAAAGGTTGGGCCAAGATTCCATCTGTATCCCTCGTTTTGACCCGTGGCGAGGGTTTCTTCCTACACGTCGAGCATTTTTGCAAGTGTTATCGCGTGCACGTGAACACGCTCTCATCCGGGAGATAGGAAATGCATCTATGGATGTTCCAACACACTTTTACATGTATGCTATGGCCACACGCAAGTTTTCGTGGGATTCCGGCACTCCTGCGGTCATTTTCTAGCGAAACCCTAGTCCGTGGGCCCCGAAGATCTACCCCCCTAGCTATCTCCGTACGAGCGTTGACCAATGTACTTTTTTGTTGGTTTAGGTTTGTTTTGGCCATATCCACATGGTAAACAATGGTTGGGCCAAGATTCCATCGGTATCCCTAGTTTTGACCCGTGGCGAGGGTTTCTTCCTACACGTCGAGCATTTTCTGCAAGTGTTATCGCGTGCACGTGAACACGCTCTCACCCAGGAGATAGGAAATGCATCTATGGATGTTCCACCACACTGTTACATGTATGTTATGGCCACACGCAAGTTTTCGTGGGATTCCTCCCTGGTCATTTTCTAGCGAAACCCTAGTCCGTGGGCCCCGAAGATCTACCCCACTAGCTATCTCCGTACGAGCGTTGACCAATGTACTTTTTTTTTGGTTTAGGTTTGTTTTGGCCATATCTACATGGAAAACAAAGGTTGGGCCAAGATTCCATCTGTATCCCTCGTTTTGACACGTGGCGAGGGTTTCTTCCTACACGTCGAGCATTTCTGCAAGTGTTATCGCGTGCACGTGAACACGCTCTCACCCGGGAGATAGGAAATGCATCTATGGAGGTTCCAACACACTTTTACATGTATGCTATGGCCACACGCAAGTTTTCGTCGGATTCCGGCGCTCCTGCGGTCATTTTCTAGCGAAACCCTAGTCCGTGGGCCCCGAAGATCTACCCCACTAGCTATCTCCGTACGAGCGTTGACCAATGTACTTTTTTGTTGGTTTAGGTTTGTTTTGGCCATATCTACATGGAAAACAAAGGTTGGGCCAAGATTCCATCTGTATCCCTCGTTTTGACCCGTGGCGAGGGTTTCTTCCTACACGTCGAGCATTTCTACAAGTGTTATCGCGTGCACGTGAACACGCTCTCATCCGGGAGATAGGAAATGCATCTATGGATGTTCCAACACACTTTTACATGTATGCTATGGCCACACGCAAGTTTTCGTGGGATTCCGGCGCTCCTGCGGTCATTTTCTAGCGAAACCCTAGTCTATGGGCCCCGAAGATCTACCCCACTAGCTATCTTCGCATTTGGCGTTGACCAATGTACTTTTTTGTTGGTTTAGGTTTGTTTTGGCCATATATACATGGAAAACCAAGGTTGGGCCAAGATTCCATCGGTATCCCTCGTTTTGACCTGTGGCGAGGGTTTCTTCCTACACGTCGAGCATTTCTACAAGTGTTATCGCGTGCACGTGAACACGCTCTCATCCGGGAGATAGGAAATGCATCTATGGATGTTCCAACACACTTTTACATGTATGCTATGGCCACACGCAAGTTTTCTTGGGATTCCGGCGCTCCTGCGGTCATTTTCTAGCGAAACCCTAGTCTATGGGCCCCGAAGATCTACCCCACTAGCTATCTTCGTACGAGCGTTGACCAATGTACTTTTTTGTTGGTTTAGGTTTGTTTTGGCCATATATTAATGGAAAACCAATATTGGGCCAAGATTCCATCGGTAGCCCTCGTTTTGACCCGCGGCGAGGGTTTCTTCCTACACGTCGAGTATTTCTGCAAGTCTTATCGAGTGCACGTGAACACGTTCTTACCCAGGAGATAGGAAATGCATCTATGGATGTTGCACCACACTTGTACATGTATGCTATGGCCACACGCAAGTTTTCGTGGGATTCCGGCACTCCTGCGGTCATTTTCTAGCGAAACCCTAGTCTATGGGCCCCGAAGATCTACCCCACTAGCTATCTTCGTACGAGCGTTGACCAATGTACTTTTTTGTTGGTTTAGGTTTGTTTTGGCCATATCTACATGGAAAACCAAGGTTGGGCCAAGATTCCATCGGTATCCCTCGTTTTGACCTGTGGCGAGGGTTTCTTCCTACACGTCGAGCATTTCTACAAGTGTTATCGCGTGCGTGAACACGCTCTCATCCGGGAGATAGGAAATGCATCTATGGATGTTCCAACACACTTTTACATGTATGCTATGGCCACACGCAAGTCTTCGTGGGATTCCAGCGCTACTGCGGTCATTTTCTAGCGAGACCCTAGTCTATGGGCCCCGAAGATCTACCCCACTAGCTATCTTCGTACGAGTGTTTACCAATGTACTTTTTTGTTGGTTTAGGTTTGTTTTGGCCATATCTACATGGAAAACCAAGGTTGGGCCAAGATTCCATCGGTATCCCTCGCTTTGACCCGGGCGAGGGTTTCTTCCTACACGCCGAGCATTTCGCGCATGTTATCGCGTGCACGTGAACACGCTCTCACCCGGGAGATAGGAAATGCATCTATGGATGTTCCAACACACTTTTACATGTATGATATGGCCACACGCAAGTTTTCGGATTCCGCGCCTGGTCATTTTCTAGCAAACCCTAGTCTGTGGGCCCCAAGATCTACCCCACTAGCTATCTCCGTCTGACGTTGACCAATGTACTTTTTGTTGGTTTAGGTTTGTTTTGGCCATATCTACATGGAAAACAAAGGTTGGGCCAAGATTCCATCTGTATCCCTCGTTTTGACCCGTGGCGAGGTTTCTTCCTATCGTCGAGCATTTCTACAAGTGTTATCGCGTGCACGTGAACACGCTCTCATCCGGGAGATAGGAAATGCATCTATGGATGTTCCAACACACTTTTACATGTATGCTATGGCCACACGCAAGTTTTCGTGGGATTCCGTGCTCCTGCGGTCATTTTCTAGCGAAACCCTAGTCTATGGGCCCCAAGATCTACCCCACTAGCTATCTTCGCATTTGGCCGACCAATGTACTTTTTGTTGGTTTAGGTTTGTTTTGGCCATATATACATGGAAAACCAAGGTTGCGCCAAGATTCCATCCAGATCCCTCGTTTTGACCTGTGGCGAGGGTTTCTTCCTACACGTCGAGCATTTCTACAAGTGTTATCGCGTGCACGTGAACACGCTCTCATCCGGGAGATAGGAAATGCATCTATGGATGTTCCAACACACTTTTACATGTATGCTATGGCCACACGCAAGTTTTCTTGGGATTCCGGCGCTCCTGCGGTCATTTTCTAGCGAAACCCTAGTCTATGGGCCCCGAAGATCTACCCCACTAGCTATCTTCGTACGAGCGTTGACCAATGTACTTTTTTGTTGGTTTAGGTTTGTTTTGCCCATATATTAATGGAAAACCAATATTGGTCCAAGATTCCATCGGTAGCCCTCGTTTTGACCCGCGGCGAGGGTTTCTTCCTACACGTCGAGTATTTCTGCAAGTCTTATCGAGTGCACGTGAACACGTTCTTACCCAGGAGATAGAAAATGCATCTATGGATGTTGCACCACACTTGTACATGTATTATATGGCCACACACAAGTTTTGATGGGATTCCGGTGCTCCTGCGGTAATTTTCCAGCGAAACCCTAGTCTATGGGCCATGAAGATCTACCCCCCTAGCTATCTCCGTACGAGCATTGACCAATGTACTTTTTTGTTGGTTTAGGTTTGTTTTGGCCATATCTACATGGAAAACAAAGGTTGGGTCAAGATTCCATTGGTATCTCTCGTTTTGAGCCGCGACGAGGGTTTCTTCCTACACGTCGAGCATTTCTGCAAGTGTTATCGAGTGCACGTGAACACGTTCTTACCCAGGAGATAGGAAATGCATCTATGGATGTTGCACCACACTTGTACATGTATGCTATGGCCACACGCAAGTTTTCGTGGGATTCCGGCGCTACTGCGGTCATTTTCTAGCGAAACCCTAGTCTATGGGCCCCGAAGATCTACCCCACTAGCTATCTTCGTACGAGCGTTGACCAATGTACTTTTTTGTTGGTTTAGGTTTGTTTTGGCCATATCTACATGGAAAACCAAGGTTGGGCCAAGATTCCATCGGTATCCCTCGTTTTGACCTGTGAGGGTTTCTTCCTACACGCCGAGCATTTCGCAAGTGTTATCGCGTGCACGTGAACACGCCTCATCCGGGAGATAGGAAATGCATCTATGGATGTTCCAACACACTTTTACATGTATGCTATGGCCACACGCAAGTTTTCGGGATTCCGCGCTATCTGCGGTCATTTTCTAGCGAAACCCTAGTCTATGGGCCCCGAAGATCTACCCCACTAGCTATCTTCGTACGAGCGTTGACCAATGTACTTTTTTGTTGGTTTAGGTTTGTTTTGGCCATATCTACATGGAAAACCAAGGTTGGGCCAAGATTCCATCGGTATCCCTCGTTTTGACCCGTGGCGAGGGTTTCTTCCTACACGTCGAGCATTTCTGCAAGTGTTATCGCGTGCACGTGAACACGCTCTCACCCGGGAGATAGGAAATGCATCTATGGATGTTCCAACACACTTTTACATGTATGCTATGGCCACACGCAAGTTTTCGTGGGATTCCGGCGCTACTGCGGTCATTTTCTAGCGAAACCCTAGTCTATGGGCCCCGAAGATCTACCCCACTAGCTATCTCCGTACGAGCGTTGACCAATGTACTTTTTTGTTGGTTTAGGTTTGTTTTGGCCATATCTACATGGTAAACAAAGGTTGGGCCAAGATTCCATCGGTATCCCTCGTTTTGACCCGTGGCGAGGGTTTCTTCCTACACGTCGAGCATTTCTGCAAGTGTTATCGCGTGCACGTGAACACGCTCTCACCCGGGAGATAGGAAATGCATCTATGGAGGTTCCAACACACTTTTACATGTATGCTATGGCCACACGCAAGTTTTCGTCGGATTCCGGCGCTCCTGCGGTCATTTTCTAGCGAAACCCTAGTCTCTGGGCCCCGAAGATCTACCCCACTAGCTATCTCCGTACGAGCGTTGACCAATGTACTTTTTTGTTGGTTTAGGTTTGTTTTGGCCATATCTACATGGTAAACAAAGGTTGGGCCAAGATTCCATCTGTATCCCTCGTTTTGACCCGTGGCGAGGGTTTCTTCCTACACGTCGAGCATTTCTACAAGTGTTATCGCGTGCACGTGAACACGCTCTCATCCGGGAGATAGGAAATGCATCTATGGATGTTCCAACACACTTTTACATGTATGCTATGGCCACACGCAAGTTTTCGTGGGATTCCGCGCCTCGGTCATTTTCTAGCGAAACCCTAGTCTATGGGCCCCAAGATCTACCCCACTAGCTATCTTCGTACGAGCGTTGACCAATGTACTTTTTTGTTGGTTTAGGTTTTTTTTGGCCATATATACATGGAAAACCAAGGTTGGGCCAAGATTCCATCGGTATCCCTCGTTTTGACCTGTGGCGAGGGTTTCTTCCTACACGTCGAGCATTTCTACAAGTGTTATCGCGTGCACGTGAACACGCCTCATCCGGGAGATAGGAAATGCATCTATGGATGTTCCAACACACTTTTACATGTATGCTATGGCCACACGCAAGTTTTCTTGGGATTCCTAGCGCCTCTGGGTCATTTTCTAGCGAAACCCTAGTCTATGGGCCCCAAGATCTACCCCACTAGCTATCTTCGCATGCGTTGACCAATGTACTTTTTTGTTGGTTTAGGTTTGTTTTGGCCATATATTAATGGAAAACCAATATTGGGCCAAGATTCCATCGGTAGCCCTCGTTTTGACCCGCGGCGAGGGTTTCTTCCTACACGTCGAGTATTTCTGCAAGTCTTATCGAGTGCACGTGAACACGTTCTTACCCAGGAGATAGGAAATGCATCTATGGATGTTGCACCACACTTGTACATGTATTCTATGGCCACACACAAGTTTTCATGGGATTCCGGTGCTCCTGCGGTAATTTTCCAGCGAAACCCTAGTCTATGGGCCATGAAGATCTACCCCCCTAGCTATCTCCGCATTGAGCATTGACCAATGTACTTTTTGTTAGTTTAGGTTTGTTTTGCCCATATCTACATGGAAAACAAAGGTTGGGTCAAGATTCCATTGGTATCTCTCGTTTTGACCCGCGACGAGGGTTTCTTCCTACACGTCGAGCATTTCTGCAAGTGTTATCGAGTGCACGTGAACACGTTCTTACCTGGAGATAGGAAATGCATCTATGGATGTTGCACCACACTTGTACATGTATGCTATGGCCACACGCAAGTTTCGTGGGATTCCGCACTCCTGCGGTCATTTTCTAGCGAAACCCTAGTCTATGGGCCCAAGATCTACCCCACTAGCTATCTTCGCATGCGGCTGACCAATGTACTTTTTTGTTGGTTTAGGTTTGTTTTGGCCATATCTACATGGAAAACCAAGGTTGGGCCAAGATTCCATCAGATCCCTGCTTTGACCGTGGCGAGGTTTCTTCCTACACGCCGAGCATTTACGCAAGTGTTATCGCGTGCACGTGAACACGCTCTCACCCGGGAGATAGGAAATGCATCTATGGATGTTCCAACACACTTTTACATGTATGCTATGGCCACATGCAAGTTTTCGTGGGATTCCGGCGCTACTGCGGTCATTTTCTAGCGAAACCCTAGTCTATGGGCCCCGAAGATCTACCCCACTAGCTATCTTCGTACGAGCGTTGACCAATGTACTTTTTTGTTGGTTTAGGTTTGTTTTGGCCATATCTACATGGAAAACCAAGGTTGGGCCAAGATTCCATCGGTATCCCTCGTTTTGACCCGTGGCGAGGGTTTCTTCCTACACGTCGAGCATTTCTGCAAGTGTTATCGCGTGCACGTGAACACGCTCTCACCCGGGAGATAGGAAATGCATCTATGGATGTTCCAACACACTTTTACATGTATGCTATGGCCACACGCAAGTTTTCGTCGGATTCCGGCGCTCCTGCGGTCATTTTCTAGCAAAACCCTAGTCCGTGGGCCCCGAAGATCTACCCCACTAGCTATCTCCGTACGAGCGTTGACCAATGTACTTTTTTGTCGGTTTAGGTTTGTTTTGGCCATATCTACATGGAAAACAAAGGTTGGGCCAAGATTCCATCTGTATCCCTCGTTTTGACCCGTGGCGAGGGTTTCTTCCTACACGTCGAGCATTTCTACAAGTGTTATCGCGTGCACGTGAACACGCTCTCATCCGGGAGATAGGAAATGCATCTATGGATGTTCCAACACACTTTTACATGTATGCTATTGAAGGGAATATGCCCTGAGAGGCAATAATAAATTGTTTATTATGTGTATTCCAAGTATATGATAGATGTTTATTTTGCATGCTATAATTGTATTAATACGGAAACGTTAATACATGTGTGTTTAATAAACAAACAGAAAGTTCCTAGTTAAGCCTCTCTCATAAACTAGCTCGTTGATTAACAAGATGATCAAAGGTTTCCTGATCATGGACATTGGATGTTGTTAATAACGGGATCACAACATTAGTGTAATGATGTGATGAACATTCATCCGAAGTATAGCATTACGATCAAAGTCATTGAGTTTATATTGCTATAACAACTTACGGTGATCCTAATCCTTAGACCATGAGATCATGTCAATCACTAACACCTAAGAGTTTCTTGATAACATCAAACGTCACACCGTAATGTGGTGATTATAAAGATGGGTTCGTAACTAATAAAGTGTTATGTTGAGGCTCATGGATCAAGAGTGGAATTTGTTCATCCCGATGACGGATAGATATACTGGGCCCTCTCGGTGATATCACATTGATTAGCTTGCAAGCAAGTGATTTGATCACTAGAATGTTATATCACGGAACGAGAAAAGAGTGCATGTCGGAACGAGATCAAACTAGGTATGGAGATACCGATGATCGAATCTCGGACATGTAATATATCGTGAAACAAAGGGATTAAGATACTAGCGTAAAAGGTTCCGACGATCACAAGAAAGTCATCGTTGAATGTGTGGAGTCAGATGGGTCTCCGGATCCCGCTTCGATTATTGATCCGAGAGGGTCTCGATCATGTCCGCATTATTCACGAACCGTAGGGTGACACACTTAAGAGACACCGACATCCAATTGGAGCAAAAGTTTCATGCCGAAAGAATAAACAAGCGCAGAATTTATTTCACTAGATACCAAAAGGTTTTGGTGAAATTGCATAAAGTGGTTATGCATGTGAAATAGAATTCTAGCAGGGTTATTGTGAATGTTTGTCATTAAAGTAATTGACAAAATTCTGAATAAAATAAAAGAGTTTTATTTAATGAGAGTTTGCATTAAATTTGGTGGAAATTTAATGGGATTTTGAGTGGGATTTTGAGTGGACTTTTGAAGGGTCATTTTGTGAGTGGAGTGTCCACCACATGATGAGGGAGGGCAAGGGCAGCCCCATGCGCTGCCACCCCTTGGGGTTCCCCCCTCCTCCTATAAAAGGAGCCCCTCCTCTCACTTGTCTCTTACACCTCCTCGTGAAGGATCTCCCCCTCTAGAATTTATCCACCATGGTCTCGGACTAGCGAGATACATGTTCCCGGTGGCTATTCGGCAAGAAAGAGTTGTGCTTCCGCTGCATCGCTGGAGCGAGAAGGCGGAGGTTGCTCGGTGCCTCGGACGTGTGTGCGAGCACGGATATGCCGCTGATTTGCGCGCTAGGACTTCCTCTCGATCTTGAGATCGGCAAGAGATCGTCTACATCAACCACGAGTTTGGACTCGTTAAGCTTTGTCGGTCTTCAAGGGTATGTTCTCACGGATATACATCCGCCCGTTGTTTGTATCTAGTATAAATAGATCTTGGTATATAGTTCACATCGTAGGAAAATTTTTGTTTTCTATGCTGCGAACCCTTCAGTGGTATCAGAGCCGGATCTATGCGTAGATACTTTACACGGGTAGTACACATATGAGTATGTGGGCGATGATGATCATGTTGTTGCTCCTTTCTTGTGATTTTGGATATTGGTGGCATAGTGGGATGAAGCGGCCCGGACAAACTTTACATGTCCTCGCACATGAGACCTGTTCCACGCTTGACATGCAACTAGTTTGCATAAGTGGCTAGCGGGTGTCTGTCTCCTACTATAGTCAATATCTATTTTGCAAGCGAGTTGTCAACAATTTGATTATCCTCGTTGTGGTTCATGTTCGAGGTAAGAACGGTTCTATCTCGAAAGCCCTCACCACGTAAAACTTGCAATGGATAAATTAGAAGCATCTAGTTTAGATTGTTGCTGGCTAGTGTTATGATATGGTAGTGTTGTAAGTAGAAGTATGAGATGATACTCTTACAACACACATAGCGTAAAACCCATAGATTGTGGATTTACATATAGGTATGATAGTGATCATACCACGATGCACATGATAGAGATCATCTGCGGAACCATATAATTTCACTAATAAACATATGATGTTTGATTGCATCTTATATTGCTTGTTTAGCGCTTTGTTAAGCATAATAAGATGATCCTCATTTTAAATATCAAGATAAGAATGTGTTCTCCTTTAGTATGCACCGATTATGTTTTCACGCTCCAAGACATCACGTGATGATCGGGTGTACTTGGATCCTCGACCATACTTGGTGTAAGACAGTTACACACACGAATACTAAGGTTCTAACTTGGCGAGCCTAGCATGTACAGACATGGCCTCGGAACACGTACCGAAAGGTTAAGCATGAGTCATATAGTTGATATGATGCCCATTTGATGCTCGCCTTTGAAGCTATACCGACTCACGTGATGATCGGACTTGGTGTAGTGGATTTGGTTCATGTAATCACCAAAAGGACACGAGGGATGTCGCTTTTGAGTGGGAGTTCATTCGTAATATAGATTAGTTGAACTCAATCTATCATACACTTAGTCTAAACTTTACAAATTCTGTTGTAGATGGCACCACTTGCTTTTAATTTCAATGCGTTCATGGAGAAAGAGAAACTAGCAACGAACGGTAGCAACTTTACTGAATGGGCCATGAATTTGAGGATTCTCCTCTCTGCACAAAAGCAATATGTGCTAGAAGCGCCGTTAGGCCCCCACCCTTGACGATGCCCCACGAGGAGAAGAATATCTATCGACTTCGGGAGGACCACAACTTAGTTCATTGCGGCATATTGTATGGGCTAGAGCCGAACTTCAAAGCGTTTCAAAACGGCAATGCTTTTGATACAATGGGTGAGTTGAAAATGATTTTCGACACACATGCTTTGTAGAGAGCTACAATGCTTCGAAAAGTTCTTTAGTGCATGATGGAAGAGAACAGCTCGTAAGTGAGCATGTACTCAAGATGTCGGTTCTGCCGATAAGCTTGTGTCCTTGGGAATAACGATTCCCATTGACTTAGGCATCCATCGTGTTCTGCGGTCACCTAGCTATAAGAGCTTCGTGATGAACTATAATATGCAAGGCATGAAGAAGTCTCTCCCAGAGCTTGTCAATGCTTAAACTGCAGTGGAGATCAAAAGGAACATCAAGTGTTGATGATCAATAGGAACACTGGTTTCAAGAAAGACAAGAAGGAAAAGGGAAGTAAGGCGGCAAGCTGTTGCAGCGCTGAAAAGAAACCCCGAGTTGGACCTAAGTCTCGATACCGAAAGCTACTATTGTAAGGGGATCAGCCATCGAAGCGCAATCGCCCCAAGTATCTGCATAAGAAGGCCGGCAAGGCAAACAAAGGTATATATGATATACATGTTATTGATGTGTACTTGACTAGTGCTCGCAGAGCACCCGGTATTTGATACCGGTTGTTGCTAATATTTGTAACTCGAATCGAGGCTGCATGAACAGCGACCACTAGCAAGGGTGAGGTCAAGATGCGTGTCGGCAATGGATCAAGTGTTGATGTGATCGCCGTCGAACGCTACCTCTCCACTTACCGTCGGGATTAGTCATAAACTTAAATAACTGTTATTTGGTGCAGACCGAGCATGAACATTGTATCCGGATCATGTTTGATGCAAAGTGGTTTTTCATTCAAATCGAGAACAATGGTTGTTCCATTTATATGAATGAAATCTTTTATGGTCATGCACCAATGTTGAATGGTTTATTTCTGTTGGATCTCGATGATAATGTTACACATATTCATAATATTGATGCTAAAAGGATTAAACTTAGTGATGATATATCCGCATATATGTGGCAATCGCCGTCTAGGTCATATTGGCATTAAACGCATGAAGAAGCTCCATTCGGATGGACTTTTAGAATCACTTGATTATGAATCATTTGATACATGTGAGCCATGCCTTATGGGCAAGATGACTAGAACGCCGCTTTTCGGTTCAATGGAACAGGCGATGATTTATTGGAAATCATACATTCGATGTATGTGGTCCAATGAGTGTGTCGGCCGAGGTGGATATCGTTATTTTGTTACTTTCACGGATGATTTGAGTAGATACGGTTATATCTACTTGATGAAACACAAGTCCGAAACCTTTGAAAAGTTCAAGGAATTTCGTAATGAAGTGGAAAATCATCGTAATAGAAAGATCAAATTTCTACGGACCGTGGAGGTGAGTATCTAAGTTACGAGTTTAGCACTCACATGAAAGAGTGTGGAATTGTTTCACAACTCACACCGCCGAACACCACAAATAAATGGTGTGTCGAACGTCGAATCGTACTTTATTAGATATGGTTCGATCTATGATGTCTCCGACGGACTTGCCGTTGTCATTTTGGGGTTATGCACTAGAAACGCTGCATTCACTTTAAATCGGGCACCATCTAAATCCGTTGAAACGACACCGTATGAATTGTGGTTTGAAACAAACCTAAGTCATCATTTCTAAAGTTTGGGGTTGCGATGTTTATGTGAAGAAACTTCAACCGGATAAACTCGAACCCAAAGCGGAAAAATGCGTCTTCATAGGATACCCTAAAGAAACTATTGGGTATTCCTTCTATCACAGATCCGAGGGCAAGGTTTTTGTTGCCAAGAATGGATCCTTTCTAGAGAAAGAGTTTCTCGCGAAAGGTGTGAGTAGTCGGAAAGTAGAACTCGAAGAGGTTATGGAACCTTCTCTTCAAAGTATGGCGAGTAGCGCAGCACCGGAAGTCGTTCCGGAGTTGGCTCCACCTGTTGAAGAAGGAACTAATGATAATGATCATGAAACTCCGAAAGAGAGTACTACCGAACCTCGCAGGTCAAACAGGACGCGTGCAGCTCCCGAACTGTACGGAAATCCTGTCATAAATTTCATGGTTGATGAAAATAATGACCCTGCGACGTATGAAGAAGCGATGATGAGCCCGGATTCCAACAAATGGTTAGAAGCCATGAAATCCGAGATGGAATCCATGTATGAAAATCAAGTTTGGAACTTGGTGGATTACCTCACGACCGAAAGGCCGTGGAGAACAAATGGATTTTCAAAAGGAAAACTGATGTCAAGGTAATTTGACCATCTATAAAGCTCGACTTGTCGCAAAGGGGTTTCGACAAATTCAAGGAGTTGACTACGATGAGACTTTCTCTCCGTAGCGATGCTAAAGTCGATTAGGATTATGTTAGCAATTGCTGCATATTTCGATTATGAAATATGGCGATGGATGTCAAAACCGCTTTTCAATGGTAATATTGAAGAAGAGTTGTATATGATACAACCAAAGGGTTTTGTCGATCCTAAGGATGCTAACAAGGTGTGCAAGCTTCAGCGATCCATCTATGGATTGAAGCAAGCATCACGGTTGGAATCTCCGCTTTGATGAGGTGATCAAAGAGTTTGGATTTGTCCAAACTTATGGAGAAGCTTGTATTTACAAGAAAGTGAGTGGGAGCAATGTGGCATTTCGATACTATATGTGGATGACATATTATTGATCGAATGATATAGAACTTTTAAACAAAGTGTTAAAAGTTATCTAAACAAAGAATTTTCAATGAAGGACCTAGGTGAAGCATCTTACATATTAGGCATAAAGATCTATAGAGATAGATCTAGGCGCCTAATAGGGCTATCGCAGTACATACCTTGATAAGATTTTAAAGAAGTTTAAAATGGACGGAAGTAAGAAGGGTTCTTACCTATGTTGCAAGGCAAGACATTGAGTAAGACTCAAAGTCCGCTTCATGAAGAAAGAGAGATAATGGACAAAGTCCCTATGCTTCAGCCATAGGCTCTATAATGTACGCCATGCTATGTACAAGACCGGATGTGGCACACGCTATTAGTTTGACTAGTAGGTACCAATCGGATCCAGGTTCGGAACACTGGATAGCGGTCAAGAATATCCTTAAGTACTTGAGAAGAACTAAGGATATGTTTCTTGTATACGGAGGTGAAGAAGAGCTCGTCGCTAAGTGTTATGTCGACGCTAGCTTTGACACCGATCCGGATGACTCTAAGTCTCAATCCGATACGTATTTCATGAATGGCGGAGTTAGTTGGAGGAGCACCAAACAACCTGTGGTAGCGGGATCAACACCGGAGGCCGAATAGGTTGCTGCGGCGGAAGCGGCTCAGGAAGCAGTTTGGATGAAGGAGTTCATATCCGAACTAGGAGTTGTGGCAAGCGCGTTGGACCCAATGGTGATCTATTGTGACAACAATGGTGCCATTGCCAATGCCAAAGAGCCAAGGTCTCACAAGCATTCCAAGCATATTAAGCGCCGGTTTCACTCCATCCGCGAGCATGTCAAGGATGGAGATATAAAGATTTGTAAAGTACATACGGATCTCAATGTAGCAGATCCGCTGACTAAAACTCTCCCTAGAGCAAAACATGATCAACACCAGAACTCAATGGGTGTTAGATATATCACTATGTAACTAGATTATTGTCTCTAGTGCAAGTGGGAGACTGAAGGGAATATGCCCTGAGAGGCAATAATAAATTGTTTATTATGTGTATTCCAAGTATATGATAGATGTTTATTTTGCATGCTATAATTGTATTAATACGAAACGTTAATACATGTGTGTTTAATAAACAAATGAAAGTTCCTAGTTAAGCCTCTCTCATAAACTAGCTCGTTGATTAACAAGATGATCAAAGGTTTCGATCATGGACATTGGATGTTGTTAATAACGGATCACAACATTAGTGTAATGATGTGATGAACATTCATCCAAGTATAGCATTACGATCAAAGTCATTGAGTTTATATTGCTATAACAACTTACGGTGATCCTAATCCTTAGACCATGAGATCATGTCAATCACTAACACCTAAGAGTTTCTTGATAACATCAAACGTCACACCGTAATGTGGTGATTATAAAGATGGGTTCGTAACTAATAAAGTGTTATGTTGAGGCTCATGGATCAAGAGTGGAATTTGTTCATCCCGATGACGGATAGATATACTCTGGGCCCTCTCGGTGATATCACATTGATTAGCTTGCAAGCAAGTGATTTGATCACTAGAATGTTATATCACGGAACGAGAAAAGAGTGCATGTCGAACGAGATCAAACTAGGTATGGAGATACCGATGATCGAATCTCGGACATGTAATATATCGTGAAACAAAGGGATTAAGATACTAGCGTAAAAGGTTCCGACGATCACAAGAAAGTCATCGTTGAATGTGTGGAGTCAAGATGGGTCTCCGATCCCGCTCGATTATTGATCTGAGAGGGGTCTCGATCATGTCCGCATTATTCACGAACCGTAGGGTGACACACTTAAGAGACACCGACATCCAATTGGAGCAAAAGTTTCATGCCGAAAGAATAAACAAGCGCAGGAATTTATTTCACTAGATACCGAAACAGGTTTTCGTGTGAAATTGCATAAAGTGGTTATGCATGTGAAATAGAATTCTAGCAAGGGGTTATTTGTGAATGTTTGTCATTAAAGTAATTGACAAAATTCTGAATAAAATAAAAGAGTTTTATTTAATGAGAGTTTGCATTAAATTTGGTGGAAATTTAATGGGATTTTGAGTGGGATTTTGAGTGGACTTTTGAAGGGTCATTTTGTGAGTGGAGTGTCCACCCACATGATGAGGGAGGGCAAGGGGCAGCCCCATGCGCTGCCACCCCTTGGGGTTCCCCCTCCTCCTATAAAAGGAGCCCTCCTCTCACTTCTCACTTACACCTCCTCGTGAAGGATCTCTCCCCTCTAGAATTTATCCCCATGGTCTCGGACTAGCGAGATACATGTTCCCGGTGGCTATTCGGCAAGAAAGAGTTGTGCTCACGCATCACCGAGCGAGGAGGCGGAGGTTGCTCGGTGCCTCGAACGTGTGTGCGAGCACGGATGCGCTGCTGATTTGCGGCGCTAGGACTTCCTCTCGATCTTGAGATCGGCAAGAGATCGTCTACATCAACCACGAGTTTGGACTCGTTAAGCTTTGTCGGTCTTCAAGGGTATGTTCTCTACGGATATACATCCGCCCGTTGTTTGTATCTAGTATAAATAGATCTTGGTATATAGTTCACATCGTAGGAAAATTTTTGTTTTCTATGCTGCGAACCCTTCAGCTATGGCCACACGCAAGTTTTCGTGGGATTCCGGTGCTCCTGCGGTCATTTTCTAGCGAAACCCTAGTCTATGGGCCCCGAAGATCTACCCCACTAGCTATCTTCGTACGAGCGTTGACCAATGTACTTTTTTGTTGGTTTAGGTTTGTTTTGGCCATATATACATGGAAAACCAAGGTTGGGCCAAGATTCCATCGGTATCCCTCGTTTTGACCTGTGGCGAGGGTTTCTTCCTACACGTCGAGCATTTCTACAAGTGTTATCGCGTGCACGTGAACACGCTCTCATCCGGGAGATAGGAAATGCATCTATGGATGTTCCAACACACTTTTACATGTATGCTATGGCCACGCAAGTTTTCTTGGGATTCCGGCCTCATGGTCATTTTCTAGCGAAACCCTAGTCTATGGGCCAAGATCTACCCCACTAGCTATCTTCGCATTTAGCGTTGACCCATGTACTTTTTTGTTGGTTTAGGTTTGTTTTGGCCATATATTAATGGAAAACCAATATTGGGCCAAGATTCCATCCAGAGCCCTCGTTTTGACCCGGAGAGGGTTTCTTCCTACACGCCGAGTATTTCGCAAGTCTTATCGAGCACGTGAACACGTTCTTACCCAGGAGATAGGAAATGCATCTATGGATGTTGCACCACACTTGTACATGTATTCTATGGCCACACACAAGTTTTCATGGGATTCCGGTGCTCCTGCGGTAATTTTCCAGCGAAACCCTAGTCTATGGGCCATGAAGATCTACCCCCCTAGCTATCTCCGTACGAGCATTGACCAATGTACTTTTTTGTTGGTTTAGGTTTGTTTTGGCCATATCTACATGGAAAACAAAGGTTGGGTCAAGATTCCATTGGTATCTCTCGTTTTGACCCGCGACGAGGGTTTCTTCCTACACGTCGAGCATTTCTGCAAGTGTTATCGAGTGCACGTGAACACGCTCTCATCCGGGAGATAGGAAATGCATCTATGGATGTTGCACCACACTTGTACATGTATGCTATGGCCACACGCAAGTTTTCGTGGGATTCCGGCGCTACTGCGGTCATTTTCTAGCGAAACCCTAGTCTATGGGCCCCGAAGATCTACCCCACTAGCTATCTTCGCATCGGCGTTGACCAATGTACTTTTTGTTGGTTTAGCTTTGTTTTGGCCATATCTACATGGAAAACCAAGGTTGGGCCAAGATTCCATCGGTATCCCTCGTTTTGACCGTGGCGGGGTTTCTTCCTACACGCCGAGCATTTACGCAAGTGTTATCGCGTGCACGTGAACACGCCTCATCCGGAGATAGGAAATGCATCTATGGATGTTCCAACACACTTTTACATGTATGCTATGGCCACACGCAAGTTTTCGTGGGATTCCGGCGCTACTGCGGTCATTTTCTAGCGAAACCCTAGTCTATGGGCCCCGAAGATCTACCCCACTAGCTATCTTCGTACGAGCGTTGACCAATGTACTTTTTTGTTGGTTTAGGTTTGTTTTGGCCATATCTACATGGAAAACCAAGGTTGGGCCAAGATTCCATCGTTATCCCTCGTTTTGACCCGTGGCGAGGGTTTCTTCCTACACGTCGAGCATTTCTGCAAGTGTTATCGCGTGCACGTGAACACGCTCTCACCCGGGAGATAGGAAATGCATCTATGGATGTTCCAACACACTTTTACATGTATGCTATGGCCACACGCAAGTTTTCGTCGGATTCCGGCGCTCCTGCGGTTATTTTCTAGCAAAACCCTAGTCCGTGGGCCCCGAAGATCTACCCCACTAGCTATCTCCGTACGAGCGTTGACCAATGTACTTTTTTGTTGGTTTAGGTTTGTTTTGGCCATATATACATGGAAAACAAAGGTTGGGCCAAGATTCCATCTGTATCCCTCGTTTTGACCCGTGGCGAGGGTTTCTTCCTACACGTCGAGCATTTCTACAAGTGTTATCGCGTGCACGTGAACACGCTCTCATCCGGGAGATAGGAAATGCATCTATGGATGTTCCAACACACTTTTACATGTATGCTATGGCCACACGCAAGTTTTCGTCGGATTCCAGGCCCTCTGGATTATTTTCTAGCAAACCCTAGTCCGTGGGCCCCAAGATCTACCCCACTAGCTATCTCCGTTTGGCGTTGACCAATGTACTTTTTTGTTGGTTTAGGTTTGTTTTGGCCATATCTACATGGAAAACAAAGGTTGGGCCAAGATTCCATCTGTATCCCTCGCTTTGACCCGTGGCAGGGTTTCTTCCACACGTCGAGCATTTCTACAAGTGTTATCGCGTGCACGTGAACACGCTCTCATCCGGAGATAGGAAATGCATCTATGGATGTTCCAACACACTTTTACATGTATGCTATGGCCACACGCAAGTTTTCGTGGGATTCCGTGCTCCTGCGGTCATTTTCTAGCGAAACCCTAGTCTATGGGCCTCAAGATCTACCCCACTAGCTATCTTCGCATTTAGCCGACCAATGTACTTTTTGTTGGTTTAGGTTTGTTTTGGCCATATATAAATGGAAAACCAAGGTTGGGCCAAGATTCCATCGGTATCCCTCGTTTTGACATATGGCGAGGGTTTCTTCCTACACGTCGAGCATTTCTACAAGTGTTATCGCGTGCACGTGAACACGCCCTCATCCGGGAGATAGGAAATGCATTTATGGATGTTCCAACACACTTTTACATGTATGCTATGGCCACACGCAAGTTTTCGTGGGATTCCGCTCCTGCGGTCATTTTCTAGCGAAACCCTAGTCTATGGGCCCCGAAGATCTACCCCACTAGCTATCTTCGTACGAGCGTTGACCAATGTACTTTTTTGTTGGTTTAGGTTTGTTTTGGCCATATATTAATGGAAAACCAAGGTTGGGCCAAGATTCCATCGGTAGCCCTCGTTTTGACCCGTGGCGAGGGTTTCTTCCTACACGTCGAGTATTTCTGCAAGTCTTATCGAGTGCACGTGAACACGTTCTTACCCAGGAGATAGGAAATGCATCTATGGATGTTGCACCACACTTGTACATGTATTCTATGGCCACACACAAGTTTTCATGGGATTCCGGTGCTCCTGCGGTAATTTTCCAGCGAAACCCTAGTCTATGGGCCATGAAGATCTACCCCCCTAGCTATCTCTGTACGAGCATTGACCAATGTACTTTTTTGTTGGTTTAGGTTTGTTTTGGCCATATCTACATGGAAAACAAAGGTTGGGTCAAGATTCCATTGGTATCTCTCGTTTTGACCCGCGACGAGGGTTTCTTCCTACACGCCGAGCATTTACGCAAGTGTTATCGAGTGCACGTGAACACGTTCTTACCTGGAGATAGGAAATGCATCTATGGATGTTGCACCACACTTGTACATGTATGCTATGGCCACACGCAAGTTTTCGTGGGATTCCGCACCTGCGGTCATTTTCTAGCGAAACCCTAGTCTATGGGCCCAAGATCTACCCCACTAGCTATCTTCGTATTTGGCCGACCAATGTACTTTTTGTTGGTTTAGGTTTGTTTTGGCCATATCTATATGGAAAACCAAGGTTGGGCCAAGATTCCATCGGTATCCTCGCTTTGACCTGTGGCGAGGGTTTCTTCCTACACGCCGAGCATTTCAGAAGTGTTATCGCGCACGTGAACACGCCTCATCCGGGAGATAGGAAATGCATCTATGGATGTTCCAACACACTTTTACATGTATGCTATGGCCACACGCAAGTTTTCGGGATTCCGCGCATCTGCGGTCATTTTCATAAACCCTAGTCTATGGGCCCCAAGATCTACCCCACTAGCTATCTTCGCATTTAGCGTTGACCAATGTACTTTTTGTTGGTTTAGGTTTGTTTTGGCCATATCTACATGGAAAACCAAGGTTGGGCCAAGATTCCATCGGTATCCCTCGCTTTGACCCGTGGCGAGGGTTTCTTCCTACGTCGAGCATTTACGCAAGTGTTATCGTGCACGTGAACACGCTCTCACCCGGGAGATAGGAAATGCATCTATGGATGTTCCAACACACTTTTACATGTATGCTATGGCCACACGCAAGTTTTCGTCGGATTCCGGCGCTCCTGCGGTCATTTTCTAGCAAAACCCTAGTCCGTGGGCCCCGAAGATCTACCCCACTAGCTATCTCCGCATTTAGCCGACCAATGTACTTTTTTGTTGGTTTAGGTTTGTTTTGGCCATATCTACATGGAAAACAAAGGTTGGGCCAAGATTCCATCTGTATCCCTCGTTTTGACCCGTGGCGAGGGTTTCTTCCTACACGTCGAGCATTTCTACAAGTGTTATCGCGTGCACGTGAACACGCTCTCATCCGGGAGATAGGAAATGCATCTATGGATGTTCCAACACACTTTTACATGTATGCTATGGCCACACGCAAGTTTTCGTGGGATTCCAGCGCTCCTGCGGTCATTTTCTAGCGAAACCCTAGTCTATGTGCCCCGAAGATCTACCCCACTAGCTATCTTCGTACGAGCGTTGACCAATGTACTTTTTTGTTGGTTTAGGTTTGTTTTGGGCATATATACATGAAAAACCAAGGTTGGGCCAAGATTCCATCGGTATCCCTCGTTTTGACCTGTGGCGAGGGTTTCTTCCTACACGTCGAGCATTTCTACAAGTGTTATCGCGTGCATGTGAACACGCTCTCATCCGGGAGATAGGAAATGCATCTATGGATGTTCCAACACACTTTTACATGTATGCTATGGCCACACGCAAGTTTTCGTGGGATTCCGGCGCTCCTGCGGTCATTTTCTAGCGAAACCCTAGTCTATGGGCCATGAAGATCTACCCCCCTAGCTATCTCCGTACGAGCATTGACCAATGTACTTTTTTGTTGGTTTAGGTTTGTTTTGGCCATATCTACATGGAAAACAAAGGTTGGGTCAAGATTCCATTGGTATCTCTCGTTTTGAGCCGCGACGAGGGTTTCTTCCTACACGTCGAGCATTTCTGCAAGTGTTATCGAGTGCACGTGAACACGTTCTTACCCAGGAGATAGGAAATGCATCTATGGATGTTGCACCACACTTTTACATGTATTCTATGGCCACACACAAGTTTTCATGGGATTCCGGTGCTCCTGCGGTAATTTTCCAGCGAAACCCTAGTCTATGGGCCATGAAGATCTACCCCCCTAGCTATCTCCGTACGAGCATTGACCAATGTACTTTTTTGTTGGTTTAGGTTTGTTTTGGCCATATCTACATGGAAAACAAAGGTTGGGTCAAGATTCCATTGGTATCTCTCGTTTTGAGCCGCGACGAGGGTTTCTTCCTACACGTCGAGCATTTCTGCAAGTGTTATCGCGTGCACGTGAACACGCTCTCATCCGGGAGATAGGAAATGCATCTATGGATGTTCCAACACACTTTTACATGTATGTTATGGCCACACGCAAGTTTTCGTGGGATTCCTACTATCATGCGGTCATTTTCTAGCGCTAAACCCTAGTCTATGGGCCCCAAGATCTACCCCACTAGCTATCTTCGCATTTGACCAATGTACTTTTTTGTTGGTTTAGGTTTGTTTTGGCCATATCTACATGGAAAACCAAGGTTGGGCCAAGATTCCATCCAGATCCCTCGCTTTGACCCGTGGCGAGGGTTTCTTCCTACACGCCGAGCATTTACGCAAGTGTTATCGCGTGCACGTGAACACGCTCTCACCCGGGAGATAGGAAATGCATCTATGGATGTTCCAACACACTTTTACATGTATGCTATGGCCACACGCAAGTTTTCGGATTCCAGGCCTCGCGTCATTTTCTAGCAAAACCCTAGTCCGTGGGCCCCAAGATCTACCCCACTAGCTATCTCCGCATTTACGTTGACCAATGTACTTTTTTGTTGGTTTAGGTTTGTTTTGGCCATATCTACATGTAAAACAAAGGTTGGGCCAAGATTCCATCTGTATCCCTCGTTTTGACCCGTGGCGAGGGTTTCTTCCTACACGTCGAGCATTTCTACAAGTGTTATCGTGTGCACGTGAACACGCTCTCATCCGGGAGATAGGAAATGCATCTATGGATGTTCCAACACACTTTTACATGTATGCTATGGCCACACGCAAGTTTTCGTGGGATTCCGGCGCTCCTGCGGTCATTTTCTAGCGAAACCCTAGTCTATGGGCCCCGAAGATCTACCCCACTAGCTATCTTCGTACGAGCGTTGACCAATGTACTTTTTTGTTGGTTTAGGTTTGTTTTGGCCATATATACATGGAAAACCAAGGTTGGGCCAAGATTCCATCGATCCCTCGCTTTGACCTGTGGCGAGGGTTTCTTCCTACACGCCGAGCATTTCTACAAGTGTTATCGGCGTGCACGTGAACACGCTCTCATCCGGGAGATAGGAAATGCATCTATGGATGTTCCAACACTTTTACATGTATGCTATGGCCACACGCAAGTTTTCGTGGGATTCCAGGCCTCTGCGGTCATTTTCTAGCGAAACCCTAGTCTATGGGCCCCGAAGATCTACCCCACTAGCTATCTTCGTACGAGCGTTGACCAATGTACTTTTTTGTTGGTTTAGGTTTGTTTTGGCCATATATTAATGGAAAACCAAGGTTGGGCCAAGATTCCATCGGTAGCCCTCGTTTTGACCCGCGGCGAGGGTTTCTTCCTACACGTCGAGTATTTCTGCAAGTCTTATTGAGTGCACGTGAACACGTTCTTACCCAGGAGATAGGAAATGCATCTATGGATGTTGCACCACACTTTTACATGTATTCTATGGCCACACACAAGTTTTCATGGGATTCCTGCGGTAATTTTCCAGCGAAACCCTAGTCTATGGGCCATGAAGATCTACCCCCCTAGCTATCTCCGTACGAGCATTGACCAATGTACTTTTTTGTTGGTTTAGGTTTGTTTTGGCCATATCTACATGGAAAACAAAGGTTGGGTCAAGATTCCATTGGTATCTCTCGTTTTGAGCCGCGACGAGGGTTTCTTCCTACACGTCGAGCATTTCTGCAAGTGTTATCGAGTGCACGTGAACACGTTCTTACCCAGGAGATAGGAAATGCATCTATGGATGTTGCACCACACTTGTACATGTATGCTATGGCCACACGCAAGTTTTCGTGGGATTCCGGCACTCCTGCGGTCATTTTCTAGCGAAACCCTAGTCTATGGGCCCCGAAGATCTACCCCACTAGCTATATTCGTACGAGCGTTGACCAATGTACTTTTTTGTTGGTTTAGGTTTGTTTTGGCCATATATACATGGAAAACCAAGGTTGGGCCAAGATTCCATCGGTATCCCTCGTTTTGACCCGTGGCGAGGGTTTCTTCCTACACGCCGAGCATTTCTGCAAGTGTTATCGCGTGCACGTGAACATTCTCTCATCCGGGAGCTAGGAAATGCATCTATGGATGTTCCAACACACTTTTACATGTATGCTATGGCCACACGCAAGTTTTCGTGGGATTCCGGCGCTCCTGCGGTCATTTTCTAGCGAAACCCTAGTCTATGGGCCCCGAAGATCTACCCCACTAGCTATCTTCGCATTTAGCGTTGACCAATGTACTTTTTGTTGGTTTAGGTTTGTTTTGGCCATATCTACATGGAAAACCAAGGTTGGGCCAAGATTCCATCCAGATCCCTCGTTTTGACCCGTGGCGAGGGTTTCTTCCTACACGAGCATTTCTACAAGTGTTATCGCTGCACGTGAACACGCCTCACCCGGAGATAGGAAATGCATCTATGGATGTTCCAACACACTTTTACATGTATGCTATGGCCACACGCAAGTTTTCGTGGGATTCCGCGCTATCATGGTCATTTTCTAGCGAAACCCTAGTCTATGGGCCCCAAGATCTACCCCACTAGCTATCTTCGTAGCGTTGACCAATGTACTTTTTGTTGGTTTAGGTTTGTTTTGGCCATATCTACATGGAAAACCAAGGTTGGGCCAAGATTCCATCCAGATCCCTCGTTTTGACCCGTGGCGAGGGTTTCTTCCTACACGTCGAGCATTTCTGCAAGTGTTATCGCGTGCACGTGAACACGCTCTCACCCGGGAGATAGGAAATGCATCTATGGAGGTTCCAACACACTTTTACATGTATTCTATGGCCACACGCAAGTTTTCGTCAGATTCCGGCGCTCCTGCGGTCATTTTCTAGCGAAACCCTAGTCCGTGGGCCCCGAAGATCTACCCCACTAGCTATCTCCGTACGAGCGTTGACCAATGTACTTTTTTGTTGGTTTAGGTTTGTTTTGGACATATCTACATGGAAATCCAAGGTTGGGCCAAGATTCCATCGGTATCCCTCGTTTTGACCCGTGGCGAGGGTTTCTTCCTACACGTCGAGCATTTCTGCAAGTGTTATCGCGTGCACGTGAACACGCTCTCATCCGGAGATAGGAAATGCATCTATGGATGTTCCAACACACTTTTACATGTATGCTATGGCCACACGCAAGTTTTCGTGGGATTCCTGCTCTTGTCATTTTCTAGCGAAACCCTAGTCTATGGGCCAAGATCTACCCCACTAGCTATCTTCGCATTTGACGTTGACCAATGTACTTTTTGTTGGTTTAGGTTTGTTTTGGCCATATATACATGGAAAACCAAGGTTGGGCCAAGATTCCACGGTATCCCTCGCTTTGACCGTGGCGAGGGTTTCTTCCTACACGCCGAGCATTTCTACAAGTGTTATCGCTGCACGTGAACACGCCTCATCCGGAGATAGGAAATGCATCTATGGATGTTCCAACACACTTTACATGTATTCTATGGCCACACGCAAGTTTTCTTGGGATTCCGGCGCTCCTGCGGTCATTTTCTAGCGAAACCCTAGTCTATGGGCCCCGAAGATCTACCCCACTAGCTATCTTCGTACGAGCGTTGACCAATGTACTTTTTTGTTGGTTTAGGTTTGTTTTGGCCATATATTAATGGAAAACCAATATTGGGCCAAGATTCCATCGGTAGCCCTCGTTTTGACCAGCTTGCGAGGGTTTCTTCCTACACGTCGAGTATTTCTGCAAGTCTTATCGAGTGCACGTGAACACGTTCTTACCCAGGAGATAGGAAATGCATCTATGGATGTTGCACCACACTTGTACATGTATTCTATGGCCACACACAAGTTTTCATGGGATTCCGGTGCTCCTGCGGTAATTTTCCAGCGAAACCCTAGTCTATGGGCCATGAAGATCTACCCCCCTAGCTAGCTCCGCATTTAGCATTGACCAATTTACGTGTTTGGTGGTTTAGGTTTTTTTTGGCCATATCTACATGGAAAACAAAGGTTGGGTCAAGATTCCATTGGTATCTCTCGTTTTGAGCCGCGACGAGGGTTTCTTCCTACACGTCGAGCATTTCTGCAAGTGTTATCGAGTGCACGTGAACACGTTCTTACCCAGGAGATAGGAAATGCATCTATGGATGTTGCACCACACTTGTACATGTATGCTATGGCCACACGCAAGTTTTCGTGGATTCCAAGCACTCCTGCGGTCATTTTCTAGCGAATCCCTAGTCTATGGGCCCCGAAGATCTACCCCACTAGCTATCTTCGTACGAGCGTTGACCAATGTACTTTTTTGTTGGTTTAGGTTTGTTTTGGCCATATCTACATGGAAAACCAAGGTTGGGCCAAGATTCCATCGGTATCCCTCGTTTTGACCTGTGGCGAGGGTTTCTTCCTACACGCCGAGCATTTACGCAGTGTTATCGCGCACGTGAACGCTCTCATCCGGGAGATAGGAAATGCATCTATGGATGTTCCAACACACTTTTACATGTATGCTATGGCCACACGCAAGTTTTCGTGGGATTCCGCGCCATGCGGTCATTTTCTAGCAAAACCCTAGTCTATGGGCCCAAGATCTACCCCACTAGCTATCTTCGTGACGGCGTTGACCAATGTACTTTTTGTTGGTTTAGGTTTGTTTTGGCCATATCTACATGGAAAACCAAGGTTGGGCCAAGATTCCATCGTTATCCCTCGTTTTGACCCGTGGGCAGGGTTTCTTCCTACACGTCGAGCATTTACGCAAGTGTTATCGCGTGCACGTGAACACGCCTCACCCGGAGATAGGAAATGCATCTATGGATGTTCCAACACACTTTTACATGTATGCTATGGCCACACGCAAGTTTTCGCGGATTCCTGGCTCTGCGGTCATTTTCTAGCAAAACCCTAGTCCGTGGGCCCCGAAGATCTACCCCACTAGCTATCTCCGTACGAGCGTTGACCAATGTACTTTTTTGTTGGTTTAGGTTTGTTTTGGCCATATCTACATGGAAAACAAAGGTTGGGCCAAGATTCCATCTGTATCCCTGCTTTAACCCGTGGCGAGGGTTTCTTCCTACACGTTGAGCATTTCTACAAGTGTTATCGCGTGCACGTGAACACGCTCTCATCCGGGAGATAGGAAATGCAGCTATGGATGTTCCAACACACTTTTACATGTATACTATGGCCACACGCAAGTTGTCGTGGATTCCGGTGCTCTGCGGTCATTTTCTAGCGAAACCCTAGTCTATGGGCCCCGAAGATCTACCCCACTAGCTATCTTCGTACGAGCGTTGACCAATGTACTTTTTTGTTGGTTTAGGTTTGTTTTGGCCATATATTAATGGAAAACCAAGGTTGGGCCAAGATTCCATCGGTAGCCCTCGTTTTGACCCGCGGCGAGGGTTTCTTCCTACACGTCGAGTATTTCTGCAAGTCTTATTGAGTGCACGTGAACACGTTCTTACCTGTGAGATAGGAAATGCATCTATGGATGTTGCACCACACTTTTACATGTATTCTATGGCCACACACAAGTTTTCATGGGATTCCGTGCTCTGCGGTAATTTTCAAATAAACCCTAGTCTATGGGCCATGAAGATCTACCCCTAGCTATCTCCGCATTGAGCATTGACCAATGTACTTTTTTGTTGGTTTAGGTTTGTTTTGGCCATATCTACATGGAAAACAAAGGTTGGGTCAAGATTCCATTGGTATCTCGCTTTGAGCCATGACGAGGGTTTCTTCCTACACGTCGAGCATTTCTGCAAGTGTTATCGAGTGCACGTGAACACGTTCTTACCCAGGAGATAGGAAATGCATCTATGGATGTTGCACCACACTTGTACATGTATGCTATGGCCACACGCAAGTTTTCGTGGGATTCCGGCACTCCTGCGGTCATTTTCTAGCGAAACCCTAGTCTATGGGCCCCGAAGATCTACCCCACTAGCTATATTCGTACGAGCGTTGACCAATGTACTTTTTTGTTGGTTTAGGTTTGTTTTGGCCATATCTACATGGAAAACCAAGGTTGGGCCAAGATTCCATCGGTATCCCTCGTTTTGACCTGTGGCGAGGGTTTCTTCCTACACGTCGAGCATTTCTGCAAGTGTTATCGCGTGCACGTGAACACGCTCTCATCCGGGAGATAGGAAATGCATCTATGGATGTTCCAACACACTTTTACATGTATGCTATGGCCACACGCAAGTTTTCGTGGGATTCCGGCCTCACGGTCATTTTCTAGCGAAACCCTAGTCTATGGGCCCCGAAGATCTACCCCACTAGCTATCTTCGTACGAGCGTTGACCAATGTACTTTTTTGTTGTTTTAGGTTTGTTTTGGCCATATCCACATGGAAAACAAAGGTTGGGCCAAGATTCCATCCAGATCCCTCGTTTTGACCCGTGGCGAGGGTTTCTTCCTACACGTCGAGCATTTCTACAAGTGTTATCGCGTGCACGTGAACACGCTCTCACCCGGGAGATAGGAAATGCATCTATGGATGTTCCAACACACTTTTACATGTATGCTATGGCCACACGCAAGTTTTCGTGGGATTCCGGCGCTCCTGCGGTCATTTTCTAGCGAAACCCTAGTCTATGGGCCCCGAAGATCTACCCCACTAGCTATCTTCGTACGAGCGTTGACCAATGTACTTTTTTGTTGGTTTAGGTTTGTTTTGGCCATATCTACATGGAAAACCAAGGTTGGGCCAAGATTCCATCGGTATCCCTCGTTTTGACCCGTGGCGAGGGTTTCTTCTTACACGTCGAGCATTTCTGCAAGTGTTATCGCGTGCACGTGAACACGCTCTCACCCGGGAGATAGGAAATGCATCTATGGATGTTCCAACACACTTTTACATGTATGCTATGGCCACACGCAAGTTTTCGTCGGATTCCGGCGCTCCTGCGGTCATTTTCTAGCAAAACCCTAGTCCGTGGGCCCCGAAGATCTACCCCACTAGCTATCTCCGTACGAGCGTTGACCAATGTACTTTTTTGTTGGTTTAGGTTTGTTTTGGCCATATCTACATGGAAAACAAAGGTTGGGCCAAGATTCCATCTGTATCCCTCGTTTTGACCCGTGGCGAGGGTTTCTTCCTACACGTCGAGCATTTCTACAAGTGTTATCGCGTGCACGTGAACACGCTCTCATCCGGGAGATAGGAAATGCATCTATGGATGTTCCAACACACTTTTACATGTATGCTATGGCCACACGCAAGTTTTCGTGGGATTCCGGCGCTACTGTCATTTTCTAGCGAAACCCTAGTCTATGGGCCCCGAAGATCTACCCCACTAGCTATCTTCGTACGAGCGTTGACCAATGTACTTTTTTGTTGGTTTAGGTTTGTTTTGGCCATATATACATGGAAAACCAAGGTTGGGCCAAGATTCCATCGGTATCCCTCGTTTTGACCTGTGGCGAGGGTTTCTTCCTACACGTCGAGCATTTCTACAAGTGTTATCGCGTGCACGTGAACACGCTCTCATCCGGGAGATAGGAAATGCATCTATGGATGTTCCAACACACTTTTACATGTATGCTATGGCCACACGCAAGTTTTCTTGGGATTCCGGCGCTCCTGCGGTCATTTTCTAGCGAAACCCTAGTCTATGGGCCCCGAAGATCTACCCCACTAGCTATCTTCGTACGAGCGTTGACCAATGTACTTTTTTGTTGGTTTAGGTTTGTTTTGGCCATATATTAATGGAAAACCAATATTGGGCCAAGATTCCATCCAGAGCCCTCGCTTTGACCCGCGCGAGGGTTTCTTCCTACACGCCGAGTATTTCTCGCAAGTCTTATCGAGTGCACGTGAACACGTTCTTACCGGAGATAGGAAATCCATCTATGGATGTTGCACCACACTTGTACATGTATTCTATGGCCACACACAAGTTTTCATGGGATTCCTGTGCTCTGCGGTAATTTTCAAATAAACCCTAGTCTATGGGCCATGAAGATCTACCCCCTAGCTATCTCCGTCGAGCATTGACCAATGTACTTTTTGTTGGTTTAGGTTTGTTTTGGCCATATCTACATGGAAAACAAAGGTTGGGTCAAGATTCCATTGGTATCTCTCGCTTTGAGCATGACGAGGGTTTCTTCCTACACGCCGAGCATTTCGCAAGTGTTATCGAGTGCACGTGAACACGTTCTTACCTGTGAGATAGGAAATGCATCTATGGATGTTGCACCACACTTGTACATGTATGCTATGGCCACACGCAAGTTTTCGGATTCCTCCTGCGGTCATTTTCTAGCGAAACCCTAGTCTATGGGCCCCAAGATCTACCCCACTAGCTATCTTCGCATTTAGCGTTGACCAATGTACTTTTTTGTTGGTTTAGGTTTGTTTTGGCCATATCTACATGGAAAACCAAGGTTGGGCCAAGATTCCATCGGTATCCCTCGTTTTGACCTGTGGCGAGGGTTTCTTCCTACACGTCGAGCATTTCTGCAAGTGTTATCGCGTGCACGTGAACGCGCTCTCATCCGGGAGATAGGAAATGCATCTATGGATGTTCCAACACACTTTTACATGTATGCTATGGCCACACGCAAGTTTTCGTGGGATTCCGGCGCTACTGCGGTCATTTTCTAGCAAAACCCTAGTCTATGGGCCCCGAAGATCTACCCCACTAGCTATCTTCGTACGAGCGTTGACCAATGTACTTTTTTGTTGGTTTAGGTTTGTTTTGGCCATATCTACATGGAAAACCAAGGTTGGGCCAAGATTCCATCGTTATCCCTCGTTTTGACCCGTGGCGAGGGTTTCTTCCTACACGTCGAGCATTTCTGCAAGTGTTATCGCGCACGTGAACACGCCTCACCCGGAGATAGGAAATGCATCTATGGATGTTCCAACACACTTTTACATGTATGCTATGGCCACACGCAAGTTTTCGTGGATTCCAAGGCCTCCTGCGGTCATTTTCTAGCAAAACCCTAGTCCGTGGCCCCAAGATCTACCCCACTAGCTATCTCCGCATTTAGCCGACCAATGTACTTTTTGTTGGTTTAGGTTTGTTTTGGCCATATCTACATGGAAAACAAAGGTTGGGCCAAGATTCCATCTGTATCCCTCGTTTTAACCCGTGGCAGGGTTTCTTCCTACACGCTGAGCATTTCTACAAGTGTTATCGTGCACGTGAACACGCCTCATCCGGGAGATAGGAAATGCATCTATGGATGTTCCAACACACTTTTACATGTATGCTATGGCCACACGCAAGTTTTCGTGGGATTCCGTGCTCATGGGTCATTTTCTAGCGAAACCCTAGTCTATGGGCCCCAAGATCTACCCCACTAGCTATCTTCGCATTTGACCAATGTACTTTTTGTTGGTTTAGGTTTGTTTTGGCCATATATACATGGAAAACCAAGGTTGGGCCAAGATTCCATCCAGATCCTCGCTTTGACTGTGGCAGGGTTTCTTCCTACACGTCGAGCATTTCTGCAAGTGTTATCGCGTGCACGTGAACACGCTCTCATCCGGGAGATAGGAAATGCATCTATGGATGTTCCAACACACTTTTACATGTATGCTATGGCCACACGCAAGTTTTCGTGGGATTCCGGCGCCTCATGGTCATTTTCTATAAACCCTAGTCTATGGGCCCCAAGATCTACCCCACTAGCTATCTTCGCATTTAGCGTTGACCAATGTACTTTTTGTTGGTTTAGGTTTGTTTTGGCCATATATTAATGGAAAACCAAGGTTGGGCCAAGATTCCATCCAGAGCCCTCGTTTTGACACGTGGAGAGGGTTTCTTCCTACACGTCGAGTATTTCTGCAAGTCTTATCGAGTGCACGTGAACACGTTCTTACCCAGGAGATAGGAAATGCATCTATGGATGTTGCACCACACTTGTACATGTATTCTATGGCCACACACAAGTTTTCATGGGATTCCGGTGCTCCTGCGGTAATTTTCCAGCGAAACCCTAGTCTATGGGCCATGAAGATCTACCCCCCTAGGTATCTCCGTACGAGCATTGACCAATGTACTTTTTTGTTGGTTTAGGTTTGTTTTGGCCATATCTACATGGAAAACAAAGGCTGGGTCAAGATTCCATTGGTATCTCTCGTTTTGAGCCGCGACGAGGGTTTCTTCCGACACGTCGAGCATTTCTGCAAGTGTTATCGAGTGCACGTGAACACGTTCTTACCCAGGAGATAGGAAATGCATCTATGGATGTTGCACCACACTTGTACATGTATGCTATGGCCACACGCAAGTTTTCGTGGGATTCCGGCACTCCTGCGGTCATTTTCTAGCGAAACCCTAGTCTATGGGCCCCGAAGATCTACCCCACTAGCTATCTTCGTACGAGCGTTGACCAATGTACTTTTTTGTTGGTTTAGGTTTGTTTTGGCCATATCTACATGGAAAACCAAGGTTGGGCCAAGATTCCATCGGTATCCCTCGTTTTGACCTGTGGCGAGGGTTTCTTCCTACACGTCGCGCATTTCTGCAAGTGTTATCGGCACGTGAACACGCTCTCATCCGGGAGATAGGAAATGCATCTATGGATGTTCCAACACACTTTTACATGTATGCTATGGCCACACGCAAGTTTTCGTGGGATTCCGCGCCTCATGGTCATTTTCTAGGGAAACCCTAGTCTATGGGCCCCGAAGATCTACCCCACTAGCTATCTTCGTACGAGCGTTGACCAATGTACTTTTTTGTTGGTTTAGGTTTGTTTTGGCCATATCTACATGGAAAACCAATGTTGGGCCAAGATTCCATCGGTATCCCTCGTTTTGACCCGTGGCAAGGGTTTCTTCCTACACGTCGAGCATTTCTCCAAGTGTTATCGCGTGCACGTGAACACGCTCTCACCCGGGAGATAGGAAATGCATCTATGGATGTTCCAACACACTTTTACATGTATGCTATGGCCACACGCAAGTTTTCGTCGGATTCCGGCGCTCCTGCGGTCATTTTCTAGCAAAACCCTAGTCCGTGGGCCCCGAAGATCTACCCCACTAGCTATCTCCGCATTTGACGTTGACCAATGTACTTTTTGTTGGTTTAGGTTTGTTTTGGCCATATATACATGGAAAACAAAGGTTGGGCCCAGATTCCATCTGTATCCCTCGTTTTGACCCGTGGCGAGGGTTTCTTCCTACACGTCGAGCATTTCTGCAAGTGTTATCGCGTGCACGTGAACACGCTCTCATTCGGGAGATAGGAAATGCATCTATGGATGTTCCAACACACTTTACATGTATGTTATGGCCACACGCAAGTTTTCGTGGGATTCCGGCCTCTGCGGTCATTTTCTAGCGAAACCCTAGTCTTTGGGCCCCGAAGATCTACCCCACTAGCTATCTTCGTACGAGCGTTGACCAATGTACTTTTTTGTTGGTTTAGGTTTGTTTTGGCCATATATACATGGAAAACCAAGGTTGGGCCAAGATTCCATCGGTATCCCTCGTTTTGACCTGTGGCGAGGGTTTCTTCCTACATGTCGAGCATTTCTACAAGTGTTATCGCGTGCACGTGAACACGCTCTCATCCGGGAGATAGGAAATGCATCTATGGATGTTCCAACACACTTTTACATGTATGCTATGGCCACACGCAAGTTTTCGTGGGATTCCTGCCTCATGGTCATTTTCTAGCGAAACCCTAGTCTATGGGCCCCAAGATCTACCCCACTAGCTATCTTCGCATCGGCGTTGACCAATGTACTTTTTTGTTGGTTTAGGTTTGTTTTGGCCATATATTAATGGAAAACCAAGGTTGGGCCAAGATTCCATCGGTAGCCCTCGTTTTGACCCGCGGCGAGGGTTTCTTCCTACACGTCGAGTATTTCTGCAAGTCTTATTAAGTGCACGTGAACACGTTCTTACCCAGGAGATAGGAAATGCATCTATGGATGTTGCACCACACTTTTACATGTATTCTATGGCCACACAAGTTTTCATGGGATTCCGGTGCTCCTGCGGTAATTTTCCAGCGAAACCCTAGTCTATGGGCCATGAAGATCTAC